>JBBGZY010000236.1:11790000-12253055 GCA_037952925.1 Lithobates clamitans
TCGGTGCCTGCGTTCATGTGCGCGCAGGTGTTCTATGCAACCCCTAGGGCATAATTGCATACAACCACATCTAATTCATCTTAACAGGCAGCTGTATGCAGCAACAGTGGGTCCCAGAAAGTGATTACGTAGACTCGCCATGCTGTACGGCCTCTGTATGACCATGTGCATGAGGCCCTAAAAAGTACCTATAACAGCTTTTAATCAGTTTTTTTTTTAATGTCTACAACTTTAATAGCTTATCTTTCAGGCTCATGCACAGAGGTGCATTGGGCCATATAGCATAAAATGTATTTTATGCTATGCCATATTTTGGCACCTGAGCGTAATAGGTGTTGCATACCTTCACCTGTACAAATGAATTATAGGATACAGCTCTACGCAGGTATACGCAGCTCTGAGTGTAACCATGGGGTGTACATCAGTATGCATGCAGGTGTTTATGCAAATACCAGCATATACCTGCCTACAGTAGTTTTATGTGATTTAACTTGTGCGGATGGTTGTATGCAACATCTGTTCCTCCAGGGCTCCAAAATACCGCCACATTTTATGCTATAGGGCCCAATACAACCATGTGCATGTGCCTGTTTTTCATTATTTAAAGCATAAATCTGACAAATTCTCCATCAAATGCAGCCATAGCCAGAAAAAGAGTTACCATTCTGCTCTGTGTATACAATTAATATACTATATAAAGTATAATAAATATGATCACATAAAAACAGTGATTCCAGTGATTCCAGATGACACAGTACACTTATAATACAGGAAAGTAATTCTGTTTTTTTTCCTTACAGAGCACCATTCTATGTTTTATGTGTAATCATTTATGAAGTATTGGATAATGCACATTTTCAGAAACATTGTTCTAAGGCTGAATCTGTGCTTCACTGACACTGTGTCGGTTGCTGTACTAACTCAGTATTCTTTTTCTTCCATAGATGAACAAGAAGCAGTACAAAAGAGAACCTTCACAAAATGGATCAATTCACATTTGGCTAAGGTGAACCTCTATGTACATTGATACTATGTTGGCATACTCAGTACTTTTATAAGTCATATTTAACTTAGTTTTAAACTGCTCTTAGTATTATTAATTTTATATATTTGTGTAAAGTAGAAATGCAGTGTCTTTGGGACAGGAAATGAAGAACTTGGTAGAAATGCAATGTTCTTATCACTTCCCGTGAGCTGAACAGATAACAAAAACAATGTTATCTTTCTTTTGCAATAAAAGACAAACATTTTTGAAGTCCAGTTTGGTTGTCAACTATGGCTCCACGTGGAAGTGAATTAGGCTCCTTCCACACGGGGCGGACTCTGCTAGGATCTGACTGCTGATCCCCGCTGAGCAGGCGAATGGCTGGTCCATCTCTGCTCCGCAGACACAGATACAGCCAACTCTCCTCTATGGGCAGTCGGATGTAAATGGACCACCAGACAGAATCGATCCGCTAGATAGATGGTGAACAATTTATTTTTATCGGCTTGGATTGGATGTCGGCAGGTGTAAACACACACATGTCGGTTTACATCAACCCCTCCATAGATGATAATGGAGGGTCCAATCGGTCCGCCTGAAAAACTAACAGGCAAACCCGATTGGTCCACCTGTGTGAAAGGGGCCTTATTTTCAGGATTACCAGGTGAAAATAAAAGGGAAAAGACAGAAAAGGGGAAGCTAATGCAGCCACCTCATCTTAGGACTGGTAAGCTGCAATAGCTGTTTTTTGATTTAGATATACATTAAAATAAGTCTGCCAGTCAGATTTTGATGTTTATAATGTTAAAGTATAACTAAAGCTAAAATTCTTGTTTTAGTTTGAATTAATGTGGCGAGGGATTATTATTATTAATTTACAGGATTTAAATAGCACCAACAGTTTACGCAGCGCTGTACAATATAAAAGGGAGACAACACAGTTATAATAGAATAAAATACAAGAGGATTAAGAGGGCCCTGCTCAGAAGAGTTTACAATCTAATAGGGTGGGGCAGGTGGTACAAAAGGATGTAACTGGGGGGAATGAGCTGATGGAAGTGGTAAAAGGTTAGTTGGAGACGTGATAGGCTTTCCTGAGGAGATGAGTTTGATTAGAACACCTGTCAGGTTTTTATTGGTGTCTGTGTCCCCGTTAGGGAGATTCACTTTCTCTATTTTTTTCTCTATTGTCCTTTTTTATCGTTATCACCAAAAGTGAAAGAAAATCCCAAATTTTGGACTGTCACCAGAACAGAAATAGCAGAGACATCTTCTAATGGGGACACTAGTTCTTATGAACCTGTTGACAACTAAGGATTCCCTTACTTTGGGAAGTGAAGGGAAATCTACCCAATGGGCTACAGGGGTTATATGCCTCCCTTAGGCCGGCCATAGATGGATGCTTCAGCAGAATGTGGCCGAATTACAATCCGTCTATGAGCAGGCTGGTTGTACTGAAGTCGATCCAGCCTGTTGTTTTTTCTTTCACCCAGTTACTGCCAGTGGTGATAACCAGTGATCATTGCATTCTGCCTAAGGGGAGGCTCCCCGTGTTCCCTACTGGAAAAACACAATAGTGCTGCAGGAGGGATTCCCCCATCAACAGTCAGTGTTGATGGGGATCCAATTGGGGATCCAAGCTATTTTTTGTCCTTCAACCTCTTGGTTGAAGGAGAGAAAATTGGCTAATGTATAGCCTGCCTTAATCTATTCAAAATATTTAAAAAAAGTTTGTTCCTTTAGTTCTACTTTAACTCATCAAAGCCTTAGATTCTTATCAGCCCATCTTGCCAGCAATTTAGGACCTGATAAAGAAGAGCCATTAAACCCCCAAAACACTTTGCTTGTTCTTATGATGTTTTACAACAAAATAAACCTCAGTATTTGACCTGGTGCTCCTTTTTTTTCTGTGCCTCTCAGATTTCACAGAGGTCTCTTGTGCCCATGTTCTGCCAACCAGAGCCCTTATACACTTTAATATAGTTTATATCTTGACTGTTAGATCGAGATACACCTGGGTCCACTGCCACCAATTTCCATCTCTTAAGGTGGAAATTTATTTCTGTCTGTGATACCATTAGGGAGTTTTTTTCTTTATGTTCTGTTCCTATGATGCCATTAATAATGGGGATTGTTGGCTGTCACTTGGACTGGAAGACGCAAACAACAATAAAAACATTGTCAGACTTTCTAACCTGTCCCAATATAGTGATTTTGGTCCTTATTTTCTTGTATTTCCTTGTAAACATTTAACATACTGTATTGTGGTAAGGCTAACATGTAGGGTGTCAGGAAATTCTTCATCTTTTGAAATAAACCATGTCTGCATTCAAGTAAACTGCTAATCGAGGATGCTTATTATTCACAGTGATCAATGTACAGTGATTACCTAAACCAGCCTGTAAAAGAAGATGATGTATTACCTTTCTGGAGGGCTACATAGTTACAAAGTTACATGGTTACATAGTCAGTCTGGTGGAAAAAAAGACAAAAGTTCATCCAGTTCAACCAATAGAAGGGGAAAAAAATGTATACAATCCTATATACACAATCCTATACCCAGTTGATCCAGAGAAAGGCAAAAACCCCAATAAAGCATGATCCAATTTGCTCCAGCAGGGGAAAAAAATCCTTCCCGATCCCCCAAGAGGCAATCGGATATTCCCTGGATCAACTTTACCTACAGTGGGCAAAATTATAAACGCAACACTTTTGTGTTTGCCCCTATTTATCATGAGCTGAACTTAAAGAATTATGACTTTTTCTATGTACACAAAAGGCCCTTTTCTCCCAAATATTGTTCACAAATCTGTCTAAATCAGTGTTACTGAGCACTTCTCCTTTTCCAAGATAATCCATCTACCTCACAGGTGTGCCATATCAAGATGCTGATTAGACAGCATGATTATTGCACAGGTGTGCCTTAGGCTGGCCACAATAAAAGGCCACTCTAAAATGTGCAGTTATACTGTATTTGGAGGGGGGGGATCCGAAAACCAGTCAGTATCTGGTGTGACCACCAGTTGTCTCACGCAGTGCAGCACATCTCCTTCGCATAGAGTTGATCAGGTTGTTGATTGTGGTCTGTGGAATGTTGGTCCATTCCTCTTCAATGGCTGTGCGAAGTTGCTGGATATTGGCAGGAACTGGAACACGCTGTAGTATTTGCCAATCCAGAGCATCCCAAACTTGCTCAATGGGTGACATGTCCGGTGAGTATGCTGGCCATGCAAGAACTGGGATGTTTTCATCTTCCAGGAATTGTGTACAGATCCTTGCAATATGGGGCCGTGCATTATCATGCTGAAACATGAGGTGATGGTCGTGGATGAAAGGCACAACAATGGGACTTAGGATCTCGCCACAGTATCTCTGTGCATTCAAAATGCCATCAATAAAATGCACCTGTGTTCGTTGTCCATAGCATACGCCTGCCTATACCATAACCCCACCACCACCATGGGCCACTCGATCCACAACATTGACATCAGCAAATCGCTCACCCACACAATTCCATACACGCTGTCTGACATCTGCCCTGTACAGTGAAAACCGGGATTCATCCGTGAAGAGAACACCTCTCCAAAGTGCCAGACGCCATTGAATATGAGTATTTGCCCACTCAACTGAAAAAGTGCAGTCAGGTCGAGACCCAGATGAGGACAACGAGCATGCAGATGAGCTTCCCTGAAATGGTTTCTGACAGTTTGTGCAGAAATTCTTAGGTTATGCAAACCGATTGTTGCAGCAACTGTCTGGGTGGCTGGTCTCAGATGATCTCGGAGGTGAAGATGCTGGATGTGGAGGTCTTGGGCTGGTGTGGTTACAAGTAGTCTGTGGTTGTGAAGCCGGTTGGATGCACTGTCAAATTCTCTGAAACTCCTTTGGAGATGGCTTATGGTAGAGAAGAGAGCATTCACTTCAAGGGAAACAGCTCTGGTGGACATTCCTGCAGTCAGCATGCCAATTGCATGCTCAAAACTTGCGACATCTGTGGCATTGTGCTGTGTGATAAAACTGCAGATTTTAGAGTGGCCTTTTATTGTAGCCAGCCTAAGGCACACCTGTGCAATTATCATCCTGTCTAATCAGCATCTGGATATGCCACACCTGTGAGTTGGATGGATTATCTCGGCAAAGGAGAAGTGCTCACTAACACAGATTTAGACAGATTTGTGTACAATATTTGGGAGAAATAGGCCTTTTGTGTACATAGAAAAAGTCGTAGATCTTTAAGTTCAGCTCATGATAAATAGGGGCAAACACAAAAGTGTTGTGTTTATAATTTTGCTCAGTTTATACTGTAAATATTAGTATCCAGTTATATTATGTGTATCTTGGAAAGAATCAGGCATTTTTTAAAACAGTCTACTTAGCTGGCTAGAATCAGCTCTTGAGGGAGTCTTTGAAGGGGTCCTGCGTGGCCCTGAAACGTTACAATTTACTGCCGTGATGTGATTGTTTTAATATATTTTTGGATTTTGAATATCCATGGTGTGCTGGAAATATACAGTTTATTTTGACAGTTTGGAATAAAATGCTTTGAAAGCTATGGGATGCATTCTGAATTAGCAGTATGTGTTAGACTCGCTTGAAGCAGGGCACAATAATATCTGCTTCAGTATCTACTCACCCTGGTTATTAAAACCTTAGTACCCAAGTGGTAACTGCTTCCTCTACCTGTTCCTCCTGACACATAAAACCCACCATTGCTCACACCAGCTTAGTTGTGGAAAATCCCAGTGACCATCAACACCAAACTGCTGCTTTGAGAAATGGGATGTTCTTCTAGGGCCCTTTTTCAAAAAGCTGGCAATTAGTAATAATAAAAATAATAAACTTTATTTCATATAGGGTCTTTAAAGCTAACTTTTCAAAGTTCTTTACAGAGAAAACATAAGAAATGCACAGGATAAAAAAAGGAGAAAAGGGTACGGTAATTATGTAAAAGCTTGTCTAAAGAAAAACACCAGCAGAAATAATAAGCAACGATGTAGGACTAACAGGACGTAGTGTAGGCCCTTTACACTTTTCTAAATCAGTCAATATTGCACTACTCTGAGACAGAACATATGCATCGTAGCTTTGTTTCCACACCATTGATCGCTGTGTAGAATGGTGTTTACACAAATGCAGTCAACCTATGCGTATGGAAGATGTATTAATATGCACTTTTACAAGGTGCTACAGCTTTATATGAATACGTAAATAGGATCTCTGCAATACAGTCTTGATCAGCCTTTCTCAACATTTTCAACACAAAGGAACCCTTGAAATAACTTGACAGTATCAGGAAACCCCTGCTAAAAATGACTATAACCACAACTCATGATACATTAGAGTGATGATCAATTGAGAAGAATGCTCCTTACACTTGTAGTCATTGGGAAGAATTACCTCTTTACAGATATCTCAAAAGATCAATGGTGTCAGTGGGAACTTAGCTAAGAGGCAGAAATTGCCCATTGCTCAAGGAACCCCTAGCAACCGCTAGAGGAACTTCAAGGTTCCATGGAATCCTGGTTGAGAAACCTTGGTCTAGATTACATTTCCTGAGCAATAAGCCATGGCCACATAGATAAGCATGAGAATGGAATGTCATACCATAACAAGTCACAGGAAAGCTGAAAATATGTAAGTCCATACGGCTGATTATCCAAGTAAATAATATTACAAGGTGAAGTATACACTGTGCACTCTCTTTTCCTTAGTGATACTTGATCATTCCAGGTTTCTTTGTTTATTTAGCACAGTTCATGCCGCCTATCCTCATTGTTGATATGCTAATAAGGTCTTGAGGGGAGAATTAAATTATCAGGAACAGCTTTTCTATCTCATGTAAATTAATTAAGTATGTTGCTAATCAAAAGTAAATTCTGTTATTGAATAATGGCATTACATGATATCCATGCCTTAACCAACAAATTACCCTATTTATCTTGGTATAAATGGGTTTCACAAGTACGAATTGTCATCTACAAGGCCGAAAAGCAAATGGAAAACCAATTTGATGATGACACTAAGCAATGTGGGGAAGCAGCATTGATTTGTCATCAAAAACTAAACAGAGTTGAGTTTTGTTTTGCCAACACTCCCTGCTTTAAAATCATTTTAAATGTGTTAACAACTTACCATCTGTGCCTTGTGGTGCACTGAAACGCTGCAAGGTGCATTGGGGTGCCCTCCAAAAGGGCATCATACTGCCAATTGTTCATTACCATAAGTTGCTTTAGGCTGGGTTCACACCTCCAATGGATGCGGCTCACAGCAGGGGTCCGGTGTGTCCCTGTTCTCCATTTCAGCAACGAATCAGGGCCGAATTTTTGCCTGAATTCGGTCCTAAAACAGAGCCAAAGACGTACAGCGTTCCTGTGCAACCCGCTCCGCAGCTGCAATGGAGATATGTGAACCGGCTCCATAGAGAGCCGGTCAACGTCAACTGTAATGCGAATTGGTTGGGGGGAAAACCGCATCCAATTCGCATAGGTGTGAACCCAGCCTCAATGTATGGTACAATGCGCATTTTGCTGTGTGTTGCTAGAATGCATACGTTTGAACTGAAAGCTGTGCAGGAGGTGTTGAAGGTACATAATGGAAGAGCATAAACATGCAATGTTCTGAAATGCAAACTCCGGGGTCAAAGAAATTCTCATAAGGTGCTTAACTAGTAAAGGGACCAAAGCAAAGTCCTTCAAGGTGTGCCATGCATACCAAGGGTGAGGAGTACCAAAAAGGAAAATAGTAAATTATCCAAAGACTATTTGTAATTTTTCGGAGAGAAAACAACAAATTTCAATGGTACGATATGCATCCATTCTTGAAGGCTTTAAACAATATAAAACCATTTAAAATGTAAATGCATAAAAAGTCCTCAAAATGGAAGGAGAGTGATATCACTAATACTAAAAATGCATTTTTTTTAAAAAAAATCTATGTTCCTACCAGATTGCTGACATTTTTGACACATTTTTGGGACCATTGTCATTTATACTACAATCAGTGCTATAAAAATGCACTGATTCCTGTGTAAATGACACTGGCAATGAAGGGGTTAACCACTAGGGGGCGAGGAGGGGTTAAGTGTGTCCTAGGGGAGTGATTACTAACTGTAGGGGGGATGGGCTAGCAGTGTCACTACACTGATCACTGCTCCCGATTACAGGGAGCTGTGATCAGTGACACTTGTCATTAGGCAGAACGGGGAGATGCTTGTTTACATCAGCATCTCCCCGTTCGTCCTCTCCGTGAGGCGATCACAAGTATCCCCGCGGTGATTGAGTCCACGGGACCCACGACCCGACTCACGGTGCTCCCGGGTGGCGTGCACGCAATGGCACGGCGGGAAATTCAAATGGACGTACCTGTAAGTCCATTTGCCCAGCCGTGCCATTCTGCCGACGTACATCGGCGTGCACCGGTTGGGAAGGGGTTAAATATATTTAACACTTAAATATTAGGCAATAAGTAAAAAGAGAAAAAGATTTCAGTATGATCGAATGAAAGTCCTTTGTCTGATCAGGTAAAAAAGCTTTGGAGGGAGTATGTAAAGAAAAACTATAGAGTGAAAAATACAGGGCTGCCATAGCTATCCTCCTTCTGAAAATGCTAGTTGCCCAGCTGTCTCTGGCTCAAATAAAGTGGAACTTTTCCCATAACTTGATAAAAAATAGTGTTCTTTAGGACAGAACATACCTTCCACATTATGCTACGAAAATTGTTGTGTGCTGTAAATTGCCTCCAGCATTGTTCCTGTTTCTTCTTGCTGGAGGCTGCCATTTTGCTGAAGCCTAAATCCCCTGAGCAGCAGTAAATCTTGAGGCTGTTATGCGATCAGCCTCTACATTTTCGGCATAGTGACAAACAAAAAAGAGAGCAACTGAGCATGTGCAGAGCAGGGTGAGACAGTGGGGTTGATTTACTAAAGGCAACTATACTGTGCACTGCAAGTGCACCTGCTCCAGAGCTTAGTAAATGAGGTAAAGCTTCACTTTGCAAAGAATACCCAATCACATGCAAGTAAAATAAAAATAGAATTTTTGCTCGTACATGATTGGATGATAGAAAACAGCAGATCTTCCCCTCATTTCAGAGCTTCCCCTTAGATCTTCAGCAAATGCACTTGAAGTGCACAGTATATTTGCCTTTAGTAAATCAACCTCAGTATATTACTGGAATTCAAACAGTATAGGCACTTATTTTTACTGTTTTACATAGCTATAGTTGTAAATGGGGCCAGCATGAAGTGATCTAGCAGGACTTAATTTTCTGACTAAATTTCACTTTCACACTAAGTGGGGGGGCGTCGTTCTAGAGGCGCTTTTCGGCCGATAGCGGGGCGCTTTTAACCCCCGACAGTGGCCGAATAAAGGGTTGAAAGCTTTGCAGGCGCTTCGGCGGCACTGCCCATTGATTTTAATGGGCAGGGGCGCTTGTAGTATACACCGCTCCTAAAGCGCCACAAAGATGTTGCTTGCAGGACTTTTTTTAACGTCCTGCAAGTGCACAGCTCCAGTGTAAAAGCACTCGGGCTTTCACACTGGAGTGACAGGAGAGGCGCTTTACAGGCGCTATTTTTAGCGCTATAGCCCCGGCAAAGTCCCTCAGTGTGAAAGTAGCCTAAGACACTGGTGGAAATTTACTAAAAATGTACTAAAACTGGAGCCCAGTTTTAAAATGGTTGCCTTTTTTAAAATAACCTCTGTACTCCTGATCTGCAGACATGGGGGTTGATTTACTAAAGGCAATTACACTGTACACTTTGCAAAGTGCAGTTGTTCCACAGCTGGGTAAATGAGCAGAAGCTCTGCTGACTTCCATCATCAAATCATGTGCAAGCAAAAATGCAAAAAAGCTCTGGAGCATCTACACTTGCAAAGTGCACAGTCTTTTTGCCTTTAGTAAATCAACCCCAATGCTCTGAATCAATGACCTACCCTGTTTCCCCAAAAATAAGACCTAGCGTGATTGTCGGTGATGGCTGCAATATAAGCCCTACCCCCCAAATAAGCCCTAGTTAAAATCCTTATAGGTCTTATTTTCAGGGTAGGGCTTATTTTCTGGGGAAACAGGGTATAGCTTATTTGGGGGGGTAGGGCTTATATTGCAGCCATCACCGACAATCACGCTATGTCTTATTTTCGGGGAAACAGGGTAAAAGGAGTACTGAAGCCACTGCAGCAGCGTGACAACCAAGGAAATTGTATTTCAGTGCAGCATTAAAAACGTCCATACTTCCTTTACTGCAGGTTACTTTTATGATTACCCAAGGTTGTATTCTTATTATTTAAAGTAGAACTCCAACTTAAACATTTTTGCATGGTCTTAAATAGAAATTGTAGGGGTTAGGACCTCTATTACGTGCTGTGTGTTCCTTTTTGGGGTAAGATTTCCTTGGCAGGGAAACAAACTGAGGTCTTCACATTTTTTTTCATTCTGTCCAAAGCTAAGAAAAAAAAAATTGACTTAAAATGTAACTGAAGACAACATTTTGCCTTTAGTTACACTTTAATGTTACACTTTACACTGGTATTCATAGATTGTTATATAGTGTGAGTAGGTAGGTAGCTGTACAAATTGTATCATCTAGATGCTTCAATGAAAGACCACTCCAATCTTCCTTCACCGGTGAATGGTTATTAGTTAAATACAAATGTAATCTTTTTCTTTCATCCCTATTTCCTTGGTATTTCCATGTAGTCATCTCTGCTGGGTATGTAGAGAGGAAGTTTTGAAACTGATTGTCAAAGCAAAAGTTAAAACGGATGAGCTTTGTTCTGTTCGTTGTATGCTAGCTTGATATTGGCACAATCCGTTGGAAACTGTTATGACACCTTTAGCTAGACAAGCTTACCAAGTGAAAAATGATGCACTTAAACACCAATTATCACACCTCAGCAAAATAGAAAATCCATCCCGGAGTCATTGACATAAGTGGAACATTTCGGCAGCAGAGGCACTATAGTAAAATGTCAGAGCAAATTGTTTCTAAACAAAAGTGCACTGCTTCCTCTTCCTAATCTGGAGCTGAGATATGACTACTGTTCTTTTAATTACATTTTTGCTGCCAATCACAACCATTTATCTCTTACTATATTCAGGGCTTTTTTTCAGCGGGAACGTGGGGGAACGCAGTTCTGGCACCTCCAGCACTGCATGTATGTAATGACATTGAGTGCTGGAGGGTCTATTGATGCAGGCTGCTGGGGGATCTATTGTCACTGGTGGGTATTTTGTTGTGACGGTATCTATTGTTGCTGGGGGGATCTGTTGTTGCAGGAAGGGATCTATTGTTGCTGGGGGGTCTGTTGTTGCAGGAAGCAAACTATTGTTGCGGGCATGCATCTGTTGTTGCCGGGGGATCTATTGTTGCAGGAGGATCTATTGTTGCAGAGGGGGTCTATGGTTGCTGGCTACAGGGGATCTATTTTACTGTTTTTCTTGTTATCATTATCAAATTCCATACAAAATAGTTAGCAACACAAAATGATACTTGGTTCCTTAGTCTATAAAAGGGATGTTGCTGGGAGGTGGGTAGGGGGTGGACCCAAGGGATGGTGCTCGAAGGTGGGTAGGGGTGGAGATAAGAGGTGACTCTAAAAGGGAGTACCTGTACCTATTCTCTGAGAAAAAAAGCCCTGACTATATTAGTCCTTCATATGTTGAGCTGGCTTCAGAGGGAATATGTTATAACTGATATAACAAAGATGTGAATGTAGTTATTGATAGTAGGTACACAGCTACATAAGGTAAGTTGACAAACATTAGCGAATGTGGAACTCCAGACAAAACATGTTTTAGTTTAGAAGTTAGAAATGAAGATTAAAGCCTCGTACACACGATCGGAAAAAACATCAGACTTTTGTCCAAAGGGCGCTGGCCAGGAACTTGTCTTGCATACAAACGGCAAGGAATTGTCGGCCAAAAAACACGAACGTAGTGACGTATTAGACGTACTACGAGACTACAAAGAGGAAGTTCAATTGTCAGGCCCCACCCTTTGGGCTCCCTCTGCTAATTTATTGTTAGTAGAAGTTTGGTGAGTGTTGATTCACGCTTTTCATTTCGCGCTTTGGTGTTTGCATGTTTTTACTTTGGACTTTTGCCTGACCGACTTGTGTACACACGATTGGAAAATCTGAAAACAGACCGATGTCCGCGGAAAATTTATAAGCCTGCCATCCAACATCTGTCCCTGGAAAATCCGACAATTGTCCGATGGAGCGTACAAACGGTCGGATTTCAGCCAACAGTCTGTCATCACACAATTCCCGGCGGAAAATCCGATCGTGTGTACGAGGCTTTAGACTTTTTTTTTACCTTTTTATTTTTTTGTTGTTGAGATTTCTCTTCCTGTCCTTTTGACCATTCAATACAGAAAGTGAAGAGAATCACCTTAGTGGAAGTATACAGAGGTTTTATTCCTTCCTACTCTTCGTTCTTTCTTTGTACACGGTATAAAGATTCTGTTACATGTCTTGGCTCTAAGTAATTAAAGTATATCTAAAGCCAAAGGATTTTTGTTTCTTTAGGATAGAGTAGTAAAAGGTTAAAACCTGTCTTTTTTTATCTGTGTCCCATTGAGGAGATTTTCCATCATCATTAGACAATGGTTACTGGAACAAATCTCCCTATTGCAATTTTTTTCCTTTATTCCTGTTCTGGTGCCAACTTAAAATTTTGTATTTTCCCTCACTTTCTATTTTGGCGACAGTGCCCATTAAGGACAAATGCATGAATCTCAGTGGTGGCAACACAAACAGATATAAAAATGTAAATGGGGTTTATTCGCCTACTCTAACAAAAACTAGAAAAAAAATAAGTTTTAGCTTCAGATATGCTTCAGTTCCAGTGGAGCTTAACCCAAAAGGGGAAGTTCCGCTTTAAAGTGATATTAAAGTCTTGTCTTTTTTTTTTAAAATAACAAACATGTTATACTTATCTGCTCTGTGCAGTGATTTTGCACAGTGCAGCCCAGATCCTTCTCTTCTCGGGTCCCTGTGCTGGAGCTCCTGGCCCCTTCCTCCTACCGAGTGCACCCATAGCAAACAGCTTGCTATGGGGGCACCCGAGCCAAGCCCTGGCTCGGCCCTGCCCCCTCTCTCTCTACATTGGCTCACTGACTTTGAGTGACAGCAGCGGGTGCTGCACTGTGTCTCAGACAATCAGGAGGGAGAGTCCCAGACATCCGAGTCTCTTGTGCAACATCACTGGATCGAGATGGAGTATTAACATTAAGAAAACCTTCTGCCTTTAGAACCACTTTAAGGCTTCCTCCCCTGCTCCTCTTTCCCAAATAGCGCCTTTTTTGGGGGGAGGGGGTACCTAGTTTTGGCAGGTACCCGCCCCCACTGCGATTGGATCGCCTAGTTATCCTTGCTCCCCGCAGTCTTCTGGGACACATCAGAGGTCCCAGAAGACTGCAGGACCATTCATAATGTACTAAAGTGTGGTATAAACTCTGCGCTGTGGTTTAAATACTTAGCATAGCTGCCTGCACAATGATCACCCCTTTAGGGGTTTAGGGGTTATTTCAATCAAATTCAAGTATATGTGGCGCTACTGCTTACTAAATGTGTATACTTAATGCATGCATGTTACCCAATAAAGTTCTTGACTATAATGCTTTTGTCACCTATCCAGTGCTGATGTTTGTAAACTAATAAACAATAAAATCAATGCATATTGTTAATGTGCTCCATGACCATGTTTCCATATATATGTGAAAATCCCAGAAATTGATATATATAAAAAGTGCTCTATGCTTATAAACAAATCGATTCTTAAAAGCAATAAAGTCCATAAACATATAAAGTCTGTTGTGCTTCAAAGTGCCCAGTGCTGCAGATTTCACAACATTCAGTGTTCCGTATGCAAACAACACTCGGTGCTCCCCTACCTGATATGCCCTAATGTCCTGACTCCCACACTGGACTGATATTGAGGTTTTATTTTGTATAAGGAGATAGTACTATAGGCCAACTTTTACTGAAGGTAGAATAAATGAAGACCTGTTTGTGGTCCTAGACCACTCTGTGGTCATGGTGAGTGCACCATTCATGAGATAATTCGTTTTGAGTTTGGGGTTAAGAGTGTCTAGTAAGAATGGTCTCGTAGCTCAAAGA
Organism: Lithobates clamitans; assembly: GCA_037952925.1. NCBI lineage: Eukaryota > Metazoa > Chordata > Amphibia > Anura > Ranidae > Lithobates > Lithobates clamitans. The sequence goes on from JBBGZY010000236.1 coordinate 11,804,107, forward strand.
TTTTTATAAAATATTTATTGACTAAAGCTGTTTCTAGAGAAATATAGACAATAATAAAAAATAGTAATACAGGGCAAAAATTCATAAAATATTATGGTAGACGACTAGTGATAAAATGTATCAGGCATTAAATCACAGTTCAAAATTAATATAGCTATATATACTATAAAAACTGTTTTATATCACAAACCATGTAACACAAAAGGTATGCATGATAAATCAATTCAGCTATATATTCTATATATAAAAAATGTATTTGAACCAGACAGTATTTATTAGGTAGTCTGTCCTGGGGCTAAATTAAACCATAAATACAAAAATGCTTTATATATTAGATAAGGGGGCAGGAGAGAGGGAGTGGGACAGATTAACCACTTCCAGACGGCCACACGGCGATATACGTCCTTACTTTGAAAGGGGCTAGCTGCCATAACCCCGGTATCCTCTTGTTCGGCTGGCGGTCCGGTTTCCAATAAGAGTGGTCTCTGCGGTGGATTTGCTGCAAGATCACTTTTCTCGGCGCCGGGAGAGGCCCCCCCCTCCCGCCGCGCTCCGGTGCCCTCCGCCTCTTACCAGAGCCGTTGGCAGCGGCGGAGGCAATCGCATCTTCACCCTTGCTGGGCAAGGAGACCAGTGAGGGGAAGATGGCCCCCACCAGTCTCCATAACAATGCAGGGCGGAAGCGATGTCAAAACGTCACTTCCGCCCATATCTATTAAAGGGCCATTTTTTTTTTTTTATATGACACATTTTTTATTTTTTGCATTTTAGTGTAAATATGAGATCTGAGGTCTTTTTGACCCCAGATCTCATATTTAAGAGGTCCTATCATGCTTTTTTTCTATTACAAGGGATGTTTACATTCCTTGTAATAGGAATAAAAGTGACACATTTAAAAAAAAAAAAAACAGTGTAAAAATAAAAGGTAAAATAAGTAAGAAAAAAAAAATGTAAACGCGCCCGTCCCGCCGAGCTCGCATGCAGAATCAAACGCATACGTGAGTAGTGCCCGCATATGAAAATGGTGTTCAAACCACACATGTGAGGTACCGCAGCGATCGGTAGAGTGAGAGCAATAATTCTAGCTCTAGACTTCCTCTGTAACTGCAACCTGTAGAATTTTTCAAACGTCACCCATGGAGATTTTTAAGGGTAAAAGTTTGTCGCTATTCTACGAGCGGGCGCAATTTTCAAGCGTGACATGTTGGGTATCAGTTTACTCGGCGTAACATTATATTTCACAATATAAAAAATAATTGGGCTAACTTTATGGTTATCTTATTTTTTTTAATTAAAAAAAGTGTATTCTTTCCAAAAAAAGTGCGCTTGTAAGACCGCTGCGCAAATACGGTGTGACAAAAAGTATTGCAACGACCGCCATTTTATTCTCTAGGGTGTTAGAAAAAAATGTATAATTTTGGGGGTTCTAAGTAATTTTCTAGCAAAAAAAAAAAGTTTTTAACAACAAATCTCAGAAAGAGGCTTGGTCCTTAAGTGGTTAAGGAGTGAGCAAGGAAGGAAACAAGGAAGCTCATGGTTTCATGGCTGACAGGGCAGCAGTACTGAGTAGGACGACTGATGGCTGACGGTGGGGCGTGTCTGTCATGATTGAGGGTGGTGAAGGATGCAACAGCAGGTATGTAGCGAGGTTATCTTGTGGAGAAAAAGTATTGCGGGTGTGTAGGTGACTGTCAGCCAGAAGGAGCAGTTGTCAGTGTGAGGGATGACAGGGCAGCGAGTGGAAGCCAAGAATTATGTGAAGTGCAAATACAGTCACAATTTGATAAATAATGATGAATGAGTGGGCTAATGGTGTGAGAACTGTCATGAGATATGGTGGCAGAGGGGTGTTCAGCGGGAAGGACTGGGGAGAGGAAACAAGCAAAAAATGGGAGGAGACTAAGTGTGGTGTGAAGTACATGTGTAGTGATTTTGCATATTGCCTTGATTTCTGACAATCAAAAAATATATAACCAAATTATATACAAAAATAAAGAAGAAAAAAAACGACATCAAACTCAAATAAAATAATGATAAAACAACAGTAAAATATAATAAAAAATATGTATTTTTCATCTGATGATCCTGGACCAATTCTGATGATTGTGATGAAAATGACAGATTGTAGTGGTCCTTCGTACCTTGTTGGTTATTCTTATCCAATAAACATTTTATAGCGATCATTGAGCTACATGACTGTTCTTAGTAAACATCCCTAATCCCAACAAAATATAAGAAGCCAGAGGCTAAAGTGGGCCCCACCTGTAACAAAAATAACAATATTGGGTGGAATAACCTTTTGATGATGTGGAATAAGAAGATCCTATGAGCAATGAAGACTGCTAAAGCACCATTTTCTTCAGACACTGATAAATAAATCCTGCTGTATATACTTTATACCTTTTTCCATTCACTTGGGAGGAGGGGGGTAGTTTTGGATTGAAAGCACAGTGGCTAAGTGGTTAGCACTTCCACCTAGCAGCACTAGGGCTGTCACTTGGAATCCCAACCACGGCACTACCCGCCTGGAGTTTGCATGTTCTCCTTGTGCCTGCGTGGACTTCTTCCCACATTTCAAAAACATGCTGGTAGGTTCATTGGCATCCAAATTGGCCCTAGTATGTGTAGGTATAAATGTGAGTTAGGGACCTTAGATTGTAAGCTCCTTGATGGCAGGGATTAATGTGAATGTGCAATATATACACTATATTACCAAAAGTATTGGGACGCTTGCCTTTACACACACATTAACTTTAATGGCATCCCAGTCTTAGTCTGTAGGGTTCAATATTGAGTTGGCCCACCCTTTACAGCTATAACAGCTGCAACTCTTCTGGGAAGGCTGTCCACAAGGTTTAGGAGTGTGTCTATGGGAATGTTTGACCATTCTTCCAGAAGAGCATTTGTGAGGTCCGGCACTGATGTTGAATGAGAAGGTCTGGTTTTCTATCGGATTGAGGTCAGGACTTTGTGCAGGCCAGTCAAGTTTCTCCACCCCAAACTTGCTTATCCATGTCTTTATTGACCTTGCTTTGTGCACTGGTGTGCAGTAATGTTGGAACAGGAAGAGGCCACCCCCAAACTGTGCCCACAAAGTTGGGAGCCTGAAATTGTCCAAAATGTCTTGGTATGCTGACGCCTGAAGAGTTCCCTTCACTGGAACTAAGGGGCCAAGCCCAACCCCTGAAAAACCACCCAACACCATAATTCCCCCTCCACCAAATGATTTGGACAAGTGCACAAAGCAAGGTCCATAAAGACATAAATGAGCGAGTTTGGCGTGGAGGAACTTGACTAGTCTTCAGAGTCCTGATCTCAACCCGATAGAACATCTTTGAGATGAATTAGAGCGGAGAATGCAAGTCAGGCCTTCTTACCCACATCAGTGCCTGATCTCACAAATGCGCTTCTGGAAGAATGGTCAAACAGTCCCATAGACACACTCCTAAACCTTGGGGACAGCTTTCCCAGAAGAGTTGAAGCTGTTATAGCTGCAAAGGGTGAGCCAACTCAATATTGAACCCTACGGACTAAGACTAGGATGCCATTAAAGTTCATGTGTGTGTAAAGGCAGGTGTCCCAATACTTTTGGTAATATAGTGTATGTAAAGCGCTGCCTAAATTGACGACTCTATAAAAATACCTGTAATAAATAAGTAAAAATAAATAAACATTACAAATGATTGATCTTTTACAGCTCAATAGAGGTAACTGTTGTATGAGGTATTTTAGCAGCATAAAAGAATTCCCCATACAGGATGAGAACTTTTCAAAGGTATCCTGAATCAATGCCGTGAATGTATAGCTTCAGTTACGCTATGCCATATGCACCCTGTGTGCACAATGATGACTGATTATTTCAAATAAAAATATTTGTATTTGAACATTTTTAGCAAATAACCAGTTCTCTTTGTGTGACAGCACAGCTGCTCTCTTTAAATAAAATTCAAATCAGCAGTTAGCGCAATTTGACCAATAGGGATGTGATTTCTGGTTGATTACTATAGTTCTTGCACACTACTTTTTCGCACTTTTGAGTTTGTGGTATGATATGTACACAGCAGGTTTATGTAAAGTTACTGATATATCCTGGTCCAGACACTGTTTGTATGGTGTTGGTTTGTTCTTCCTGTACTTGTGTGGGTTTTTCTTCCGTGTACTCTGATTTCTTACCACACGGCAAAGACATGCAAGCAGGTTAGGTGTCTCCTTTCCAAATTGTGTGTGCTTGTATGTATGCATGTATGATAGCGACCTTGGACTGTAAGCTCCTTGAGGGCAGAGACTGATATAAATCTTCAGTATGTAAAGCGCTGTGTAAATTACCAGCACTTTATATAATAAATACTTGTAATAAATAAATATATTCAAATAGTTGTAAGCAGATATCTAATTGCACTTCATGAAACTGACTGTTGTCTTGTTTTTCCTTTTTTATAGAGAAATCCTCCGGTAGTAATAAATGATCTTTTCGATGATATAAAAGATGGAACAAAGTTACTTGCATTATTAGAAGTCTTGTCAGGACAAAAGCTGGTAAGTAACATAGAAAGTGTTCAAAAGAGCTTTTCACATTCTGATTTGATTTAATTTAATTTGATTTGAAAATATATCATAATATAATTATTATCATTTGAATGCATCTAATTGAAGTGTTTAGATTTAGTTTAAGACCCCTTTCACACTGGGGCGGTTTGCAGGCGCTATTGCGCTAAAAATAGCGCCTGCAAACCGACCCGAAACAGCCGCTGCTGTGTCTCCAGTGTGAAAGCTAGCAGGACGGGAAAAAAAGTCCTGCTAGCAGCATCTTCAGAGCGGTGAAGGAGCGGAGTGTATACACCGCTCTTTCACCGCCCCTGCCCATTAAAATCAATGTGGCAGCGCGGCAATACCGCCGGCAAAGCGCCTCTGTAGAGGTGCTTTGCGGTGGTTTTTAACCCTTTCTTGGCCGCTAAAATGATGGTAAATCGCTGCTAATAATAGCAGCGCTTTACTGCAGACGCACCTCCCGCCCCAGTGTGAAAGGGGCCTAAGCCCTGGTTCACACTGCTGAGATTTCTGTTTTGTTCCAGAACATATGGGGGTGGATCTAATAAAGGGAAATAGAATCTGCACTTTGCAACGTGCAGTTGCACTCTGCAAGAGCAGTTGCTCCAGAGGTTAGTAAATGAGCAGAAGCCCTGCTGCGTTCCATTATCCAATCATGTGCAAGCAAAACTGCTGTTTTTTTTTTTTATTTTCCTTGCACATGATTGGGTATTCTTTGCAAAGTGAAGCCTTACTTCATTTACTAAGCTCTGGAGCAACTGCACTTGCAGAGGGCAAGTGTATTTGCCTTTAGTAAATCAACCCCCTAGAATAACATGACAAAACTATAAAACAACTATTACACACATAAATGATTTATAATTGATTGACTCCTGGAGAGCTTTAAATGTAGGCGCACGTGAAGTATACCTTTTATTCTGATCCACAGGACTCATATTCACAAATTCACTACATATTTCGTACCCCAATAATTCTAGCCAACACCCATGATGCCTCAATACAACCTTGTTCCTGGTCAGACCACCACATCACCACTCTTAGCACCCAATTTATAGAACTCACTTCCACCCCATATTCATGGAGAATCAATGAATCATTATTAACAGACCCCACACACCAAAAAAAAAAAAAGAATCACATGACAACAGAATTACCATGACTTTCTATGGAGGCTGTTCACATATGTGCAGCGCAATTCCAATGCGATTTTGAAAAGGGTCCTGTGAGTTTAGGGCAGTGCGGTGCAATTATTACCTCCATAGACTCGAATAGTAACCGCATGCAAAACAATTATCTGTCCTAAGATATCAAGCTTCCAGTATGAGAAAAAGAGAGAGAATCGCAGCTTTATCCAAATCGCATGCAAAACAAATTGAAATTGCCTCTGAACCCCAACAACTTGCACTAATTAAATCACACAGAAGAATTGAATAAACTCACAATCTATCAGTGTGAACCTAACATAAGATTTTGTGGTTTAACTTATCTTAGATATGTACACTATGCTGCCTAGACTAGTTTAGCTTTGGCATACAAAGTTAAATTGGAGCATGAACTGCACAAAATATTTCCTCTATACCTGTAGGCATTTTATGTCCTTTTATAGATGTTTATAGACATTTTATTGAAGCTATGTGTTATATAGAAATGATTATGGCTGTTATCATACTGTATAATCAACTTTGTGTGAGAAGACATGTTTTCATTACAAAGGTGCTCCTAATGACTAAAGCGTACTGGTCTACACTGCTGCTATAAAAAAAATGCAGGCAACTAGATGTGACCTGATTTGGCCATTGATAGTTGGATCCAGGAATGTTTTTTGTTTGTAGTAGGTACCTCCACAAGTCTGGTAAAGCCTGTTCAGAGCACAAAAGCATTGTTATCTTCAAGAGTAGCAACAGCATCCTCAAGGAGACCAAAAAGTCTAGACTCAAAAACGTAACAATTTATACATCCTTAGCCGTCATTATTATTTTACCACAATTATATAATATCAGGCTAATTTTTTTCCTAAATACTTCCTGCAGCCATGTGAACAAGGAAGGCAACTGAAGCGCATTCACTGGGTAGCCAACATTGGTGCAGCGCTAAGGTTTCTGGAAGGCAGAAGGGTATGTTTTCTTACTACACTGCATGCTATTCTTGACTGGTTATTGAATGTTGCAAACACTGTTATATTGTATGACCTAGGATGAGTGAATCAATGCTGACCCCTTTCCAATCTTTCAATCCTCATACATTTTCCTTATAAGAGCATATACTGTATATAAAGTATAGAGACATCACAGAAATCAATCAGCTTTTCACTGTCCTTTATCCAATTCATTGCTTAAAAATTATATAGTAAACTAAACATTTTCTTTCTAGTGTGCTTTCCTTAGAACCTCATTGTGTTCAATTTGTGTCTCATTATCACAAAAACTTGCAATACCACGGGGCTGTATTGTAGCTACAGAACAGTACTTTGTAATTTAACTTTGTTCAATATATAGTCAAAAGACCATGAATATATCTTTTTAGGTCCTGTGCAAGATTGACGTTTTATTTCAGACGCAGTGATTTAAACAGGTGGAATATTGACATCGCCCCAAGCATGGAGATTTATTCTGTTGAAAAATTCAATCTAGCCACACTGATTGAATCTATTGAAAGATTGATGAGTTCCTAGTAACACAAAGACAATCTAAGATATAAGAACATTTTCTTACCCAGTTATTGTGTTTACAGAGAGGTATCTCTATATGGACTCTAAAGGTCTTTTACATTCGGAATAATGTATTTTACTATTTTTTTTTTAATGAACAGAAACGTATTAATATAGTCTTAGGTACTCAGGTCAGCTTGAAGGTATTGAAGGTCCACACGTATTCTCCCTATTTGTGTGCAACACATAAATTTAATGAATTTGTCCTCATCGCTCACAATACCAGAATGACCATTACACAAATAGAGTTTTTGCCTATATTTAAACTAAATATATACAGTACATATCAGTATATGTGCATTCAGCCCCTGGCAGCCTTTCAGACCCAGTTCGCATCATAGTGTTCTGTGAGCGAATATTGCTAAGTTTAAAGCTTTTTTATTAGGTTTAGGTTTGTGTGTAGAGAAGAATTTATTTTTATTTCTGCTAGATGTTCCTACTAGATAAATTTACCCTCTCCATTTGTCCTGGTAACTACTGTCCAAAATGTCAAAGTGTCCACAATCACAGTTGTCACCAGAACAAAAGATGAAAATAAATCTTCCCATGGGGGGGGGCACAGCCAGCAAAATATAAACTGAGGGGTTTTAACCTCACCATATACTCCATAACTAAACATAATATTTTCGCTATACACACACTTCAAAGGGCAAGTTTACCCCAAAATTGACACTCAGGAAATTTCCTTTGGCAAAAGTGGGGCTCCCTTTTAATGGCTGCAGTAAGTGTACAGACCCAGGAACTCAAGCAAAAGATTTCACAACCGTTAGGTATTTAACTCTCCACCATCTGCCAAATAGTGGATTTTCAGTTGTGGGAGAACTGACCATTAAAGGACCACTATCTGGTCCAATTATTATTATTTATTACCCCCAAAAAGAGGTATTTTACAATATTGCTAGTATAGCTGCCTGAAATATACTTGTGTATTACCTAACCTCAAACCCCTGCACAGCAGAATTTAAAGAGGGCCTTCAGCCTACCCCCCTTTCCATTTTTTTCACTATGCCCCTGTTTAACAGGTGGTGTTCCAGGCACAGTTCGGATACTCACCTAGCCACCGGTTCTAGCGTTGACAGCCTTCTGTCAACAGACACTGCTCAGTCCCGGGCCGCCATATTACTTGAGATGTCATTGAGAGGCCCATTAGCTCTTTTGGGTTCAGCCAGCGGGACCCTATGGTTACGTGCTGCTAGGCCAGCCCCCTTCGGTCTTACTAAATGTAAGACTAAAAGCCTCTTTGGATATGTGACATGCATATTCCAGGAGGCCCTGCGAGCACTGTGCATGTCATTCAAGTAGGCGAATGATGGAGGGGCTGCGATGTTTTCCAAAAAAAAAAAAAACTGCCGTATTCGAGTAGAGGAGGGGAGAAGAAGTCAAAAGTGGGGGAACATCACATAGAGGGTGAAGATCTGCTTTAAGTTTACATTGGCCACATATTTGTTACATATTTGTTACAAATATGATCTGTGAGAGCAGCAATATTTTCCAGTAACTACATGGTAAGAGAGCTACCTAGACATCCCATTTTGGTGAGGTAGACTTTCACACTACATGGTGGATGGTAAATTTTGCTGATCGGACATATCAGCACATAAATAAAATCTGAATGTATGGCCAGCATAAAGATCCCTAATAGGACGTAAGGGAACATTTGCCTAATCTAATTGTTAGTTTTTGTCTTCTCAGAGTGCTTCTTGCCTCACATGCTCTGGGGAGCAGTCAATCTTTCAGGATGGATTTTCCTGATTATCCACCCCACTCACCTCTCCGTAGACATAAAAGTTCCTACACAACTCTTAAGCTGGCCATTTATACAAATGTTCGTGCAAAAATTCTCGTCAAAACATTCCTAAAACGTTCTTCCTTGCCACCATTGAGTCAACTATTTTCATTTGAATCTCCTAAAAGTTTCCCCAGATCTGCTATTTAAATGCAATCCCAGACATATTAAACAGGTTTTATTACAATATGTACACTTTTCCTCAAACAAAAACCACATTCATAGTTAGAATGTCGTTAATTCGAGAATTTTTTTTTTCATTCTGCTCCTCTGAACTTTTTTGTAATTACAGTTGATTTGACCCCAATAGCCATCAAAAAATCAAAAAAACTGAATTAACCTTCTGAAAACAAACATTTCATTAGAAATTCTACTAGTGTACAGCCAGGTTCAGGTCACAGCTGCTAGGATTGTCATTGTAATTGTTATTGCAAGCCGGTGGGGGTATTACACATGGGTAGCCTCCCCTGGCGGTAGGATTATGTCAGATTTTTTCACATCCCTTTTGTTCCCAGTGCTTTGTCCAATGCCCTGCATGCAGTTTTATATTATATATACTGTTCTTTCTGTCTGGAAACTTGAGATTGTCCATAGCAACCAAAAAGTGTCCCTTTACGTCAAAAGTGGTTTTAGACTAGCTAGAAAACAGCGATAGTAAATTAGAACACTTGCAGAATTGAGTGATAGTGAATTGTGGGGAAATTAATTTTATTATTATATTATTATTTTTTATAATTATTTATAGTTATTTATTATATTATAATTTATGATTTTGTGTTTCAAACTTCATCATACCCGGGATATCTACTAGACTCTTGGTGGACAGATTTAAGTGTGTTATTACTAAGAATTATAGGCCTACGATATAAAACGCCAAATTTCTATCCAAAACAATTGTACCGCTTTGAGACGCAAAAATCTGATAATCATACTGCCAGGGTGGCTACAGTCTTGTTTTTTTTTTTTAATAACAAACATGTCATAATTACCTGCTCTGTGCAGTGGATTTGCACAGAGCAGCTCCGATCCACCTCTTCTCTGGTCCCTAGCTGGCACTCCTGGCCCCATCCCTCCTGGCAAGTGCGCCTACAGCAAGCAGCTTGCTATGGGGGCACCCAAGCCGCTGTTCTGTGTGTTCATTCAGACCCGGAGCTGCGGCTCGGCCCCCCCTCTATCTCTTCATTGGCTCACTGACTTTGATTGACAGCAGCAAAGGGCCAATGGCGCCAACTGCTCTGTCTCAGGAGGGAGAATCCCGGACAGCTGAGTCTCTCATACAACATCACTGGATCAAGATGGGGCTCAGGTAAGTATTAGTAGGGCTGAGAGGGGCCGCTGCACACAGAAGGTTTTTTATCCTAATGCATAGAATGCATTAAGTTAAAAAAACCTTATGACTTTAGAACCATTTTAATTAAACAAGCTGCAGTTAGAAGCTGCTATGCTATACACCAGATTTTTGTATGGACCAGCTTTAGTAGATCTCCCCCAGTGTGTGCCTGTATGTATGCCATAATAATGGTGTTACTTTGGTATAGAGGCTTTATAGACTTGATAATTGCAACAGTTTATTTTAATACTGTGCATTTGTGCATTTTACTTTACATGCAAGTCTGTATACAGAGGATCCCCGGTTAGTGGTTTTAATAGACTGTAATAACTTTTAAGTAATAAACAACTGAATTTGATATTACATTTTTAGAATTTTTTAATGAGATATGCAGCTGAGCATGCTGAGTGCTTTATATTACTGAGTACTTTATGTTGATTATACAATGATTTTCTTTTTAAGGTGATGCTTCTTTTACAACTTCTGTTCACTCTTTGCAAGGCAGCTGTTAATGCCTTTAGCATGCACCTTGGTTTCTTTTTTTTTGTTGTTGTTTTTTCCTTATTTCCATTCCTCTTCCTATTTCCTCGTGAGCATGTGTGTATTTCCACAGTGAATAGCAGCAAACAGCAACACCTACAGGCAAAGGATATAATAAATTACATATAATTTGGGCTGTGCTTCTTTATTCTTTGTTCATGTACTGTATAATTACCAAACATGCTCAAGAGAGGTTTATAAAATTAGCATCTTCTAAAATAATTTGAATAATTAAATTCAAATTAAAACAAATATTTTGAAGCAGTAGTTTGGGAAATATTATCCAGTTGTGATTCACTGTTGTTGTCTTTTTGTTCCAGATTAAATTAGTGAATATCAACTCAACTGACATTGCTGATGGGAAACCTACCATTGTGCTTGGTTTAATATGGACCATCATTCTGTATTTTCAGGTAATTATAATTTGGGTTTAGTGAGGAGCGGATCTGAGAGTTACCATTTTCCTGAAAATTGGGAATAAGTGCTTTGGAGGTAATTGGAAATGTGAAATTAGGGTGATTTATAATGTGCAATGTGCTTTAAAAGGCTTCTGAGGGTAACAATGTTCCTTCTAATTATCCTAGACTAGTTCTTGTGCAAAAAAAAACAGTCCCTCATTAGCTTCTTTACTTTTATTTTTTTTTTTTTTCGAAGAAAAAAAAAAAATAGACAGTGGAAAAAAGGTAAAATAAGAAATTTAAAGTGATAGTACACAAATAAGAGCAATCAAATAAATGTTACTGCATGCATGTTTAGGTACACAATAATGTGTGTTGCATTGCCAATGTACTTAAAACTGAAAAGTACTGATTTTTTCAAAATGCACCTGAACATTTACCTGAACATGCATTGCATGGATGGTGCTCTGCAATGATCATGCCTTGGGGTGCATTTGCATGTTGTGTTGGGGTGCTATAATATATGTCACTGCACTACCAATTTTACAACTCATTACCACAGCAAACAAATGTGAAGCCTACCTAATAAACAAAGAAGCAAAATAAACAAAACTACCCTAAATATACCCCCTCTGGCAGAAAAAAACACATCCTCTACATAAAAAGTAGAGATGGGCAAAACAACCCCCCCCCCATTCTTTTCTCACCAAAACTCCCAAACAGAGAAAAAGTTCTGACCAGAACTGCGAACACCGTGAAAGTCTATGGGAGCCGAACTTGAGAAATTGAAAGTTTCTATTTTGAAGGCTTATATGCAAGTAATTGACCATAAAAAGTGTGTGGGGGTCCGGCTACTGCCCTGGGGACATATATCAATGTAAACATTAAAAATTTTTTTTTACAGGAGCAGTGATTTTAATGATGCTTAAAGTGCAACAATAAGAATGAAAAATTCCTTTAACCACTTCAGCCCCAGCCTCTTTTTTACGCTTGTTGTTTACAAGTTAAAATCATTTTTTTTGCTAGAAAATTACTTAGGACCCCCAAACATTATATATATATGTTTTCTCACACCCTAAAGAATAAAATGGCGGTCGTTGCAATACATTCTGTCACACCGTATTTGCACAGCGGTCTTACAAGCGCACTTTTCCAGGAAAAAATATACTGTTTTGAATGAAAAAATAAGACGACAGTAAAGTTAGCCCAATCTTTGTTATATTGTGAAAGATAATGTTACGCCGAGTAAATTGGTACTCAACATGTCAAGCTTAAAAATTGCATCTGCTCGTGGAATGGCGACAAACTTTTACCCTTAAAAATCTCCATATGCGACGTTTAAAAAATTCTACAGGTTGCATGTTTTGAGTTACAGAGGAGGTCTAGAGCTAGAATTATTGCTCCCACTCTAACGATCGCGGTGATACCTCACATGTGTGGTTTGAACACCGTTTTAATATGCGGGCGCTACTCACTTATGCGTTCGCTTCTGCACGCAAGCTCGACGGGACGGGGCACGTTTACATTTTTTTTTCTTATTTATTTTACCTTTGATTTATTATTTTTACATTGTTCTTTAAAAAAAAATCTGTCACTTTTATTCCTATTACAAGGAATGTAAACATCCCTTGTAATAGAAAAAAAGCATGAAAGGACCTCTTAGCAGCTAGCTGCTGCCATAACAACGATATTCCTCTTCAGTAGTACCAATATATAACAACGGCGAGGAGTCCAGAAGTGGTTAAATATAGTGCCTGGGGGGTCCCCTAGTCTGCCTGTAAAGTGGTGCCTATAAAGTGGTGCATCTGTAGCATGTATAGAACTTGCTGCAGCAAAAATGACATTTCTAAAAAAAAATTCATGAAATGACATTTAAATTTCCAGCAAAACAATACCATTTCCGGCAATAGAATTAAAAAAAAATGGTGTGGGGTCCCCCCAAAATCCATAACAGACCCTTATCTGAGCATGCAACCTGGCAGGCCAGAAAAGGGGGGGGTGAGCGAGTGCCCCCCCTCCTGAACTATACCAGGCCACATGCCCTCAACATGGGGGGTGGGTGGGTCCCCAAAGCACCTTGTCCCCATGTTATGAGGACATGGATCTCTTCCCCACAACCTTGGGCTGTGGTTGGGGGGTCTATGGGCAGGGGGCTTCTCGAAGTCTGGAAGCCCGCTTTAAGAAGGGGGCCCCCAGATCCCAGCTGCCCTCTATGTGAATGAGTATGGGGTATAAAGTAGCCGTACCCACTCACCAAAAAGTGTCAAAAAGTAACAGAAAACACAGAGACAGTTTTTGACAATTCCTTTATTTAAAAAAAAAAAAAAAACAGTGTCCCCTGATGTAGAGTCATCATCAATCACGATGCCGCCACACCCCTGGAATCGAAAATCAAAAAAATAAACGCTCCGGCCACTGTGAAGACAAACCGCCGAATGGCTGACTTGCCGTTTGACAATACTTATATACATAAGGGCGGGGCCACCTGGCGACATCACCTGGTGGCACTGCTCCCTTGTGACATCTCTGATCCAGCATGTGGGTGCCCCACGCCATTTTTTTTTTGTTTACTATTTTTACCTGCAAATTTTTTTTTTCAATTCAGCTGTCAGCGGTGAAGCCCTTTGACAGCTGATGACTCATTGGTTGTTAAGGACCAGCTGTTGTGTCAGAGAGACGGTCCCTACGCACAGTAGCCGACGGGAGAAAATTTTCTGTCAGATTGTGCCTTGCGGTGGAGAGACATCTTCATGTTGGTGAGGGGTGGATTAGTACAAGATGGGGGCAGATTATTCAATGATGGGCAGTGCTGAAAAACACATATTTTTCTGCTATTCTTCCTGGACGCTTGCAGGTTGTGTTTAGTCAACTGAAGGGTGGATTTTTCTATCTGAAAAATGTGTTTTGCAGCACTGGCCTTCATTTAAAAATCCACCCCCATCATGTACTAATCCGCCCCTCACCAACATGAACATGCCTCGCCAGCGCCAGACACAATCTGACAGAAAGATTTCTTTCATTGGCTATTGTGTGCAGGTTCTGTCTCTCCGACACAACAGCTGATCGTAAACTCAGCTGTTGCTCTGTTCGATACGGCGCATGCGCAGTGCATCCCGGGCACTTCTCGATAACGGGCACTATCCGACAGAACACCGGCTCCGCTCCTTAACAACCAACTTTTACTGCACCCTGATTGGGCAAAGCTTTGCCCAATCAGGATGCAGAATGCACTGTGCAGCACGCAGTGCATTGCAGGGAGTTCAGTGGGGCAAACTCCCTGCAAATTCGGGTGTTCCGCCGAACGGTGCAAACAGCCAATGTTCGGCCCGATCTCATGCTCGAGCTGAACCGTTCGCACAACACTAATAAAAAGTAAATATTTTTTTTCACCACAAGAAGGATATTTGTAGGTTAGACTGTGCCAGTTTAAATAGATTGTAAAGTCTTGTTTTTTTTTCTCTAAAAATAAAACATGTCATACTTACCTGCCCTGTGCAGTGGATTGCACAGGGCAGCCCAGATCCTCCTCTTCTCGGGTCCCTCTTCGCTGCTCCTGGCCCCTCCCTCCTGGCGAGTGCCCCCACAGCAAACAGCTTGCTATGGGGGCACCTGAGCCCAGCCACAGATCCCTGTGACTGCCCCCTCTCTCTCCTGATTGGATAACTGACTTTGATTGACTGCAACAGGAGCCAATGGCGCTGCTGCTGTGTCTCAGCCAATCAGGAGGAGAGTCCTGGACAGCTGAGGCCCACATGAACATCGCTGGAGAGAGATGGGGCTCAGATAAGCATTAGGGGTGCTGGGGCGGCTGCTGCACCCAGAAGGTTTTTTATCTTAATGCATTGAATGCATTATGATAAAAAACCTTTCTGACTTTACAACCACTTTATACCATTTCCACACAATGAGAATATCGGACTAATGACTGTCCTTTTTTTTTTTTTTACGTATGCTAGTCTTATATCAAAAACAAATTGGTTACTAAAATTACAAAAATTCTCGTTGGTCAGAATACAACTTTAGACATGATGTAATGTGCTGTATTGTAATGCATTCTTTAGTTTCTGAGCATGAGCGGTCTTGGTCAAATCGTTCCTTCTGTTATCTTGCGAGAAATATTTTCATGATTGTCCCTTCAGATTTTTTTCACATGAACTGTCGTGATCGGCTCTCGAAAGTTGTGTACTAACAAATAGATTATCGGACAATCACCTGAATGCATTTTTTTTTCATACAATTTTTTCTTAATGTGAACTAGGCATTAGCAGGGTTGCACAGTGTCAACCCTGTAGTAATGTCAACTACTTTTAACAGCTATTTATTCACGGAGCTGTTTGATTAGGGATAATTCGCTGCTGCTGCGATGACTCATGGGAGTCTATTTGGCAATTTACCCAACTTTCACTAAAGATTCTCATTTTTTTTTGTGGAATCTTAAGAGAATAATGTGTGAATCTTGGGTGAAAACAGTGACAAACAAACACCATAGAGTTGTGTTAACAGATTTTAGTATTGTACCAAGAAAGATGCAATGCCAAAGGTTAAAGGCAGGCTAGAGGTCCATCTGCTGCTTTAAATGTAAATGTAATAAATTGTAAATATACAATATATATTGTGTTTATATTATCATGTTTACCTGACTAAAAACTGCAATTTTTTTTTACAAATAATTCCTGACCATAATAACTCAAAAACATACGCAGAAAATCACTATGAATTATTTTTAAAAAAGAAATGTAAAAAGTTGGGAGGGTAGCGGTCAGAAAGTGCTCTTGCGGCTACTGATTCACCAGTGCAAGGGCTTTCTGATTGGTCATTCACTGCGATATTTAAACGCAACCACATTTTGTATCACTATGTTCACATTCCAATTTAATTGATCAAGTGTTCATGTATAAGGTTTTTTTTTTTTTTTTATATATACTTTTTATAGATTGAAGAATTAACCAGCAATCTTCCACAACTTCATTCACTGTCTAGTAGCACATCTTCAGTAGACAGTTTAGTGGGCTCTGATACAGCCAGTCCCCCAAACAAACGCAAAGTGGTCAATAAAATTCAGGGAGGTGCCAAGAAAGCCCTGCTTAGATGGGTACAATATACTGCAGCCAAGTAAGTATATTTTTTTGTTAACTTTCATTTTTTTTATTTTGTATGTTCATAAAACACATCTTATGTACTGTTATAAAACTTAGCATAGCATTTAAGCAGAGTCAAGATAGAAAAATAACCAGTAGACATCAATAGCAGGGATAAGAAAATCAAGCATGATTTGTGAATCTGATGTTTTTATTGCTAACTGAAAAATGTTGAATATGTACATATGAATATGAAAACCCTTAAACACTTAGTAGTGTAAGTTTTCATTGGTTACTCCTGCTGACCCGTATGTCGCTACTGTGTCATGTAGTGACTTAGGGATCGATAGATGGAACCATAGAGCACAGCTGGTTGCTTTACCAATGTTGCTGTAAATGTACCTTTACTAAGTCGATTGATTTTTTTTTTCTCCTACCCATTATTAAATAAGACGTCTAATAATATTGCTTTACTTATTACGGAACTGAGAGGAAACAGTTAATGCTGCATGAGCTAGCTATCTATGGGTCCTCAGTCAATTCACACCCATGTGCTACTGATGTGCCATTTTCTAGTCCCTGAGTTCACTTTTCAAATCTTTACCCACACTTTATTATATTTGAATATGTTAGTTAAGTCACCTGTAAGATGTATTTTCTTCAAAATGAATATATGGAATTCCAGGTCTTTAAAGTGATCCTTTGCCCACAGGGTCACTTGTAAAAGAAGTCCAACCTGTAAAAAGAGAAGCTATACTTGACTTCCCACAGCCTATGTCTTATAGCACTTTGGTGACAGGGTCACTTTAAAGCAGAACGTCACTGCATCTGAGCACTATAACCCAAAAATGCTATTTAATTCATTTTTAATATTTAATATTCAAAGTAAATTCATGCATCCAACCATGCTTTATTTTGCTGAGAAATCACTGTGAAAAACATCTTGACTAAGGGAAAATGATTCATGTAGCATTTACTTCCTGGAATCCATCTGAGGGTGTGCTTAGCTGGCTCATGGGATGTATGACATAATTTGCCTAGGCTGGAAGTAACTGAAGAAATGTTAAAAAAAAAAAAAACATAAAAAAAGTATATATGAAATACTTCATATCTATTAATGCTAGAAGCATAGGGATTAAACATATTCAGTGTTGTTTGAAATTTTTTGTATGGAATCTTCTGTACTATTTGATCAATCTTTAGCCCCTGCGTGGGCTATTCATATGCTTGCACTGGATCTTTTATACTGAATGATAAACCAGTAAATACATCGAAACAGAAAAATATTCAGTGTTGATTAAGCGAGTGAAGTTCAGTTTTATGCATAAAGAAAGCTAATAAAGCAGCTAAAGGTATATGTAGCCCATTCCAAGGTTGAGTAAAGCCCCATACACACTATCAGATTTTCTGCTGATTTTTTCCTTCAGATTTACCAAAACCATATAATATGAGGTCAAACCTTAGGAATTTCAGTTTGTATGCAATCAGACAGGCCCTTGCACTACATGGTTTTGTTAAATCTGAAGACAAAAATCAGCAAAAAATCTAATAGTGTGGATGAGTTTAGGGGGTGGTTTACAGAACCCATTGTCAATCACGAATTATCCAGCTTACAAACAACTCAAGGGTGCATATTAATTTAACATAGACTCTACTCAGTTGTGTGCCCACACTTATGGGCCGTACACATGATAGGATTTTCCGACAACAAATGTTGGATGTGAGCTTGTTGTCGGAAAGTCCGACCATGTGTATGCTCCATAGAACATTTGTTGCCGGAATTTCCACCAACAAATGTGTGAGAGCAGGTTCTCAAATTTTCCTACAACAAGTCCGATTATGTGTACACAATTCCAACGCACAAAAGTCCACGCATGCTCAGAATCAAGCAGAAGAGCCGCACTGGCTATTGAACTTAATTTTCTCGGCTTGTCGTACGTGTTGTACGTCACCGCGTTCTTGATGTTCGGAATTTCCGACAACATTTGTGTGACCGTGTGTATGCAAGACAAGTTTGAGCCAACATCCTTCGGAAAAAAATCCACAGTTTTGTTGTCAGAATATCCTATTGTGTGTACATAGCATAAGTTATTCCTCTGACTGGGCACTTACATCCTTCCTATTTCACACTTACAAGAGGTAAAGCCAGGTTGTTAGTCACAGCCCTCATGTCGTTCCTGTGACAGTCATGTGTTACCACTCTGTGCTTATGTCAGTGGCCAAGGGTAGGGGGTTAGAGGTGAGAGTGAGGGCTTAGCTGGTGACTTTTGATGTTCAGTCTGCTTAAACTGAATGTTTTTAGGAAAAATCGAGAGCATTTAAAATGTTGATGGATGGCCTGTGAGGGTATCACTCTGTTTATGTGTTTAAGGAATAGAAACATTCAGTTTGATACTTCCTAAAATATCTAAATAAATGTTACTACTAGATACAGACTGCTTTGAACAAAAGTATCCATTTTGTTTTCCTTAAAAAAATGAAAGGCGCCATGGAATCGAAATAAAAGACTTTGGTTCAAGTTGGAGAAGTGGCATTGCCTTCCATTCAATAATCTATGCAATTCGTCCAGAACTGGTGGATATGGAAATACTGAAAGGAAGAAGCAATCGGGAAAATCTGGAAGATGCTTTTACAATAGCAGAAACTGAACTGGGGATTCCCAGACTCTTAGAGCCTGAAGGTATTTTTGTTTTCTTGTATCAAAGCAACTAGAATAAAAATGGAACTAGAAGTTAACTACAGATTATATCTTAAGAATATATAGTATTGTATGTATAATATAAAATAACATAGTCAAACCGAATAAATAGGTATATTTACATGTTTTTCCCTTAGATGTAGATGTTGATAAGCCTGATGAAAAGTCCATCATGACTTACATCGCTCAGTTCCTCAAACACTATCCTGATCTTCACAACTCATCAGGGGATAGACAACAAGATGACGTAAGTGTCAAGAACCTATTGATAAAATCTAATTGATAGCATTGCTAATTGATTTAGCATTTTTATACGTAACGCCAGCACATTGCATTATCTTTTTTCGCCTGAACAAAAACATGAAACAGACCATAGTTTTCCTTTAAAAGTGACGTTCTCAGCCCCTTTAGGGCTAATGTAGAAAGGTGTTGTTTTGTTTTTTTTTGGACCTCAAAGCAGGTCAGAAGAATCCTATTTACTTCACTGGTGTGATGACATGTCTGGGGCTGTGTTTGACCTGTTTGTTTTGCATTGTGCTTCTTTGGATGGAGATGGTTCTATTGAGTTACATTTGTATGCAGAACAGGTCAAACACAGCCTTCTGCTGTAAAATGCCTTCTATTACATTTCTTACACAGAAAAGCTAATTCTGCGCTCCTCTCTGATTGTGGTTTTACTTTATTAACGGCGTGACTTTCCTGACTTTAGGGATGTCTCCACCCCTGAAGTAGAGCACCCACTCAATGCTTCCTATGTAAACTAAGTGGCTAATGAGAGTCCTCTCACTAAGTGGGTTGATGGATGAGCTTTGTGAGTAAAGGGTTTGATGCTAAAGTTAGTGAAGCTGAGGATTTAACAAAGTAACAAAAGTAACAAAGTAAAACTCAGAATAGAGGGACGATGTTCTCTAGCTAATATATGTAATAACATGAGGATCTTTCCTTTCAAAACGTCTTACAATAAATTTTACAGAATTTGACCACAGCAGCCCACCCATGTTTCGCTTATCCTACAGTCCAGTTCTGACCAGTGTACAGCTCAATGATAACATTTTTTATAATGACTTCAACCTTTTTGCCCTATTTAATAGCTTTGTATGTATAGTAACCTGCTCTAAACAACCTAATTTCAGAATATTGAACAGACTTTTTTTTAGGTATCTGTTGCTGCATTATGTACAGTACTCT
Source organism: Lithobates clamitans (assembly GCA_037952925.1). Classification (NCBI taxonomy): domain Eukaryota; kingdom Metazoa; phylum Chordata; class Amphibia; order Anura; family Ranidae; genus Lithobates; species Lithobates clamitans. Next base: position 11,824,380 of record JBBGZY010000236.1, read on the forward strand.
CTGTGTTATTAAGGTATTAAAGCCTAAGTTAAAGTGACACTAAAGGTTATTTTTTTCTTTTTAAATAACAAACATATCATACTGACCTCCACTGTGCAGCTAGTTTTGCACAGAGTGGCCCCGATCCTGTTCTTCCCTCGCCTGCTCTCTCGGCTCCTCCCCGCATCAGATAACCCCCTAGGAGAAGCGCTCTCCCAGGGGGTTACCTTGCTGTGCGCTCACGAGTCCAGCATTCGGCATCTATAGAATGCAGGACTTGGCCCCGCCCTGGCGGCCGTGTCATTGGATTTGATTGACAGCAGCGGGAGCCAATGGCTGTGCTGCTATCAATCTATCCAATCAACAGCTGAGAACCCCCTAGCAGAGAGACGGCACGTCCCGTGGGACAAGTTCGAGGGTTTAGGTAAGTAAGACGGGGGGGGGGGCGTGGGCTGGGGGTCGGTCACTGACAACCACTGACAACCGCTTTAAGTTAAAGTCTTTTTTTTTTTTACCATTCACAGAGATTGCCCTTTGTGCTGCTGGCTCTTTTAAATTTTTAATTTAATTTAATTTAAAGTAATGCATTTGGGTGCTAAAAATTGGAACGCAAGTTATTCACTAGGGGGAGACCCACTGGGGGAATCCAGGATGGAAAAAGATCTGTGGGTCCTAGTAGAGGACAGGCTCAGCAATGGCATGCAATGGCAAACTACTGCAAGCAAAGTCAGCAGAATATTGACATGCATCAAAAAGGGGATTTACTCCATAGATAAAACAATAATTCTCCCTCTCTACAAGACTCTGGTCAGGCCCCATCTTGAGTATGCCATTCAGTTCTGGGCACCAGTCCTCAAGAAGGATGTGCTGGAACTGGAGAGAGTCTAGAGAAGGACAACAAAGCTAATAAAGGGAATATAGGATCTCAGCTATGGAGAAAGACTACAAGCATTAAACGTATTCTCTCTGGAGAACAGACCCTAGCTTAGGGAAAAAACTTTTCAGTGGGTGGGTGTTTAAAAAGACTCACAGCAATTCATTGTAACTGGAAGAGAAATGGTTTAATCTTAAACTGCGTAGAGGCTACTTTACAGTCAGCGCAGTAAGGATGTGGAACTTCCTTCCACAAGCAGTGGTATCAGCAGAGAGTGTCGATAGCTTCAAAATACTATTACATGGGTATCTTAACAATCACAACATACAGGTTTATGGGACTTATTATTGATGTAAACTCACACACACACATACACTCAGGTTGAACTCACCAACTATGTAGCTATGTAATTATTCTGTTCTGATTCATAATCTTTTGGTGCTGCGGGGGTTAATACGATCAACTAGACCCGTCTCTGGCACTCGTGAAGAATGCCGAATATGCCCGCCCATTCTGCCCCCCATTGCCCATTCGTAAAAGCTTTACTCTAACTTCCATCAATGAAAAGTGCTCTATGAATGGTTGATGGGTGAATGAAACATCCACCCCCTTCATTCATGGAGCACTTTTCATCTTCCCAATGAGACACAGGCAGCCCAAAATAAAAAGTGACAGATATTTGAAGTCTTCCCCACTTTATTCAAAACGAAAATGAAAATGTTTTAGCTAGAGTTACTCATTAAATATCTGTATAAATGTAGCAAGTAATTTCCTAAATGATCCTGTTCTTGAAATTGTAATAAGTGTTTCCTTGGACTAATATTTCAAGAAAATCTTTAAATACAGCCAATGTGGTACCAAACATAACCAACAGGTGGCAGTCTCAAACTGTTTTTTTTTCTGAATAAGCACAGATATTAAAGTGACAATAAAATTCTAATTTCTTTTACATCAATCGTTCTAAAATATCAAGTATATCGTGGCTTTGGTTTTTTTCTTGTTTTTTTGTTTTGTTTTTTGTGTGTTTTTCTTTTTTTTAACCACTTAAGGACTGGAAGGATTAACCTCCTTAACCTCCCTGGCGGTATGATTATTTCTGATTTTAGGTGCTGAAAGCGGTACAATTATTTTGCACAGAAATTTGGCATTTTATATTGTAGGCCTGTAATTCTTAGGAATAGTTCACTTAAATCTGTCCAAACAAGAGTCTAGTAGACATCCCGGGTATGATAAAGTTTGAAAAACGAAATAAAAAATTATAATATAATAAATAACTATAAATAATTATAACAAATAATAATATAATAATAATAAAAATTATATAATAATGTAATCAAATCAAAAACACTGAAATTTGCTCAGTTGCAGAATTGTCGCTTTTGTTACTTTTAGTGTTTGGTGACGGATTTCCCCACAAATCACTATCACTCAATTCTGCGAGTGATTCTAATTTATTATCGCTGTTTTCTAGCTGGTCTAAAAGCACTTTTGATGTAAAGAGACAGTTTTGGTTGCTATGGACAATCTCCAGTTTCCTGGCAGAAAGAACAGTTTTATATATATAAAACTGCATGCAGGACACTGGACAGACCACTAGGGACAAAGGGGATGTGTAGTTATTTGATACACTACTGTAATCTGTAAGATTACAGTATGCTGTATCTATACTATGTGTTTCACTTTTGAATTTACCGCCGAACTCCGTCCCCGTGCGTCGCAACGCTCGCAGGGAACGGAGCTCGGCACTGTGAATCGAGCGAGACACAGCGGCTCGCCGATCACAGCGGGGAGACATTGCAGGATCCAGGGGACAAGGTAAGTATGCTCTTCCTGGATCCTGCGATGCAAGCCCGAGTCTGGCTCGGGGTTACCGCTTTTGGTATGGAAAAATCCAACCCGAGCCAGACTCGGGAATACCGCCAGGGAGGTTAATGACCAGGCCATTTTTTGCGATACGGCACTGCGTCGTTTTAACTGCGCGGTCGTGCAACTTGTACCCAAACAAAATTTATGTCATTTTTTTTTCCCCACAAATTTCTTTTGGTGGTATTTGATCACCTCTGTGGTTTTTATTTTTTGCGCTATAAACAAAAAAAGAGCAACAATTAAAAAAAATAAAAATAAATAAATAATCTTTTTTAATTTTTGCTATAATACATATCCAAAAAAAAAATTAAAAAAAAAAAATTCCTTATCAGTTCAGGCCAAAATGTATTCTTCTACATATTTTTGCTTAAAAAAATTGCAATACATTTTGTTTTTCGCAAAAGTTATAGCGTCTACAAAATAGGGGATATATTTATGGCATTTTTAATATTTATTTATTTTTTACTAGTAATGGCGGTGATCAGTGATTTTTAGCAGGGCTACAACATTGCGGTGGACAGATCGAAGACTTTTGACACTTTTTTGGGACATTTAAAGAGTGATCAGAGCTAAAAATAGCCACTGATTACTGTATAAATGTCACTGGCATGGAGAGGGTTAACACTAGGGGGCGATCAAGGGATTAAATGTTCCCTAGGGAGATATTTCTAACTGTGGGGGGGATGTACTGCCTGGGAGTAGAGAGATCACTGTTCCTCATCACTAGGAACAGCAGATCTCTCTCTACTTCCCTGACAGAATGGTGATCTGTCTGTTTACATTGACAGATCCCCATTCTGGCTCTCTGAGGAGCGATCGCGGGTGGCCAGCAGACATCGCGGTCGCCGGCCATGCGCATACGCTCCGGCATTGTGCATGCCCCCTATAGCTTCTTAAAGTGGTCACAATGACGACGATTCTCGCAGCCGTGCCAACCTGCCGTGGTATGGGGGGCAGAATGCGGGGCAGAATGTGGCAGCCGTGCCAACCTGCCGATGTATGGGGGGCAGAACTATTGTTTTCAGGCTTCTTTTTGTACTGTGCTTGCTCCTTATCCGCCACTGATGCATCTCACAGCCAATGGTGTAGAGCAAGCAGTACTGTTATTTCTGGTCACACACTCTGCTTTATATCTGCTTTCTATCAAAACTGGAGTAACCAGAATCTTGAGCAGCTGTGCAAGGCAACCAATCAGCTTCTATCTTCAGCTTGTTCAGTTAACTTTGAAAATAAAAGATAGAAGCTGATTGGTTGGCATGCACAGCTGCCCCAGATTCTGGCAGCTCCAGTTTTAATAAATTCTCCTCTACAATTCTCATAGAGCTGAATGTGTCTGCAGGTAAATGTGTAGTCCATCATTGGGGTGAGCAGGAAAGGGTGGCTACACTCACATACATAAAAGGGGCATGGAGAACCACTGTAGCCACCCTAGAACAGGAAGTCTGAGATTGTCAGAAAAAGGCATGCAATTGAGAGATGAAACATAGGAAGACAGAGATAGAAGGTACATTCTTGATATACAGGTATTTGGACATATTTCATTTATTTTAAAAAATGTGAGTTTAGTGTCACTTTAAATAAGCTTTATAAAGAATTATAAAGAAGCTTTTTCTTTTATAAATGTCATGCACAATACACAATATGCTATGCATATATGGACAGTGTCTCTTATAAGTTTGTAAAAGTGTGATACAGTATATGACAAATTGTAATCCTAGAGATATTTTTCATCCATGGTCCCTTGTTGAACGATTGGTAAAGCATTGCTCACTAATGTCTACGAGCAATTGTTGTAGTGTGATAGCTGAGAAATGGTTATAGTGCAGTTTCTGAAAAATTGGGCAGTATAATCCTTGAGGAATTGTTAAAAGATTAAAAGATTCTGAAAAATGAAGTTGTAACAACTGAGTGTTTTATTGTGCTACTCCCTTGCTCTTGAATGTTGTTGCTGAGTCTGCAGATATGCACTCTGTCTCTGTTATTAGTTTTCTGTGAAAACCTAGTTCTTAAGTTAACACTTTGTGTAGTTGAGTAAGTAGTAGAAATGTTGATCATAAAGAGAAACTGTAATTATTTTCGGTGTGTTTCAATTATCAGGAGTCCCCCACTCTCCCTGTAAATTGTTTTACATTTTGCATCTTTTTATATGTACATTGTGAAGAATGCAACAGGATATATTGAAATATGGAAAGGTGGACAGAAACAATTAAAGTGACTGTGAAGCCCTAAAGTGATTGTAAAGTTTGGGTTTTTTTTCTATAAAAATAAAACACGATATACTTACCTGCTCTGTTGCAGTGGATTTGCACAGAGCAGCCCATATCCTCCTCTTCTCGGGTCCCTCTTCGGTGCTCCTTGCCCCTCCCTCCTGTTCAGTGCCCCCACAGCAAGCAGCTTGCTATGGGGGCACCAGAGCTGAGTCACAGCTCCTTGTGTTCATTCAGACACGGAGCCCCGCCCCAGCCCCGGTCCCCCTCTCCCCTGATTGGCTAGCTGAATTTGATTGACAGCAGCGGTAGGCCAATGGTGCCGCTGCTGTGTCTCAGCCAATCAAGAAATAGAATCTCGGTTGGCTGAGACACCCATGGACATCGCTGGACAGAGAGGGACCTCAGGTAAGTGTTAGGGGGTGCTGGGGAGGCTGCTGCACACAGAAGGCTTTTATCATAATGCACTGAATGCATTAAGATAAAAAAAAAACTTCTGCCTTTACAACCCCCTTGAAGATTTTTCACCTTAATGCATTCTATGCATTAAGGGGAAAAAGTGAAAAACCTTTTGTGCTGCGGCTCTCCCCCAGACACCCCCCACCTTTTATTACATGAGGCCGATCTGATCCAGCGATGTGCACAAACGCAGCGGCTCCAGCCCCTGTTGTCTTCCTTATTGGTCGGACTGATAGCAGCAGGAGACATTGACTCCCGCTGCTGTCAATCAAAAGCTGTGACATGGGAGGGGGGGCAAGTCCCGCTGTCTGTGCCAATGGACACAGCTGGGCCGATCCTGGGTGGGTGCATGGGGTGCAGTGCACCAGGGGGCCACAGAGGTAGGGTCGCTGAAGCGCCAGAGTGCTCCCCTACCTCCTTCTCTCAATGTCGGTGTCCAGAGGCGGCTCTCTTCACTGGCAACTGACAGGAGCAGATCAGAGGAGGAGAGACTGTGCTGCTGCCGCTGTGTTTCCTGCCCATGCCCACCCCCCTCCCTCCTCCTGTCAGAGGAGGAGAGCAAAGCAACCAGAGATCGGAGCGGCTGTCTCTGTGTGGAGAGAGACCAGCCACGCAGTGAAGTCGCTAGGGGGAATCAGTGCCTGACATGTGTTCCAGTTCTCCTCCTCCTCTCTGTCTCTCACTCCTGCCTGCTGCCTAAGCCTGTCACGTTCTGCTCTCCACCCAGGCGGTGCGACTGCACACTGTCCTCTCCTCTCCAGCTGCCGCCCGTCTGTCTGCAGAGACATTACTGAAGGTGACAGTGTGCTGAGAATTCTCCCCACTCACAGCCTCAGCTCTGAAAAAACTTTGAGAATGGAGGGCGACTGAAAATGAAATGGTAAAAGTAAGGTTGGGTTCATTTAAACTGTGAAAACACACTATATGCTTTGTTTTTGCCTGCAACCTTAAAGAGGAGCTCTGGTCAGAAATACAAATACTGAGCCCAAACTTCCACTCTGCTCACCTATTGGGAGGTCAGAGGTCAAGCTTTGAGTTCCCAGAACCGGCTTCATAAGTGTGGGCATCCGGCTGTGACAGCTTGTGGCTTCACAACTGGCCGCCCACTGTGCGTGCGTGATCCGCACTGCGCTTTGTGATCCTGCATTGTTCTGGGACCTGTGACGTGTCCTAATAGACAGCGGGGAGGATGGGAAGAGAACTTCTGCTTGGATCCCCTAGGCAGGGGTACCCGCTCCCCCCCCTGCAAAAAATGATGTGCCAAATTAGATAGAGGGGGAAGGAGGACTTAAAGCGGTACTTCTCCTTTTGGGTGAAACTCCACTTTAAGCTCATTGTCTGTAATCTGTTCACAAATAAGGCAAGTGCAATCATGGAGTTGATGTTGTATGTCTTTGTATATACAGTATCATACATGCAAATGATTATATTGGACTACTGCTGCAGTGGTTAGGATACTGTTTTTGTGGCCACTAAGTGTATGTCCCATAATTATATGATTTAAGGAGAACAACTTTAGGAAGGAATATTTGTCCTCTGTGGATCATTAAAAGATACAGTAGTTCCAGAAGAAACAAACCAGTTGAGTGTCACAGTGAATGAGAGACTATTTAAAACAACGTGGAGTTTTCCCTAGTTGGCGCTCATCCAGCCATTCTCTTTAATTAATTGATACTAATTAAAAAATAGAGTGCGCTGGCGGAATGAGTACTCCTTGTGCAGGATATAAATTGGCATAGTTAAACATACCGAAAAAATGGAATGTCCCTTGTTCCTGCAAGGAACATTGTGGATACAACTAATATGTTATGGTTTTAGGGCTTTTGTGGACATAACATGTTAACTCTCTACATAAACCCTGTTTTTGTAAATGTGTTATGTTTGTGTGTGATTTTGTTTTTATTATTACAAAATTTAAAAGCATTTTTGGTAATAGTGCTTTGGCTCTATAGACAAAGGATTGCTTTACAGTTATTCAATATCAGTCTTTTTCATTTGTTAATACAGATGATTAGACCCAGATTCATTAAGTGGAAGCGGAACTTAAGTTATCCTAAAAAGGGTGCTTAATGTGTATTTCCGATTTTGCAGTCAGATTAGAGAAAACAACACTATGGGCACAATTCACTAAAGGTTATCGAATGCGATATGACAGTCACGTGATCACTTAAAGCGGAAGTAAACCCATCCATAAAACAGTTTCATTTCCGGCATGTGCCGGAAATGTGACACTCCTACTGGTTGTGCTCTCAACCAAACTGTCAAACCATCCAATGGCGGGTGTCTAAACTGATCACATGTGCATCATCATGGCAATTGTAGATCAAATAGAGGCAAAGATGGCAGCTTCCTTGGCTGAAAATGATAGGGGGGTTTACTTACACTTTAATGTGTGCGAAAATGAAAATGTCAATTCACTATTGCTCGTATGCGGTATTTAGCGATATTTGCCACATTAAAAATGCAGTAAAGTCAATTCACAAAAAGAAATAAATAGATAAATGCATGTGGTAAATAGGTACTGGTTAAAGCTTGCGTTAACTATGTGATAACTATGTGGTAACTATGGCAATGACAGACGTCCCAGTGATTGGTTTTAAAAATAGGCAGGAAAGTGCAAGCTGGAGATGTGTGGAGTGTCAGGGGAGTATGGAATGTGAGGAGTTGTTTCTGGAGGCTGTCAGATGACATATCAAACTGAAATGGAGCCCTTTGGATCCAGGCCTCTGGAATTTAAGGCAATACAAAAGAGGAGATGTCAAGTGATCGTTTTTGAAGGAAAGAACCTTCAAGGAGCGCACACTGCTGGATCAATTCTCCGAAGCTGATAGCCTGCAGAAGTTCAGGTTAACTAAGCAACTTATAATTGAGCTCTATAACCAACTGATCGGGTACCTTGATCGAGTACATTCATGTTAGATGCTTGCGATAATCTACCGCACAATTTCATGAGGTATTTTTGGAATAAAAACGCATGCAAGTTTTTCAGGAGAGTTTCTTCGTGAATTACACAGGTCTTTTTATGAATGCTGTGCGATATGTTACCACATACTGGGATGCGGTAACATAGCGCTTAGTGAATTGTGCCCTATGTGTTTGTTATATGTTTTCTTTCCCTCAGCATGCCTTTCTTTTACATTTTTTTTATATCTCTTATCTTTTAGATGTTTCTTAGGAGAAGATGTTCGATTGCTAGCATTTCTGAAAAAGAGTGAGAATGTTCCAATAGAAAGGCTAAGGCTGGACATAAATGGATCATTTTTTTTTGTTCAGCCAGTGGACTGAATGATAAAAAAAAACAAACAGGTTCCTCCATCCACACAATTAAGATGGATAGAGGAATCCTCCCTACTAAAATATTGTATTCTGACAGCGGGGACTCTCAGCTATCAGAATACTCTTATTAATGGCTGCAGCTCATAGATCTACTTCTATCGAATGGGAGCAGCCACACATGGATCGAAATTCGACCAGTCCCTACTGAACTGGCCGAATTCCAGTTCATCAATGGCCAACTTAAAAACAGGCTGAGTTTCCCACTGATTGCAGGGCCGTTTACTCCCATCGCGATGCCCTTTAATATGGTCTGCAGTGGACCTTCTTCCTGCCATCTTGGGGCCGCCTCACGGTGGTGGAATGTCAGGGCCTGGTCGCAAGTGTGACCTTTGCGACCCTGGAAGTTCCACCACTGTTGTCAGTAGGACTGTGAATGGTGTCATTCGGTAGAGCAGTGGACGGTGTCAGTATGCCAGGGAACATTGTCAGTAATGCAGTGGATGTGTTCAATAGTGCAGTGGATGGTGTCAGTATGGCGGTGGACTTTGTCAGTAGGGCAGTGGATGGGGTCAGTAGTTTTTTATTTTTGTTATTTTATTTTTCTACTGTTTTTTTACATTTTTTTTAAATTATTTTTTACAATATTTTAGGAGCCTCATTGCGGCCTTTGGTGAAATATCAGGGGTCTGAACAGGCCTCTGATGTTTCACCTATAATACAGAAAAAGGAGATTGAGGACACAGCCCTCAATCTCCATCTCTGCAGCCTCAGCTGCACAGAATGAATGGGCTGGAATCTGTACAGAGCTTCCCTCATTCACAAACTAACAGTTTACTATGCTTCAGTTATGCATAGACACAGGAGTTATCAGTATCAATCACCGATCAGTACCGATCACTGATTGTGTCCATTCAGAAAAGAATTACAATTAAATATTTACCGGCCCCTTCCCCGCGCGCTCTATCCTAAAAGCATCCCCCACAGCAGCTGGCAGGAGAAGGGAGAGGGAAAGCCGTCAGCACTGTGGGTGGAGGAGAGGACAAGGCAGCCCATGGGGGCCCTGAGGCAACAGGAAACACGTAACCTGGATAGGAGGGGTGGCAGGGGTGGCATATAGTGGAACCAACCCCCTCCACTTTCCTTTAATTTCAATGGCTGCAAGAAGAAAATGGAGTGCATCGGTTCCACTATATGCCAACCCCGCCTTCCCTCCTATCCAGGAGTAGAACCAAATATGACAAGAGAGCAGTCATAGTTACACCTCTTTTCAGAGCCTAACTGTAGCCAAAATCAGAAAAACGAAAATCAGCACACGGGAAAAACCTTACTGCCTATAGGATATGTCCTTTGTGTTGATTCCTCTGCTGTTAGTAATAATTCTCTCCTCCTGTTCCATTTTCCAGTGCTGTGGGGCTAAATATATATATTGGGCTGTCGATTGTAAATTATGTCCCTTGTGCTGATTTTTCTGTTTTTGGTTTTGTCTGCACTAAGAGCCCTTTCACACTGGGGCGGTTTGCAGGCGTTATTGCGCTAAAAATAGTGCCTGCAAACCGACCTAAAACTGCCTCTACTGTTTCCTCAGTGTGAAAGCCTGAGAGCTTTCACACTGAAGCGGTGCGCTGGCAGGAGAAAAAAAAAACTCCTGCAAACCGCATCTTTGGAGCGGTGAAGGAGCGGTGTATTCACCGCTCCTAAACTGCTTCTGCCCATTGAAATCAATGGGGCAGCGTGGCTATACCGCGGCTATACCGCGGCTATAGCGGCGCTATGCGAGCGGTTTTAACCCTTTTTCGGCCGCCAACGGGGGTAAAAACCGCACTGCTAGCGGCCGAATACCGCCGCAAAAACGACGGTAAAGCAGCGCTAAAAATAGCAATGTTTTACCGATGACGCCCCCACCGCCCCAGTGTGAAAGTGGCCTTAGGCTTTAACCCTTTGTAAGGACAGATTTGAATTTGGCAAGCAAATAATCTACACCTCATAAATTTGAAGATTCATGTTTAATTATTTAATATATACAATTAATATCCGTGTGGGTACCTTTATTTATGTTTTATTATACATTCATACTATATTGTTAAAGCAGTAGGTAAGCTTGCCAAACTTGTTTCTGATAAATAATCTCTCTATATCAGAAAAAAACACAAAGTTCTGGAATAGGAGATAAGGATGTTGGCATTAGTAACAAAACATATTTCTGAAACAGATGTTGTTTGTTGTTGTAATGTGTATTTGCAGATCATAGGGGTTTTTGTTGTAATTAAAAAAGTGACTCTATTCTCCCCAGAAAATAATGAGAAACTCAGTTGTGACTATGCCCATTCAGAGCAGTTGCTGTATCTGCTCATTGTGATGAAGATGTGAATTCCTAGCTGGAGTTCCAGACAGTAATATGCCATATATCCCTCCAAGGCTAAAAACAGATCCATCAGTCTAACATGGTAGCAATGGTTTTGATTTCATGAATACAACCTTATTTAGATACATTTTAAAGATGAGAGGTTCCATTTATTTTGAGCTATGCCATTGGGTTTGCATTGGTCAGTTGCTATTTTTTTGTGGTCTGAAGATGTTATTGTAGATACTGCTATGGAAGAACCATGGAATGGTTTGATCGAAAATGTCATGTAGTTCCCAGTCTTAATTATTGACATATTTTTCTCCAGTATGTGTATTACCAGCTTTATAATGCCTGGTTCACACCTATGCATTTTTTAGTGCATTTTCAGTTTTGCTGAAACACTCTACAGTCCATTTAACATGGTTTCCTATGGCTGTAGTTCACATCTGTGCACTTTATGGAAAGGGATAGAGTTTTTTTTCTGTTTTTTGGTTCCATAGACTTCAATTGTTTAACTAGTTACCGACCACCCGCCGCAGTTGTACTGCTGCAAGTTGCCCCCCCTGCGCAGATCGCGGTCATTGTACATCGGGTGTGTAAACAGTGATTTGTGGGCGCATGCCCATTCACAAGCAGGGGAGCCAACCAGCGGGCCCGGCAGACTCGATGTCTGCCTCTCACCCACAATCACTCCAGAGACAGACAAAGAAGAAAGTGCAAAAATAGGCCACGTCCGTAGATATATGAAGACAAAAAAAAAATAGGTAGTACTACGTATTACCAGGGGGGCGGACTTTTTAGGCTGAGAAATACTGGTGAGGAAGTAACAGTATAAAAATATAAATTTATTGAAGGTTACAAATACATAAAAGTAAGAATGAAGATCATAACATAAATGCATCTCTCACTCCAGAGACTGGCAGAACGGGGATATGTCAGTGTAAACAAACAGATCCCCATTCTGTCAGGGGAGGAGAGACAGATCGTCTGTTCCTAGTGATTAGGAACAACGATCTCTCTCCTCCTCCAGTCAGCCCAGCCCCCGCAGTTAGCAACACCTCCCAGGGAACACACTTAACCCCATGATCGCCCCCCTAGTGTTAGCCCCTTCCCTGCCAGTGACATTTATACTGTAATTAGTAGCTATTTTTAGCTCTGATCAATGTATAAAAGTTCCAAACGAGTTTACCACTTCTATTCTGACGTATGTATACCCCTAATGGACCTGAGAAATTATTACTTTTCTCCTATGGGCCTGTTCAGCAAAAACGTTGTCATTGCTTAAGATGACATTGCTTAAAGTGGTTCTAAAGAATACATTTAAAAAAAAGATAAAATAAAAAGGCATCTTATACTTACCTGCTCTGTGAGGGGCATTGCAATTGTATTACAGCATAGGTTACCATGAAGCACATTGATAGTAATAATGAGTCCATTTCAGTTGGAGGTAAGATAAGGGGAGGAAGAGGTAAAGGAATCATTAAGGGCTGATTAGGGCTACATAAGAACCAAGAGGTCTATTTATCGAAAAAAGAAAACAAAGATGCTACTCTAATGTCTAAAACATTTACATAGCCACCATGAATAAATCCAGTCATTTGCCTAATATGTTTATTTCCTCTGATTATCAATTCCATCTAGTGGCCATGATGCAATTTTATCTAACACATTTTGAAGTCATTTCACAGATTTACTATATATACCAATAGAAAAGAGAAGCTGGATACACACTGCTTCCAGGCTGTCTGCAGGATCTCAAAATGCTGCTGTAGAAAAAACGGGATGCCTGTCAACCTAGGAAGTTCATGTTGTTTATTGTAGAATCAAAAAGTTAACAACATGACACACAAATGATCCATCAGACGTGTTTCACACACATTGTGGCCACTATATGGAGCTGACAATTGTAGGAAATAAATACTGTATATTAAGTATTTTGGTGGCTGTGCAAATGCTTGAGACATTTGCAGAGCATTTTTTTTTTATATAAATAGACCTCTAAGGGTCAAAGTTGCTTTGAAGTTTACATTATATTCAGATTGAAGCTTACCCCTTTGGATTGTAGAATGATTCTGAGCATTTACAAAGGAACAATAATGTTACTCTGTATCTCTGAATCATGCTACTGAACATTGTTTTCAAATAACCAGGACACCGTCTGCCTGGAGTTTGCATGTTCTTCCTGTGCCTGCGTGGGTTTCCTCCGGGTACTCCGGTTTCCTCCCACACTCTAAAGACATGCTGGCAGGTTATTCAGACCCTGTCTAAATTGGCCCTAGTATGTATGAATGTGAGTTAGGGACCTTAAGTTGTAAGCTCCTTGAGGACAGGGGGTGATGTGACTGTACAATGTATATGTAAAGTGTTGCGTAATTTGCGCTATGTATAAGCACCTGAAAGAAATAAATAAATGCTGATCAAAAGTTCTGTTTTTGACAGCAGTGGCTGGAGCAGGCTGCTGTTTTACACAGCAAATCCCTGCTAAAAGCATTGAGGACACCGGCAACAGGGCCAACTATAAACCCCCTGTGTGTTTAGGTAAAGTTTCCTTTGGTGTGCATAGCACACTTAAGGCACAAGACTGGTTAATACTGAGAACTATGCAGTCCCTACAGTATTTACTATATAGGAAGTTCTGTAAGCTTGTAAAAGCTTGAGATCCCAGGTTAAGTGCCTTCATAAAAGTCACTAGATTAAGTGGCATATTTATAAAGCAGTGAATGTGACATTGGCCAAACATTCAAAAGTGGTTTATCATTCCCTGTAATTAAAGTGGTTGTACACCCTGTACAACCACTTTTATCTGCAGGTAAGCCTATATTAAGGCTTACCTGTAGGTGCTGGAAATATTTCCTAAACCTCCACAGTTTAGGAGATATTTACAATAAAGATGTGCGCCGATGTCTACGGCACATGTGCACTTTAGAAAGGGCAGATCGTGCCATTTCTAAAGGGGTCATGCTGTGACTGGCAGCTCCCGCGCACATGCGCGGGAGTGATGTCACGCGACTCCGGCCATTTACAGAGCCGGAGTTTGCGGCCCCGGAAGGAAGAGGGGTGAAGATGGATGCTCCCTGCTAATGGGGACAGCGGACAGTAGGTGATATATTATTTTGTATAATATTTGATTTCCCTTTAGGCACCTGGCACATGTGAGTTCACACAGCAGTGAAAATCTATGCTTTGACCCCAACTTACCAGCATCAGGCTGTGCGTTGTTCTCATGACCAGCATCACCTTGTCTAAGCTACCTACTATTTCTTATGCATTTAATTTCATTAGGATTTGTTTTTGGAAAGAAAATTAAATTTCTGGAGATATATGAATCTCTGAATGGACATAGTAACAAATTTTAACAAATCCAAAGCAAGTTATAACGATATTAAAATGCATTTGCTTCATTTGTTTGTTTCAGATGACGTCACATGATGCAATAGTAGCTCAGGCCCATGGGGAAAGGAATTCAATTTTTAATTTCCTTTGATTTGGATTCGGATAACAAATGGATCTGAATTTCGTTCCATTTGTTCATTTGGATTCACATGACTCAAGTCAATATTGTCCAATCAGCTTATGCCATTTCTGTTGGTGGGTTGGACTAGCATCCAAAAAGATTGAATCCTTAATTCAAATCCATCCGATTTGCTAATATATCAAATATATAGCAATCTTCTGTAAAAATGGGAATTTTTTTTTATTCCACCTGAACCAACAAATATATGAAATGAATGGTGAATATAAAAAATGAATTCTGAAAGCAAATAGGCTCAACATAACTAATATGATGAAACAAAATTCTTTAACCTTCCTGGTGGTATTCCCGAGTGTGGTTCGGGGTGAATTTTCACTACCAAAAGCGGTAACCCCGAGCCACACTCGGGATTGGATCGCAGGATCCATGTACAGCGTACTTACCTTGTCCCCAGTATCCTGCAATGTCCCCCCGCTGTGTACTCCACCGGATCATCTGCCCTATGTATTACTGTTCCCGGCTCTGTTCCCTGCGAGCGTCGCAACACACGGGGCGAAGCCCGGCGGGAAATTCAAAAAGTGAAAAATACATAACACATACAGTACACTGTAATCTGTAAGATTACATTACTGTATCAAATAATTTCACCTCCCTTTTGTCCATAGTGCTTTGTCCAGTGCCCTGCATGCAGTTTTATATTATATATACTGTTCTTCCTGGCTGGAAACTTGAGAATGTCCATGGCAACCAAAAAATGTTGTTAAAATTATTTATAGTTATTTATTATATTATATTTTATGATTTTGTGTTTCAAACTTTATCATACCCGGATTCTACTAGACTCTTGTTTGGACAGATTTAAGTGTGTTATTACTAAGAATTACAGGCCTACAATATAAAACGGCAAATTTACATGCAAAACAATGTACTGCTTTGAGATTCAAAAATCCAACATAATCATACCACCAGGGAAGTTAATGAACGAATGCATTTGAAACTAAACGAAAATTTGCAGTGTGCACATGTTTAATTTCCAGTATCTGTATCTGTATATGTATCTAATGCTTAACCCCCATCCATGCAACAGTAGAAGCAGGATAATATATTAGTAACTTCCCCCCTCCCAGGTGATAAGTTGTCCCTCCCTTTACTTATATCTTGCTAAAATGGAAAAGGGGTAGCCAGAGCCCTCTTTTTGTGTTCTTAGCAGGATATTCTTATGTAAGAACCGTGCCATCAAAATAGAAAAAATAGGAAAAATAGAAAAAAAGAGCAATGTATTGTAACTGAATTTTGTGTTAAAAGTTTAAATGCCACCAATTCAGTCTGCTGTACAGTTTTGTTCATCATGTGTTTACATCACAACTGGCACCCACATACAGTGCCTTGCAAAAGTATTCACCCCCTTGGCTTTTTACCTATTTTGTTTCATTACAGCCTTTAGTTCAATGTTTTTTTAATCTGAATTATATGTGATGGATCAGCACACAATAGTCTAAGTTGGTGAAGTAAAATTAGAAAAATATATACATAAAACTATTTTTAAGAAATAAAAAACTGATAATTGGCATGTGCGTATGTATTCACCCCCTTTGTTATGAAGCCCATAAAAAGCTCTGGTGCAAACAATTATCTTCAGAAGTCACATAATTAGTGAATGATGTTCACCTGTGTGCAATCTAAGTATCACATGATCTGTAATTACAGATCTGTAATTGCAGCCTTGCTTAGGCTGCAATACCTAAGCAAGAGGCACCAGTAACCAAACATTGCCATGAAGACCAAGGAACTCTCCAAACAAGTAAGGGACAATGTTGTTGAGAAGTACAAGTCAGGGTTAGGTTATAAAAAAATATTCAAATCTTTGATGATCCCTAGGAGCATCATCAAATCTATCATAACCAAATGGAAAGAACATGGCACAACAGCAAAACCGCCAAGAGACAGCCACACACCAAAACTCATGGACCGGCAAAGAGGGCATTAATCAGAGAGGCAGCACAGAGACCTAAAGTAACCCTGGAGGAGCTGCAGAGTTCCACAGCAGAGACTGGAGTATCTGTACATAGGACGACAATAAGCCGTACGCTCCATAGAGTTGGGCTTTATGACAGAGTGGCCAGAAGAAAGCCATTACTTTCAGCAAAAAACAAAATGGCACGTTTTGAGTTTGCAAAAAGGCATATGGGAGACTCCCAAAATATATAGAGGAAGGTGCTCTGGTCTGATGAGACTAAAATTGAACTTTTTGGCCATCAAAGAAAACGTTATGTCTGGTGCAAACCCAACACATCACATCACCCAAAGAACACCATCCCCACAGTGAAACATGGCGGTGGCAGCACCATGCTGTGGGGATGTTTTTCAGCAGTCGGGACTGGGAAACTGGTCAAAGTTGAGGGAAAGATGGATGGTGCTAAATATAGGGATATTCTTGAGCAAAACCTGTACCACTCTGTGTGTGATTTGAGGCTACAATGGAGGTTCACCTTCCAGCAGGACAATGACCCCACACTGCTAAAGCAACACTTGAGTGGTTTAAGGGGAAACATGTAAATGTGTTGGAAAGGCTTAGTCAAAGCTCAGACCTCAATCCAATAGAAAATCTGTGGTCAGACTTAAAGATTGCTGTTCACAAGCGCAAACCATCCAACTTGAAAGAGCTGGAGCAGTTTTGCAAGCAGGAATGGGCAAAAATCCCAGTGGTAAGATGTGGCAAGTTCATAGAGACTTATCCAAAGCGACTTGGAGCTGTGATAGCCGCAAAAGGTGGCTCTACAAAGTATTGACTTTAGGGAGGTGAATAGTTCTGCACATTGACTTTTTCTGTTATTTTGTCCTTTTTGTTGTTTGCTTCACAATAACAAAAAAAAAAACATCAAATTTGTGGGTATGTTCTGTAAATTAAATGATGCAAATCCTCAACCAATCCATATAATTATTCCAGGTTGTGAGGCAACAAAACATGAAAAACGCCAAGGGGGGTGAATACTTTTGCAAGGCACTGATGACATGATAATCCTTTTGTATCAGATCATGGCTTCACATTTTAGCCGTCTTCACTTTCATCTAAAAAAATGTAAGGGTTACCATATGGTCACTCAGTCTGAGCAAATGGTATCCACCCGCCAGGAACATCAAACAGATGGCAGTGACCGTGTAAAAGCAAGGTATAACTATCCAGCCTGCCCAGATAAACAAATCACCTTCTGCAGCATTTTTAACAGAAATAAGCACTAATGTGTTATATGTTCAAATACATGTGTACATTGCCTAATATTTGAAATGCATCAAATATGGTGGATAACATTATTGAGAACCTAAGTGTTCCATTAGTATTTTTAATCGTTCTGTAGGAGGTTTTGAATGATAGTCTCTCGTCCCTTTTTAGTTAGCAGAACATGTTGCTAAGCAACTTTGGCCACCATATGAGAAGCAAATTACCCTATCCACGCTGCAAGCATAGCATCTGATTTCATACACTTTGCTAGAAATAACATACAGTACATGGCTTTCAACACTTTAAAATAAATCACATACATTGAAAGGGAATACTGTATATAGCAATGCTCGAAGTAGAAGTTCAGCCATAACCTAACTCTAAATCCATAGCTCCCAACTGTCCCTGATTTGAAGGGACTGTCCCTCATTCGGAACAAAGTCCCTCTGTCCCTCTTTCCTCCCCAATTGTCCCTCATTTAAGTCTGATCTATATAGTTGTATATAAAATGCACTATTTATCGATCAAAAAGTGTTTCCTAGTGCTAAACCTTTCATCCAAATTCTAAATTGCTGAATTTGTAAATTCCAAAAGCCAATATAAAGGAATAATAGTGGTAAAAAAGCACTTGTGGGTTTTACCAAACATTTTTTTTTGTACAATTCTCCTTTAAGGGGGACGTGGCAGGGGGTGTGTACTATGCCTACACACTTTTGTTAATAGGTGTCCCTCGTTCTCATCTCAGAAAGTTGGGAGGTATGTAAATCTAATCTAGCCACATTCCAAAACTAATCTATCTAGCCCTGTTAATCAAATAAATCACTGCACTTACAAGTTCTGCAGCCGCTCCGGTCCCACGCCGAGCTGTGTAGGTGTGTGCAGAAGAGGCAGCTGACAACGGAAGCCCCATAATAAGTCTATGGGGGATGTCACTTCCCAGGCTTTTCCCAGAAGTTGTCGGTTCTCTTCTGCACACAGCATCCGCTGCTGAAGGCCGGACCAGATCGGCTTCAGAAAAGGTATGTACAGTATTTTAAGGTATGTGTATTGTCTTCTTTACAGGGCTAGATAGATTTGTTTTAGAATGTGGCTGTGAGTAGGTTTAGAGTTAGTTAGGTTTTGGGTGAACTTCTACTTTAACTGCCTAAACTATAGTTTTATTATATATACCAGTGTTTCTCAACTCCAGTCCTCAAGGTGCCCCAACAGGTCATGTTTTCAGGCTCTCCAGTATTTTGCACAGGTGATTTGATCAGTTTCACTGCCTTAGTAATTACCACAGCCGTTTCTTATGAGGGTAATCCTGAAAACATGACCTGTTGGGGGCGCCTTGAGGACTGGAGTTGAGAAACACTGATATATACTACTGTATTTTACTTTGACAGTAGTAAATAATATATGTATTTGTGGTAATTTTTCCTCAAGCCCCATCTTGCAAATTATTCTTATCCCACTGTTATTTAGAAGAGTAGAAGCCTGTCCCTCCATAACACTCCCATGAGTAGTGTTGGACTAGGGTAACTGGGACCCACTAGAGCAGTGGTTCTTAAACGTTTCTGAGTCATTGACACTTTTAAGAATCTGATGAAAGCTAAGGACCCCCTCCCCAGGAATATTCACATAAACACAACCTTGCATGCAGTTTGATTGCCTCATGCATAATTGACATACATAAAGTTTGATTAGTAAAGAATTTTAACAAAAAACAAACTCCTTTTCATGTAAAAAGTAATGGCCACTCATTACAAAAATTAAATACAATCATCTTGTGCGAGTCGAGAGTCGAGTCAAGAGATGCTTAAGCGGTTGGCGATATAAGCAGTGGTAGGGTGCATTTTCTTTCAAGGGCAAACCATTGACTGGGACAAGGGGAAGGTCTGTATAGTAAATGCTATTTTTTTTATCAGACCCTCACGGACCCCCCCTGTAACCCATGTCAATGCACCCCAAATTATGAACCCCTGCACTGGAATCAAGAGCCAGTACCATGCAAAGTGCACTTTAGAAAAAAGTTGGTGGGAGTGTGGTAAATAGGAATGACCATTACCATCGCCAGCTTTTTCCAAGTCAGTGTAGAAATGTAGGGCTCAGGGGTGGATCCAGAGTCAAGTCTCGGGAGGGGCACTGCCAGAAAATAAGGTGTTGCTTACGGAACTGAATTTAATGTATAATACAGTGTACGGAGGTCAGTAGTATGTAGGGTAGTGTACAGAGGTCAGTAGTATGTAGGGTGGTGTACAAAGGTCAGTAGTATGTAGGGTAGTGTACAGAGATCAGTAGTATGTAGGGTGGTGTACAAAGATAAGTAGTATGTAGGGTGGTGTACAGAAGTCAGTAGGGATGTAGGGCAGTGTGCAGGGAACAGTAGGGCACACGCTGGGGGGTCGGGAGGGCATACACTAGGGGGGGGATCGGGAGGGCATACACTGGGGGGATCAGGAGGGTATACACTGAGGGGGATCAGGAGGGCATACACTAGGTGGGGGGGATCAGGAGGGCATACACTGGGGGGAGATCAGGAGGGCATACACTGGGGGGGGAGATCAGGAAGGCATACACTGGGGGGGATCAGGAGGGCATACACCGGGGGGGGGTCAGGAGGGCATACACTGGGGGGGATCAGGAGGGCATACACTGGGGGGATCAGGAGGGCATACACTGGGGGGGATCAGGAGGGCATACACTGGGGGGAGATCAGGAGGGCATACACTGGGGGGAGATCAGGAGGGCATACACTGGGGGGGAGATCAGGAGGCATACACTGGGAGGGATCGGGAGGGCATACACTGGGGAGGAATCAGGAGGGCATACACTGATACACTGGGGGGGTCAGGAGGGCACACACTGATACACTGGGGGGGATCAGGAGGGCATACACTGATACACGGGGGGGGGATCAGGAGGACATACACTGATACACTGGGGGGGGGTTCAGGAGGGCATACACTGATACACTGGGGGGGAATCAGGAGGGCATACACCAGGGGGCAGTCATAATCTTTTAATGAGTTCAATTTCTCACTTGTAATGAATAGAAGATGAAGATATCATTTGTCATCTAACAGCACCTCTATGCTAAGGCACAGTAACTCAGCAGACTCAGCATAGAGGAGCCTGTAAACAAATCCACGTAGTAGTGCTAGCAGCAGAGCTCACCTCCAGGAACTTTCACACGGCTCTCTCTGCTCAGCAGCTGCACACATCTCCCTCTTCCAGACGAGCATGATCTTGGAGAAAAGGCACATCCCCATCCCATCCACTCAAGCAGCAGCCTGCAGGAGAGAGGCTGAAAAACTGCAGGGGGAGGTTCAGGGGGCGGAGAGTGCAGTCACAAAGTTTCTGAGCAGTAATTCATGCTTAGAATGGCAGCGAGTTTTCCCGACCGCAGATCTGGTTACCCGGGGCGCGCTCAGCCTCGGTCTTTAATATTTTCTCGGGGGGTGCAGTTGCCCCCCCTGGATCCGCCCCTGCTAGGGCTAGTTTGGGGAAAATAATTTTTTACAAAAGTTTTGATTTAGTTTTTCAGTAGCAGAACAGCTGACCCTTCTGGCAATCTGCTGCTATAATTCAAATGTTCAAGATCAACAAAAACGAAAAACTACCATAAAACTACTGTTACAAACATGTTACAAATGACTTGACAGACTGCTTACATGTAACATAAGATTGTTATAGACTGTGCATATGTTATAAAAGACTGTCAAAGACTGTTTGCATGTTACTGAAGATTGCAAGAGACCGCTTGTATGTAACAAAAGACTGCTACATTCTATTCTTATGTACCAATAGTCTGTCGTAGATCACTTGCTTGTTAAAGCACATCTTTGTTCTCCCATTGACATAGAAGCTGCCCTTTTTTTAAAAAATACATCCTGTCACCAGAGCCGTGCAATGCTGTTACCATAGTGACTACTCTAGGGAAGTGATTTGGATTTTTTGCAATATACCGCTATTTGCTTTTTTGTCATGATGGCTGTATAAACAATAATCTCCAACAGTTCTTGGCTGCATTCCTGTAGCCACTGAGAACTACTGCAATCCCTGTGATTGACTGCAGCTATCACATGGTACAGGGAGGCAGTGCTTGGCCCTGCACCATGTGATCTCTGTGAACAATCACAGAGATCACAGTAGTTCTCAATGGCTGTATGAATAATGATCACATGGTACCAGGTGGGGCACCACCTCTCGGTGCTTGGATCGGGATCAGGGGTGCGCGTGAGGCACAGATCTGGGAGGATGGATGGGTATGGCCTCCCAGATTGATGTTTGTTCCACCTGGCAGTTTGTATGCATTGGCCTGGTAGGAAGCAGTTATGTAAATAACATCATACAGTAAATCGTCCTTTTCCTAAACCAGAGTTTGGTACTGCAAAAGATCGCAAATCTGTAACCACACGCAACTAGCTATATAAAATGCTATCAGCAAAAAAAGAAAAAAAAAGAAAAAGGAGCAGGATGGAAAATTTCTCCAAGGAATGAATTTCTAATAGTGAATGTGTTGTTTGTTCGGTAAATTACATTCATTCATACAAAAATGAAATGCTAAACGCAAACAAGATGTTTAAAGTGGTTGTTAAGTCACTCTAACCTGTATAAACCATCAGCACTGCCTCCTATTGTAGTATCCCCCTCTGTGTGTTATTTATAAAAATAAATGCTGCAAATACCTAATTTCACAGTCGAGATTGCGATCACATGACTGATCAGCTTTCTCCTTTCCTCCTCTGAGAGGGCGGGGCTGAGATTCCTCTGCTGATGTCAGTCTGGAGGGGAGGAGGAGGGGAGGAGCAGAGGAGGAGAGAGCTGGCTGGTCATGTGGGTTCATGTGAGGTATTTACAGCATATATATTTATAAAACATTCACAGAGGGGGACACTGCAATAGGAGGAAGTACTGATGGTGTTACAGGGGGCCAAATGACACAAACGCTTAAAGTACTTTTGGTTGACATTCATCAAGTCATCAAATGTACTAATATGAATTTTCATACAAATGTTTGAATGAATGTTCATAAATCTACTACTTTTTGGCTAGCTTTAGCCATTTCTAACAAGATGTCCCTGTATGCTTCTAGATGTGACTTACTGTAGCTGAAGGTTGTGTTAGTGTTTAAGCTCAGGTTTATTAACACCCCTGGGGTCAACCAGAGGATCTGGAGCCCACCAAAGGATACAATCTATATTTTCTTTATGATAATACTCCTTTGGGGATGTTTATGATATGATTGTTTTATGCTTTTGGCAGAAGGAAGAGAGACTGATGCTTCGAGACCTAAAAGTTTGGATTGAACAGTTCGAACGGGACATCACCCGAGCACAAACAGTAGAAAGCAGCTTACAGGACAGATATCAGGTATAAGAATATGCCTATATTATCTTGATCTATCTGAAATTGCCATTGCATATGTCTGTATTCTGCTAGTTAAAATGGTTAAATGAGCACCCTATAGTCAATGCATTATGACAGAACTTTTTTTACTCTGCTTGTTTTATTGCTGTGTGGTGAGATTTCTCTCCACTTCCTATGCAACAAAGGGGACACCTACAGCTTTAAACACATATTTTTTATTTGAAAGATTTAGAAACTCTGCCAGGTTTTATTGCTGTCTCTTTCCACAATATGAATTTGGAAGTTTACTTTTATGTTCTTGAATTGAAGTACAGTATTCAACAAATATACAAATTAGGTTGAGTAATTAGTATTTCTCCTTTTTCTTAGTTTTAACTTTTATTGTATTTGTTTCCTTAATGTAATCTTTACCATTTTTTTTTCTTGTAGACATTTAAACAATACAGAGTCCAGTATGAAATGAGAAAGAAGCAAGTTGAAAGTGTTCTCCAGCCATTGAGCAAAGATGGAAAATTATCACTTGATCAGACAATGCTGAAGCAAGCATGGGATAAAGTTTCAGCAAGGGTATGTTACTTTTTGTAATGTATATGTATCAGGTTATTGATGCACTTGGTCTTGTTTTTTTATCTTTTTTCTATATTCTCATTTGATATTCAGTTATGATTTGCTCATGTGAAAAGCTTGTTTGGTAAAGTGCTCTGACATCTGTCCTAAATGGGATATAATGAACGCACTTGGCATTTATGTAGTGAGCAGCCATCAAAAAGAAAATAACAGATATGTGGCAACTAATCCTGGTGAAATATTACCCCCCACCCTGTACATGGCTCCAACATTACCATCTTCCCAACACTCCTGTTCTGCACTCTTAAAGTGACATGTTGCAAGGAAGCATGGGAGTCACAATTCATGACCTAACAAAGAAAATGCTGGTTGCCTGGCAGTGATTGACTTAAAATGGATGTAAACCCTCACACATACCCAGTGAAGTGAACAGCCTCAGATGATACACAGGGATGAAAGAAATCTCCCTACATAAGTTTTACGTGTATATCTGCTGTCTTTCTCCTTCTATATTCTTTAGAATTCTTACATGGTGTTAGAATTTTCACTTCCTCATTCAGCACTGGCAGTGTAGTCTTGGCTTACACTGGGAGACAGATGATTGGAGGAAAGGCACACACCCCCTCTCCACATAGGTAGAAGAACGAAGATACTTCCAGAGCTGTGCATAGACAAGCTCTCTGCTAATCTATTTCTAGCAACCTCCTATGACACAAATTTCCAGCTGCTTTTATCTCCCCTCTGAGAGAACTTGTTAGAAGTTATCGTGCTGATAACAGAGGAACGGAACAGCAGAAACACACGGGACTCAGGGCTTTGGAGAGAGATAAGTAAACACTACAGATCTATGCGCATAGGTCAAATTTAATGAATTGGGTTTACATCCACTTTAAAGCTCATCTCCTGGGAATGGAAAAAATGCTCCCAGGTCCTCCTCTCCCCCAGCAGCTGGTGCTCTTCTCTACTCCCTTATGCTCCAGCAGTGAACTGTCCTCACCTCGACTGCAAGGCTGTGGGCTCTGCTATGGAATTCATGACGACAGAGGACCTGCGACTGCTGGACATAGGGCAGAAGAGGCTATGGAAGCCAGTCTAACAGCCTAGAGAAAGCCTGCGGGAGAGGAGGTTTATGTAGGTAAAACGGCTTTTTGCAACCCGCTAGACCTAAATGGATATTTAACCCTTGCAGTGCAGGGGCAGCTAATTTGACTAAAATAAGACTGCAGAACATGTATTCTCATATGATAACATACATTTTGCTAAGTAAAAGAGTAAAACCTCACAGGACCCCCAAAAGTGAGGCCCATCTGAGACCACTTAAGTTGTGTACAGAAAATAACTTCCCAGGATAGAACTCCAAGCAGCAACCTTACTTTGTCAGTGTGCCCAGCACTAATGGGACTGGATTGGACTTCATTTCAACTGTTTGAATCAGATTTCCTATCTTCTTGTTAATAAGGATGTAATCCCTAGTCAAAACATATATTACAAATGGAAACAAACTGAACTGTTGTAACTGTCACAGGAGGAAGAAACAGCAGTTAATGCCCAATTATCCTGATTTCTCTTCACATCAACAGTCTTTTTCCACTATTTTCTTCCATTAGGGGTGCTGGGGTGTGCTAGAGTGTCTGTGGTTGCTGGCTGCTGGTGTATCTGTTGTTACTGGTGGGATCTACTGTTGCAGGGTGTCTATTATTTTTTTGTGGAGGTCTACTGTATTGTTGCTGATGAGGGATCTATTTTTGCTGGGGGGGTCAATTTTTTCTTGGAGAGACTTACTGTTGAGGGAGGGAGGGAGGGAACAATTTGAAGATTCATGGGGTTACAAAGAAACTTGTGCCAGCCCCCACAATTACTGTGTTTTTGAGCAAGGTACACATGGAAACTAATTTTGAACGTATTGTAGATTTTCAACTGTCAAATGCCTTTGTTGGTTTAACTAGGTAATAGTGTAGTTACATTCTCTGAGCTGTTTTTTTGCCTTACTTTGTAATGGGTGATTTTGAGGCTGCAGTTTATAATATTATTGATCCCCTATGTCCATGCATCATTCCACCTAACTTATCCCTATTCATCAAAGAAACAGGCAGTGACGGCTGGTGTTTTTTATTTTGGGGGGGTCTCGGTCATCCAGCCCCACACTTACCCCATCTAGGTTCCAGGCGGGCAGTTCTCCTACAGGCGATGGGTGGCGAGTGTCTCCTCCTCCTCTGCATCACGGCAGCTTCTACCGTGCATCTCCTCCCTTCTCCTCCTAGGCATCCAATAAGATCGCCTGTCCTTTCAGCCAATTGGGTGACGGGTTTCAGGTCCCGCTTTCTGATTGGCCGGGAGGAGGATCAGTTTGAGAATAGCAAATATTAATTTGCTATTCTCACACAACTGGGTGGGCTCAGAGCACAGGAAGAAATTACTTATCCCAGAATGTACATATCCTCAGTTCTTAGACTACTGATGGTGGTCAAGCATTAACCTGTGCAGTGCCATGGGGCATTCCTCATATTTCAAACAAGCACAAATTTCTGACATTGGAATGTGAAGATTTACTCTACTATAAGCTGTGTGCACAGTGCAAAAGAAGACACCCTGAAACTACACGATTAATGCACATCTTATTTAGGCAAAAGCACAAGGTGTAGGTAGGAAAGTTTATAATTCCTTTAAAATTTTACAACGGGGGAAGAGCTAGGCATAGTTATTTTGGAAGACGATTGGAAGGGTATCTCCTCCACAGCCATCAGTTCCAGAAATATATCAGATTTGGAATACTCTTATACAGTTTTAATGCGTTGGTATCTGACCCCTGCTCGCATATCTAAATATGTCCCTGGACAATCTTATCTCTGCTTCAGGGGCTGTGGACAAGAGGGAATGATGATACATATATAATGGACATGTTCAAAGGTACAGAGACTGTGGATTAGGTTGCACACGCTAATAAATACAGTCCCCCGCTGTAAGTTATGAAAAGATCCAGTTGAGGCCTTTTTGAACAAGCCTATTCAGTCTGTACATCAAAAAACAGCAAAATGAACTGCCTTCCTATTCAGTACCACTAAAGAAACTATTGCCCAGTCCTGGATGTCCCTCTCACTGAACTTTCAGGAAGTCAAAACTTGTCTGAACGACATAATGATCAATGAAAAATTGACAGCTATAATGGAAGACAAACATGACCAGTTTTTGGAAATCTGAACTCCGTGGATAGATTACTCTCAACTCAATCACAGAGCGTTACATATCTGGGTTACTTTTACCCCTAATCTTAGGGACTGTATAGCATTGAATAACCACAACATAGCATCCCAGGAGTTCCCCCCCCCCTTTCCTCCCCCTCTTTAATTGTATCCCTCTTTGTACTTTACACAATCCCCCCCCCACCCTTTTTCTTCGACTCTTCCCCCTCTCACCTTTTTTTTTTCCCGGCCTTGGATTTCCAAGAAGGCCTTAGGCCTTAAGCTTTACCCCTGTGTACACCCTAACCCCCTTCCCGCTCATTTTGGATGACCAAGCAAACACATGTTTACACACATTAATGCCTTAGTATGAACCTTTATTACAGTTTTAACCCACTTTCAGCACGGTTCATTACATTGGATACCTGTTTTATTTGTTGGTATACCTTGATTACCCAAATATGAGATTTCTTGTTTTACACTATTTTCGACTCATTCGATTACTTTTTTATTTGTGCCCTTGGAGCTTTAAATTCTCTCTCCATACTTTGGCCCTCCAAACTCTAGTATGAAGTGTGATTCTTCTTATGTACACATTCTGGTTTATGTTTGTACCCTTGTATTGTAAACTTCAGTAAACATTTATGGAACCTAAACATTTTACAAGGCATACAACTTGTGTGTCAGAGAAACTGAAGTATTTCTTTGCTGTTTTGGGTATAAATGTGTTGTTGTCAAATCCAATAGAGTATAATATAGTACTAATATAATGCCTGACAAAAAAACCTGACCTATTTGTAAAGCTTTCATTTTCATTTTCAATTCCCTGAGTTGGCCAATAAGGGTTACCAATTAATTATTGGTAAACTATGCTGATCCTTAAAATATAGTTCTAAGGCCCGGTACATGCAGTAGCTCACAGTGGTCAGAAAGATTTCGTTTTTTTGACTTGCATAAATACCATGAGCCTGGTGAAAGTATAAAGAATAATGTGTCATGTGACTTTATTTCAGATTCTTGATTGGCATGTACAACTTGATAAATCCCTACCAGCTCCTTTGGGAACGATTGGCTCCTGGTTATATCGAGCAGAGGTTGCACTCAGGGAAGAAATTATCATTCAGCAATCTCATGACGAAACAGCAAATATTGTACACAGAAGACTAGAGCAACTCAAGGTAAATAACACATAATTACTTTCAGCACTAGTTTCACAAACAATAAAAACAAAAATGCTTGCAATAGTAGTGGTGGAACTGTATTGGGATGAGATGGGTTATGACTTGTCTTAGACCTCTTTTACCATCCATAGATCATTAAAAGCTGGATGCCTGAACCAACGCAGTAACTTGACAATAGCTCTTCAACTATAACTTTATGACAAATTTGCCTGGCTAAATAGTTTTTCCTTTTTTTTAAGGAGGTACCTATAGGTATTTAAGGTGAATCTGTCCTGTCATGAGAGAAGTATGGGGGTGGCCATAGCTAGCTTACTTCTGAAGACATAAAGCAGTAAAGCAGAGGTCCACCCACCCCTGCAACAATTAAAAGCCAGCAGCTACACCTACCGCAGCTGCTGACTTTTAATAATAGGACACTTACTTGTCCTGGAGTCCAGCGATGTTGGCACCGCAGCTGATGTTTCCTTTAGCTGCCGGGTTTAGCTTCACGTTGGGTTCCTACTGCGCATGCACAAGGCACCGTTGTGCTCTCCTACTGGCCCGGCAGGGGAAGGAGGAGGGAGGAGGGATCTGAGCTTTGACGGCCTGGACTCCTGTAAGTGGGGACAGGATACCTGTCAAAGACAGATATCCGCCCCCCCCCCCCCCCCGAAAGGTGGCAAATGAGTGGAAGTTCCACTATTGGGTGGAATTCTGCTTAAGTTGCCAGACTTAAGTACTTTTGAGTCAGAGACCCAGAACAAGCATGCTGTAAAGTGTCAAAATTCATTGGGGTTGATTTACCAAAGGCAAATAGGCTGTTCAAGTTGCGCTTTGCAAAGGAAAGCTTAGTGAATGAGATGAAGCCCTTCTGAGTTCCACAGTCATGTGCAAGAAAAAAATGCTGTTTTGTTTGTGTTTTTGATTCGGTATTCTTTGTAAAGTGAAACTTCACCACATTCACTAAGCTCTGGGACAAATTATTTTGCAAAGTGAGCCTATTTACCTTTAGTAAATCAAACCCACTATCTCTAAGCTTGTTTGGGGTCACAGACTCAGACACCATTAAAAATGAAGCATCTGCACGACAGCCAAGGAACTAGCATCTCTAAAGGAAAGTCAACAATGGCAGACTCCATTGTTCTCTCGTGACAAATTAAATTTCATTTGGCACAGTGCTTTAATAAATTCTCCATTCATTTTTTATTATAAGCTGACAAATGGACAAAAATGTATTTTTTTGACTTGTTAGAAAACAATAATTAATGTGATATTAAAATCTTTTTTTTTTTTTTTTTTTTAGAGGAGGTCCTAACTTAATGTGATTCTTTTTTTTTTTACGTTTATTTTCTTTTGTCTTTGGGCTTGTTCCTAAGCTGACAGCCCCCCTACCAGTTTGCAGGTGTCTCCTTAGTTGCTTACAAGACACCCGTCTGTGCACGTTCCTGGCTAGTGCTGTGTGCATCCATAAACAAACACAGGGGTTGATTTACTGAAACTGGAAGGTGCAAAATCTGGTGCAGCTGTTCATGGTAGCCAATCAGCTTCCAGCATCAGCTTTTTAAATTAGGCTTTGACCAAAAAAAAAAAAACCTGGAAGCTGATCTATGCAGAATTGCACCAGATTTTACACTCTCTTGTTTTAGTAAATCAACCCCACAGTGCCCAGAAAGCTACTACCCTGCTCCCTCCACCCTCTAATGCCACGTACACACAATCAGACTTCTCGTCGGAAAAAGATATGACGACTGTTCCGACGGGATTCCGCTCAAGTTTGCCTTGCATACACACGGTCACGCGAAAGTTCGCTGAAATTACGACCGCCAAGAACGTGGTGACGTACAACACTACGACGAGCCGAGAAAATTAAGTTCAATGCTTCCGAGCATGCGTCAAATTGTTTCCGAGCATGTGTAGGAATTTTGCGCGTCTGAATTGCCACAGATAATCACATTTTCGGATAGGAATTTTTACCGACCGAAAAATTGAGAACATGCTCTCAATCTTTTGCTGGCTGGAATTCGGCCAGCAAAAAACCGATGGAGCATACACACGGTCGCATTTTCCGATGAATAACTCTCATCGGTCTTTTGCGGGCCGAAATTCTGATTGTGTGTACGCAGCATAACAATTTGACGTCAGTAGGAGTCTATGGCTTTGCTGCCCTCAGTATCCACCTCCAGAACCTGCAAGATCAGGAAAGTGGTGTGGATCAGTGGTGACTCGCAGTGGTGAAAACAGGTCATATGTAAGTGTTTGGGGATGGGGGGCTGTAAAAATTTACCTGGGTGTTTTTTGGCCCAATACAGAGAACGTATTAAGGTAAAATACATTGGGCATATAGTACCACTTTTAAATATTTTTTTCTATGCTGTGGTGTACAATGATAGTTGCCAGTTGCAGCTGTTGCTGTGTCTGTCTGTGCAACATAAGAGGCACAGTGACAACTACAACTGATAGCTTTGTTTGTAAACGATGATCACATGATCAAGAATCATGCTGTTTGGTTTTAGGTCCTTAGTGTGAGACCTTTATTTCCTAGTTCTCAGATGAGTTGTAGATTAATATTCTGTCTGTGTGGGGAATCATGCTGGAGAACATTCATCTGCAGATTGCTGGTGTAGAGGATTTAAGGGAGATGTATAGAACATTTTCAGTGAATACATATTTTGAGTTTTCATTGCAATGTAAGCCTTTCAATTTTTTTTTATGGTTTTTACAATTTTATATGCTTTCTTTTCCACAGCTATGGTATTATAATAAATATAATGATTTTAAGGTTAGCAACAAAGGGAGTTTTGTTGCTTCAGTGTAAATAATTTGTCTGCCTCTGTTAATTGCTGTAGAGCAGCGATCTCCAAACTGTAGCCCAGGGGGCCAAATGTGGCCCTTTGCTTGCCTTTATCTGGCCCTTGGGACATTGTACCTCACGCTGATATAAAGCACTATTCCTTCCACTGACACCATTGATGAGGAACCAATCCTCCCATTGACCTCAACAACGGGACACCATTCCTCCCACTGTCCAACGATAGGGTGCTATTCTTCCCACTGACACCACTGATGAGGCACCAATCCTTCCAATGACCCCAACATGGGGCCACATTTCCTCCCACTGATACCATCGGTTGGATACCATTCCTCCCACCGATGATATAAACGAATGGGCATTATTCCTCCCACTGATACAAACGATGGGGCACAATTCCTCCCATTGACACAGACAGGAAACCATTCTTCCGACTGATAAAAAAGATTGGGCAGTATTCCTTCCACTGACACCAATTATGAGGCACTATTCTTGCCACTGAAACCAATGATGAGGCATGATTCTTCCCACTGACACCAATGATGGGTCACTATTCCTCCCACTGATACCAACGATGGGGCACTATTCCTCCCACTGCCACCAATGAGGGGACACTGTTCCTCCCACTGACACCAAACAATGGGGTACTATTCCTTCCACTGACACTAACGATGGGACACTATTCTCCATCTACTGGGCACAGGTGTTATGTCATTTTTTAAATCCCAGTGAACACCAAGCATCAAAACATAAGGGGGAAAGGGGAAGGAGGTAGGAAGGGGGGGGGGGATGAGGGATGGGAGGGGAGGGGGAAAGGCGTAAGTACATCTATACCGGATGGTAGGTAATGGTTTGATAGTTTAACCCGTTAGGGTATTGTTGCTGTAACCGTAACTGTACAGTATCACACAATGGGTAAGGGGGAGAGGGGAAAGGAACCCGATAGAGTGGGTTCAAAAAGGGGTTACTTCGTGCAACAATAGATTATGGAGTGGATATAGTGATTAAAACAATTTTATTGAACTTATGCATAAAAACAAACACAATAAATTGGTATTACTATAAATGTGTAGTGTAATAGGCCTAGAGTTAACCAGACAAGGACAGACTTGACAAACAATACATCTAATAAACATATAGTGCAACCCGGTCAGGGCATATTGCAGTTTGCCACATTGGCCTGTTTTGTGGGGTCAATCAATCAAATATATTGGATTCCTTTTACCCTAATGGGGATTCCAATTGGTGTTTAAATTGTATAATATGGGCCCCTGTGGCATAAAGCAAAGGGGGAGTGAACACCAAGCCTGAGACATAGTTTATTCCCACTAACACTGGGGCATTTTCTACTCCCACGGCCCACAGTCTGGCCCCAAAAAGCCTGAACGACAGTAAACTGGCCCTTTGTTTTGAAATTTTGGAGACCCATGCTGTAGAGAAAAAAAATTTGCAATATAGGGTGTTCATTGTTTGAATTTGTTGTTTAATCAAGAGATTTGCATTGTGGGATGAAGCTTCAATTCACACTGAGACACACAGAGTAATTCACATTATTTGTGTAACAATGCAAAGTAGGAAGCCTACATATACAATAACAAATATGGCCGCCCCATGCACACATTTAACTGCAAATTTTTAACAGCATTCTTTTTTTTTTTAATTACCACACATTGCTGAGATTATTTCTGACTATTGTAAATGTTTAGCTAAAAAAAACATTTTGAAGAATATGCATTCCCTTTAAGGCCACTTAGTGTCACCACTGCTGGAATTACAGCCACTTACATGTTTTATGAGCAGCTGTGGCCATTAGCAATTTGAACCATTCTGCATAAACTATAATATAGTGATACACTATATTTCCAAAAGTATTGGGACACCTGCTTTTACACGCACATGAACTTTAATGGCATCCCAGTCTTAGTCTGTAGGATCCAATATTGAGTCGGCCCACCCTTTGCAGCTATAACAACTTCAACTCTTCTGGGAAGGCTGTCGGCAAGGTTTAGGAGTGTGTCTATAGAAGTATTTGACCATTCTTCCAGAAGCGTATTTGTGAGGTTAGACACGGAGGTGGATGAGAAGGCCTGGCTAATTCATCCTGAAGGTGTTCTATCGGGTTGAGGTTAGGACCCTGTGCAGGCCAATCAAGTTCCTCCGCTCCAAACTTTCTCATCCTTGTCTTTATGGACATTGCTTTGTGCACTGGTCCAAATAATTTGGTGGGGGGGGGGATTATGGTGTGGGGTTGTTTTTCAGGGGTTGGGCTTGGCCCCTTAGTTTTAGTGAAGGGAACTCATAAGGCATCAGCATACCAAGATTTTGGACAATTTCATGCTCCCAACTTGTGGGAACAGTTTGGGGATGGCCCCTTCCTGTTCCAAATTGACTGCACACCAGTGCACAAAGCAAGGTCCACAAAGACATGGATGAGGGAGTTTGGGGTGGAGGAACTTGACTGCCTTGCTCAGAGTCCTGACCTCAACGTGATAGAATGTCTTTGGGATGAATTAGAGCGGAGACTGTGAGCCAGGCCTTGTCGTCCAACATCAGTGCCTGACCTCACAAATGTGCTTCTGGAAGAATGGTCAAACATTCCCATAGACACACTCCTAAACCTTGTGGACAGCCTTCCCAGAAGAGTTGAAGCTGTTATAGCTGCAAAGGGTGGGCCAACTTAATATTGAACCCTATGGACTAAGACTGGGATGCCATTAAAGTTCATGTGCGTATAAAGGAAGGCGTCCCAATACTTTTGGTAATATAGTGTATTTCAAACAAAGGCATTGTGCCTAACAGAATTATATCATTAAATGTCATAGTACTAACACATTAGATCAAAGAAATAATGTTACGTTGCCAGTACGATAATTGTCTTTAAAGTTTTAAGACTTCCCTATAAAAAATTCAACAGCTGGATCAAATTGAATGCTATGGGCAGAACCGTCTGCATGAGCTCCTGTCTTTGGTGTCATAAAGAAAACTGTTGTGGGTCAGGAAGGGAAGAAGTAACTACCTGTTGGGCAAGTGATTCTGTTCTAAAACCAGCTGTCATGCAAATTGTCTGTATGATGTATCATACAGTAAAATACTGTAGCAGAAATGCACACCCCATAGTATAACCAGAAAGGCCCTGCATGAAAACATTAAAGCTGAGCTCCAGGTGCAAAATCATTCATTAAAATATATTCCTCAATAACCACAGAGGATATGAATCCATTTCACTTTGTGTCCACCAAATGTCTTTTCAAACCCAGATATTACCATGTAAAAGTAGTGGTGACATCATCACTGGGCTACACGTAATCCTCGCACAGAGCAGAGCTGTGGGAGGGGCCCTGCAGGTCCTCCCACTACAGGCTTCCTGCCAGGAAAAAGAGATGGAGGAACATGCATTTCTTCATCTCCTCTGTGACAAGTGAAGCAGGAACCGATTATGATTTCATCACTTTAGGTTTCAGAGCTATCGTTCCCTGACTGCTACAGCCATGGAAGCAGCTAATGTGATCAAGAGTAGCTGCATTAGTCGTGTTCAAGATCATGCTTGAGTAGCTGTATTGGAGAGCAGGGGAGACATCAGGGGTCTAATAGGCCCCAATGTTTCCATAAAGCATACCTGTCACCTGCCCAAAGCTATAGCCCCCTTGTGATAACAATATATTTAAAGCATTCCCCTCCCCCCCGCCCATACACACAAATGCAATCTCACGTATATGTCCTGCAAACGTACATGTAGCACTACCCCCCAAGGGACCAAAGAACCTCTGTTCTGCCACGACTCCCTTAACTGCTTGGCCCCCCACCGACACACCTGGTTATAGATTGAAGGTGGCACACGCCTGTGTAACTTAAAGTATAACTAAAGGCAAAACTTTTTGTTTAGTTTTGGATAGAGTGGAGAGAGATGAGAATGCTTATCAGTTCATATTGCTGTCTGTGCCCCTGTAAAGAGGATTCGCCCTCTTAATTTGTCCTGTTTACCATTATCATTGAAAGTGAAAGTAAAAGAAAATCCCAAATTTGTCACCAGAAAAGAAATTGAGGGCAAATATTCCAATTTGGACACTAGTTCTGGTGACCTGGGGGTCCCCAAGGAATTGCCTTAAAATGCCAGGATTTCCTCTCACTTCCTGTTTAGCTATGGGACAGGAAGTGAAGGGAAATCTCTGCAATGGGATGGCGAAAAAAAAATTGACAGGGGTTATAACCTCCCCTTACTCCAAAATAAGAAAAAACCTGCCTATAGTTCTACGTTAAGTGTCAGTATATTACAACACCATATCATATTTATAAACCACATAAAGTAAGGAAATTTTAATGAGGCAAGTCAAACACAAAACATAAACCAGTAGGCAGGCAACTCAACATGTTTTCAAGATGCAGAGCTAAATAGGGTGAACCCTGGCCTGTATTATGGCAATTAACTATACTGCATCTATGCTAAACCAAACTTTAACTGATGCAAACAAGGTTAAAAGTATCAGCATTAGCCAATCAAAAATAAATAAAATAAAGGTCCTTGTGTGTGCATGACACATCGTGTGTCACATCGATAGTGGGTGGGCATATGCAGGAACCTCGAGGGGTACCTATTTGTGAGGAACGCAAAGTACCTGGCACCTAATTGTCAATATTATCTGGCTATCGTTGGAGCCCTTCTGTAAGGTGGTGCATGTGACGCTGTCCCTTCAATGCAATGGATGGCTGATGGGCTAAGTAAGGGGCAGTCTCTACAGGCATTTACTGTGTACAGCAAGGGACTAAGTTAGTTAGTTCTGCTCATTATTCCTGGCTCAAAAGAGGTCCGGTCCAGTTCACTTGGTGATCTGCTGTTCCTTAAAGTCTCAGTCCTCACGGCTAGGTCCTTACTAATCAGGTCCTAACTGATGCAGGCACATATAGCAATGGGTTTCCCCAGCTCCGGTCCCATGACACAGCGACCCCCTTGTGGCTCAGTCTCTCACTCTGGTCCTTACCAGCTCTGTCCTCTAAGGACACAGCAAGGATACCCAGATCCAGTTTCTGCACACCAGGCTCTGCTCTCTGTATAGGCATGCACAGAAACAGGTCCACACACACACAATGGTTTCCCAGGACTATCTGGCCCAATCTCTGCAGATTTGCCCAGGAAAAGTCCTGCTCTCTCCTTGTCTGTATGCAGGGAAATTTGGATAGTAAGGTCCACAGCTCATTAGCCTCCATTCACTTGCATTGTGCGGCACACCTTATACCTTGATCCTAGCACCTGTCGTATCATTCAATCTCCTACTTGTAAGCTCTCCACTGCCACTGTGGGGGGGGGGGGGTAAGGAGCAGGGGAGATGTTACACAGAGCTGCTCCATTCACAGCCAGCAGCGCAGCAGGGAAGTGAAAGATGAGGGGGATTGAAGCCATCCAAACACACACAACTGGGCACTCGGCCAACAACACATTGGGGAAGGGTGGTCGGTTGGTGAGAGGGTGAAGGATACGCACACAGAGCTGGTGGGCACCTGGCTACATGTGTAAACTTTGATTACACCGCACATGTAAGATAACACTGCAAACATCAGAATGATAGTAATAATTTTTGGGCCATCATTCGCAATAAACTCAACAACGATAACCTGTAAAGACTTTCAACTATGAAAAATTTCAGGTATCATAATTTGCCGCCATTTCATGGACGCACACAGTTTTGAGTCTTGACATGTTTAATGGCCTGAATAGCATGTAGCACCTGTCCAAAGAACTCCTGTAGTAACAATATTATAAACAAACAGAAATCTTGCTGACACACTAAAGAGCAGCAGCTGGTAAAAACAATTAGACAAATTGTGTATAAACATGTAAATTTACATTGCATCGATAAAAGTGACAAGTGAAAATGAAACCAAGTATATCTTGATGAATAAAGAATAGAAATTAAAAAGGAATAAAAATGATAGTCTCAAATAAGTTCAAATCAGAAAAAATGTGATGCAAAGAAATCTTTCTGTTCAGATATTTTCAACACCCAAGTGTGCCACCACCTTGAATACAGAGGACTCTTACCAGAACATATGGATCCTTTATATGAAAAGAGTCATGAGAGCTTGTAAATGAATATGTCATCTGTAGGGGAACTTGTATCACATTTGAATCTCCACCTGTAGTCACCAAAACCTCCCATGCAAAGACATAAGATGTTCAGTCGTAATATAAAAAGAAAATCGGAAAGGCCCGCATAGTGTAAAACTGTATATTCAATTAAAAAAAATAACTAGCCACTCACTGAGGTAAAAACAACAAGCACTTGATAATAGAATACCAGTCCCAGGATCCGATCCAACCACTTCCTGGTTACAGTATACGTGGTGATGCCACAAGCGTTTTGTCACATCTGAAATCATCAGGAACGCTTTCTTTTTACATCACGGTTAAACATCTTATGTCATTGGATGGGAAGTACTGGTGACTACAGGTGGAGATTTGGAGGTGATATAAGTTCCCCCACAGATGATGCATTCATTTACAAGCTCTCATTACTTTTTTCATATAAAGGATCCATGTGTTCTGGTAAAAGTCCTCTGTTTTCAAGGTGGTGGCACACTTGGGTGTTCAAAATATCTGAACAGAAAGATTTCTTTGCATCACGTTTTTTTCTGATTTGGACTTTTTTGGGCTTTCATTTTTATTCCTTTTTTTGTTTTATTCTTTATTCATCGAGGTACACTTGGTTTCATTATCACTTGGCACTTTTTACAGATTTAGATTTACAGTGTAACAATATGCAGTATCCAGGATGCCGCTCTTCTGACCCAACCAGTGTGCAGTGTTAGGCAGCCTCAGCCAGTATTACTCCACTAACCACGCCACCTGGCGCTTTTTTCCCTGCCCACCGAGGGGTTAGTTAAAGAGCTCTATAACTAAGCAACGGTGGGCGGGTGAAACGTGTCAGTGGGCATGATTAGTGGAGTAGTGCTGCCTGAAGTCACTAAACACTGCACACTGGTCGGGAGAGCTGCATATTTACTGGACACACTATCATCTTTTAGATTTTACCAAACATGGATATTAAATAGTTTGTGTGCACTAAAATTCATATTAGTGTATTTTTCCCAGAAAATTTGTGTTTGATAAACAGCTGCACAAATATCATGTGACATAAAAGATTGCAACAGCCACTATTTTATTCTATATGGCCTCTGCTTTAGAAAATATATCATGTTTGGGGGTTCTAAGTAGTTTTCTAGAAAACAATGCAGATTTTAACATTTGTGTGAAAAATAAAAAAATTGCCCGGACGCAAAGTGGTTAAAGTAAAAATATACACAACTTTTGTA
This sequence comes from Lithobates clamitans, assembly GCA_037952925.1. Classification (NCBI taxonomy): domain Eukaryota; kingdom Metazoa; phylum Chordata; class Amphibia; order Anura; family Ranidae; genus Lithobates; species Lithobates clamitans. The sequence continues at coordinate 11,862,449 of JBBGZY010000236.1, forward strand.
TTGAAACATGATTTGCTCATCTTAGAGCACACAGTAGGGCTGGCTTTACACTATTGGTTTGCAGTTTTTGAAGGTGCCCTAAAAAACTAAATATCTTATAAAATGATAATACTTACTACTAGGGTTGCACCGATATCATTTTTTTATCGGCTAGTACGAGTACCAATACTTTGGGTCAAGTAGTCGATGATACTGAGTACTGATACTTTGTGGTGCAATTTGTGTCAATACAAAAAAAAAATTTGCAAATCACACTGCAAAGAATCGCATGTGATTTGAACAGGAATGCGGTGCGATTCCTGTCTGAATCGCATGCAATTTACCCCACTGCTCTTGTGAGTGTGTGTGTAGAAAGGGAAAAGCGCCATCCAGTGGGCAATTTAAAAAATTTTAGAGCTCACAGTGCATATCTGGCCACATGGAAAATAATCTACATAGGTGTCCCGGTCCACCCATGATAGGATACTGGAGGTGCTCCCAGGGCTGGAGAAAAAGTTCCGGGATCCCGTGGGTATAAGGTGAAAGTGATGTCAACTTGGGAGCGGACTGCCTCTACTTCTTCTCCATCCCTGTGAGCACTTCCAGTGGCCGTGATTTACTATCATTGGCGGACCGGGACACCTAAGTAGATTATTTTGCATGTGGCCAGATATGCACTGTGAGTGCTAACATTTTTTTAAACTGCCCACTAGATGGTGCTTTTCCCTTTCACAGAGGAGCAATTGCATGAGATTTCAACAGGAATCACACCACATTCCTGTTCAAATTGCACATGATTCTTTGCAAAGTGATTTGCTTCCATTAATTTTGTATTGACGCAATTTGCACCGCAGAGTTTCGGTATCGGGAGCATTTGGGCAAGTACAGATACTCGCGCAAATGCTTGGTATCGGCAGTGATATCAGCATCGGTATCGGTGCATGCCTACTGACTACACATATGCATTCACCTGGAACTGTGAAATATTGACTTTTCCTAGGGACTGGAATTTGCAGTTTTTCCAAACTGTGCCAACATTCTGTGTATCTGATCAGAATAAAATTTGCTGAGTCTGCTAGTGATCAGTGGCATTAATTATCCATTCAGATCCTTGGACTGCATCCCCCTTAATGGGGATTAGTATTTATTGAAGCAACGAAACATAAAACATTTTTATTTATCCTAAAACTCTTCCGACAGTCTAAATCCAATCAATAGATGAGATTTGGACTCCAGGGGCAGTGCCAGTTGTACGAGTCTTCAGATGCCAGGATTCTAATCAGGTACACTTCTTTAGCACATACACTGAAAGGCTTTCAAAGGATCTGTTGAAAGCGTTTATTAATACTTGCTTTCATGAAGGGATAAAATTGCATACCACTGTGACAGATAAAATTTCCCGGTGCACAAATACTGAACAGTGACTCATCTCTGCAGCCTGCCTGCTTTTTATTTTTCATTTTCATGATTTTACTGCCAAAACGTTTTCTGTGTTTCGCTTACTATATGCATTTTTTTTTCTCATCCCCACAATTAGGACATACTGAAGAATCTGGATGGTTCTAAAAAGGCTTTCCAGGAGATCCACCGCTCACGGTCTGTCAACGGAGTCCCAGTCCCCATAGAGCAATTGGAAGACATGGCAGAAAGGTAAAAAGAGAATTTTAAACATCAATTGTCAGCGATTGCTGAGAAATTGCTGCAGCCTTTTGAAATAAATGAGGGGGGGGGGCTGATATCCGTTAGGATTGTGATAGAATAATCACATATGCGTTGCTATTACTAAATGAATTATAGACTTTTTAAGGGGGGAAGAGAGAATATTTAGGTTGGAAATGACTTATTTAGAAGTTGTCAATGATTGCTATTAAGTGCATTATAGTACAGAATTATATTGTTCATTGAAATAACTGCATTACAGGTTTGTTGCCTTGGAGATCAGCATTAACGTGTGATAGTATTTCGATTTTAAAGAATGCAAGCTTCTTTCAGTCTAAAATTACAATTTATTACTAATGGGACTTTTAAAGACTACTGCAGTTAAACTGGTAGATCTTAGTACATAATACAGATATTTAAATGGATAATTCTACCCCAAACTATTTCAGTTATTTTAGGATAATTGAGCCGGCATCTTCTCTCTCTCATGCAGATTCTAGCAGTCAGATTTCCATAGTATAGTTTGCTTGTCTGTTCCCATCTGCAAGGCTGTAACAAGGCTGTCACTCCCTCACAGCTGGATTCACAGATGATTAGATTATTCCACGGCCATACAGAATTTAAATTTAAAAATACGTGAACTTAATTGAGTGGAATAGATTTTTAAGGAACTGCAGGATATCTACTAATGACTACATCTGCTTCATTTCAAAAAAATATTAGAGCACCTTTGTAATTCACTATACAGTATGTATAGTAACAATTGCAATATACAGCATTTTATATCAGAGGAAGGGTCAATAAAACATTTAACGGGAATTCAGCTGAAAAATTTACGTAACAAAGTTTTTTTTTATCAACTGAATAATGTCTGGGACCTCAATCTATTTAAATCTTTAAATGAACTAGGGAATGCAGGAGTTACCTAGAGCTTGGGCTTCTTGCACTAAGGCCTTGCTGGCTAGAATGCAAAATTGAAGTATCAATTGTCACTGGAGTTGGCCTTAAAGTGGTTTTTACCAGTGGCGGATTTTGGGGAGACCCTTCAGGTCCGCACTCACCCTATGGCGAAGCTCCCCTGGACTGTCCGATGCTGCAGCTTCTGTCTTCACCCTGAATAGCAAAACTTAAAACATTAGGCAACGGAAGTGACGTTCCATCAGCTGCGCATGCGTTCCACCGCTACCAGGTTTGCTAATCTGACAGAACACCTGAAGTCAGAAGGCAGCAGCAGACATCATACTACACCCACCTACTTCTTGAATTTCAGAGTAATTTTAACAATAAAATGGATATATATATATATATATATATATATATATATATATATATATATATATATATATATATTTACATCTGTGATGCTGTTTGGATGTTTGGTTTTGAAAGCCTAAAGGTTTAGTGCTGAGCAGTGTGTTGCCTCCACCACCTTCCTACTGCTGGAGTCCAGTTTCTTTAAAAGTGTAACATCAAAACAGCATCACAGATGTCAATATACTATATTTATTTATATACGCTCACTTGATTGCTAAAATTACTCTAAAATTTAAGACGTAGCTGGGTGTAGTAAGATTTCCACTGCCGCTGTTCTGTCAGATTAGTGAACCCGTCACCCACAGCTGACGGAACGTCACTTGGGTGCTCTGCACCCCAAGGACAATATAAAACTTGCCATTTGGGGCCTCGGGATGTGGCTGTGATGGTGTGACCTACCTGGTAGAAACCTATTGGTCCGAAGCCCAGCACAGTGCACTGTCACATAGATGGTGTGAGTTGGGGGGTGGTGCCCCTGCGCTAATTGTGGACCAGCCGCCACTGGTTTTTACCTATAAGTAACATTTTAACATATTGAAGTGTACCAATTCTTACATGTTGTGACTGCATTTGTTTATTTTTTTAAAGCGGATCTTCACCTTCCCACCCCCTTTTTTTTCTGGCCCATGGGTTCTCTACAGTTTGGATACTCACCCACCCAGTGGATCTAGCACTGTCCTGCCAAGATACTATTCTCAGCAGTCGCTGCCCAGGTCCCACGCTGCCATGTTTGTGTCTGGCAGAATTTGGAAAGCCTGCTGGCTCTTCTGGTTAGCCTCCCGATGATGTAACACTAGGACCGCCCCCAATCCTTCTCCTCTGTGAAGAAAACACTAAGGCCTCCTGGGATATGTACATCACATATCCCAGGAGGCCTTAGTGTTTTATTTACAGAGGAGGAGGATGGAGGGGGGGGCGGTCCTAGCGGTATGTCATCAGGAGGCTTCCCAAAAGGCATTCCAGAGCCAGCAGGTTACCCAAAAGGTCTGATATATATAAACCATTCAAATCATTTTGTTATAGTTATTCAGGAAAAACATCATTCCAGAAATGCAGTGAGCCACTAACTTGAATTGCTGTCTGCCTCTGCTGACTGTTATCAGTTATCATTGTTCCAAGTTCTCCCTGTGGACTACAGAACACTTACCCCTATATTTTGGAGGTGAGGAGAGGGGAAGGAGTTTGTAGTCCCAACATACTACCTGTCTTAGGGTGACACCACTCTTGCTCCATAGATACACTACAGTGAATGAGTGTGGTCAACATAGGACAGGAATAGTTAAAATGGTGAAATAAAAAGGTAAAAAGCTTGAAAAAAGAAAATGAATGCAGCCACCTGGGCCAATGGCTGGTAAGCTGCAATTGTGTACATTTTTGTTTTTGGGTTTTGACACATTTTAACGCTGAACTCTAGGTGTCATTTTATTGCTTAGGTACACCCAGCTTGGACCAAAGTATGCATACCTCATACCTGAGTGATCACTGTGGAAACAGCAAATTACTGTAGTAGTTGCTGCAACTATGGTGGTAGCAGTGATCTTCCGGGTCATGTGCTGAATGGCTTCTTTTCTGCATAGTAACTACAAGGGGTTGTATGCTTGGCACTGCCACAATTAATAGAAAGTCTTGTATTTTTTTCAAAGAACACACAAAAATGTATGTTTGAATGAGGTGGAAATATAGACAATGCCTCCCTGCCTCTCCACTGCATCAAATCATAGAACAACTTGTATCAATATAAAAAAATAAAAGGTGCTCTGTAATTGGTGGCAGTGCAGTTACTATGCAGAAGGGCAGCCAAGCGGCAGAGGACAAGCGCCAACGACTACAGTGATTTACAACTTCCACAACAGCCCCTCGGTTATGAGATATGGATAATTACATTGGTTCAAGCTGGACAAATGCACCTATGCAGTAAAAGTCATTCATAGAATTCAGCTTTAACTCTTGAGATGTAAAAACACATACCGTATATACTCAAGTATAAGTCGTTCCGAGTATAAGTCAAGGCCCTAATTTACCACAAAAAAATGGGAGAAACTTATTGACCCGAGTATAAGACGAGGGTGAGAAATGCACAGCTACTGTAAGTGGAAAAGAGGGTCAACAATGCCCATTTGCATGCCTCACTGTGCCCATTTGCAGCCATAGGTCCCCTGAACTTCAAACTCGGTAGTTAAGGGTTCCTAGATGCCCCCTAGCTGCAGCCAAAATTTGGGGTCTCTGAACCCAAAGGGTCCCAAAATGACATTGCTGCAGATGGACACAGTTGACCGAATTTGGGGCCCGTATCTTGGGGCCACTTAGTGCTAAGAACCCCAAATTTGGTGTGCAAACCCAGTGGAACTAGCACCATAAAATATCCAAAGCTGGGGTTTCTAACACTAAGTGGCCCCGAGATACAGGGCCCCAAATATCAGTTCAGAAAATGTCTAGCACTTTTCTATAGCAGAGAATGACATTTTCTGAACCGGATTTGGGGCCCCGTATCTCAGGGCCACTTGGTGCTAAGAACTCCATCTTTGGATATGTTATGGTACCAGTGCCACTGGGTTTGCAAACCAAATTTGGGGTTCCTAGCACTAAGTGGCTCTGAGATAAGGGGCCCCAAAATCGGTTCAGAAAATGTGAAGCACTTTTCTGCAGCAGAGAATGACATTTTCCGAACCGATTTTGGGGCCCCGTATCTCGGGGCCATTTAGTGCTAGGAACTCCATCTTTGGATATGATGTGGTACCAGTTCCACTGGGTTTGCACACCAAATTTGGGGTTCCTAGCACCAAGTGGCCCTAAGATACAGGGCCCCAAATTCAGTTCGGAAAATGAAATTTTTTCCTGCAGAAAAGTGCTTGACTCGAGTATAAGTCGAGGGGGGCACTTTCAGCACAAAAAAATGTGCTGAAAAATTTGACTTATACTCGAGTATATACGGTAAATTAAAAAGAAACATTGTAGCATGAATATTTTAGGGTTAAAGCGGTTGTATACCCTCACAAATTTTTTATTTTTCTTTAAAACCTGTAAGGCAAAAGGCATAAACCGTACAGGTTTAGGAGATATTCATACAAAAAAAAGGGTATACAACCACTTTAAGTGTGTACTCAAGTGTATGTAACAAGTGCGTATCAAAAGTCACCAGGTAGTTCTCAGTGCAGGGGTTTCAGCCACAAAATCAAGTGTTTAAAAAGTGTCCCCCACAACCTCTTACTTTTAAATCTAAGGCTCTTTTCACACTTGTGTGACTTGGGATCAGACGTGTGAGACCCCAAGTCACAGGACATGTGATATTCAATGTATTTTTAAGAGAGACGTTCCTTCTGACCACAGAAATTGCTGTGATTTCAGAAAAGATTCCTGCACTACTTTTGTTCGACTTTTGATGTGACTTTGGTCCTGAGAATGTAAAGTCAGATCAAAGTCACACCAAAAGTTCCAATCACGCGACTTTGGAGACACGCTAATTTAAAAGAAGCCTTATCGGAGTTTGCCCTCTCTATATTACACATTCCTATTGTCTATTATTATGGCCTTCTTTGCTGCCTAAAAAGAGTGTTTGAAAGGGGGAAGTGAGCAGGCAAGCTCCAACACAACCAAGAAGTGCCAAAGTTTTGTATGTCAGAATGGTCTAGCTTTCTGGCATAACAGCGGGGCTTTTTCATTACCAAGTTGTTTTAATGATTTTAAAGTATACTGCATCTTCCATGTGTTCTATCACATTGGATCTAGAATCCAAATAATTAGTCATGACAAAGGCCAAGACAATATACACATTGACTAAAGTAACAATTGCCTTTACTGTGGAGTGATTGTAATAACTTCAGCCCAGCTGCAATCTACATTTAAAGTGTTACTAAACCTACAACAGTAAAATCAGTCTGTATATGCAGTAAAACATATTTGTTATACTCACTGTGGAACCTAAGGGGTTAATCCTGTGCATTGTGTAAAAAGACTGTTTGATCCTGTATTCTCTGATCCTCCCCTTCTTCCATTGTCCCAAATCCATCTCCTGATAGTACAGAGACTTGGAAGTACTCTGCACATGATCAGTTTGGTGTGTATGGCTAGAGAGTTTTCTTTTTTTTTTGGGAAGGGTGCATGTGATCAGCACAGGGCCAATCAGCACTGTCCAGACATAGAGTCATGGGTCATGCGGTCTCATAGGACAGTCAGAGGAGAATGAAAACTCTTCCTACAAGCTTTAACCAGTCACTGATAGAAGTCATATGGTATATACTGCTAAGGAGAAAAGTTATTTAGCAGTTTATATTTACTAAATATATTTACTAAAACTATTGCATTTCCATGTTCTGTGTACTGTGGGAGACCAGCTATAGTGAATGCAGGGTCCTGAGTTTAGTAACACTTTAAGTCACCATAGATTTCATTCATCTCTATGGTGGCCACAGTTTGCAGAATTAATTAAAAGATCACAAAAATGAATGGGGGCATCATTTGACATTGCATGCTTAACTTTAGGCGCATCTATTAAGTGGAGCAGTCTGTACAGACTGCTTTGCATCCTTGTCACCATAGAGATCAGTGACATTATCAGTTTTATTGTATTGCATAACCCGTTAATACTGCAGATATTTTCCGAGTATACATGTTCACACTTGTTTCAGATTCTTTTAATTAATGAAATTGCTTTCCGAGTAATACCTTATGCTTTTAAAGTAGTCAACATAATACATTAAATTCTAATTATGTAGTACTTTACAAACTTTTATTTTAGCATATTGAGTTTAAATTGACTAGCAGGCTTGCCAAACGTGGCCCCATCTGTAAAACTAGGTATGACTACAAACATGAACCTAATTATAAAATATTTGTAATGAATAACAGGAAGAACTGTGAATTGATATTCATTTGTAAAATGGTATTTTATATAAACCACATAGTGACACAAACTGTCTTTTCTGCCTATTTTTGTCCTTTTCAGGTTTAGTTTTGTTGCCTCTTCTTCCCAGCTTCATCTCATAAAATTAGAATTCATGGAGTTAAAGTACCGTCTTTTAGCACTTTTGGTCCTGGCAGAATCTAAGCTTAAGTCATGGATCATAAAATATGGAAGGCGAGAGTCTGTTGAACTCCTTCTGCAAAATTACATTGTAAGTTATTCACACTTATTATCAGATACATTGAAATGACTCAATACAGCAGAAGTCCATGATTTGATTATAGCTAAAAGGGCTATTGTTTATATATATATTTTTCTTTCTTTAGTTGGGAATGTGGTGAATATTGGGAAGTTGTAACCTCAGGACTAGGAATGAAGTTCTGCTGCAGGTGTAGTTCACATATCTGCTCTGAAAATTGGGGATCCAAGTGTGGTCTTGAATTCTGTGAAAAAGTGTCCTAGGAGGACACTTATCAACATACTTTATTTTGAGTAAACCAGAACTGACTACATACAAGAGTTTGGGTGTTCTCCATCACAGCCCACCGCATGTTACATTGAATATCTAAAATGTACCATTGCCTGTAATAGCACAGAACAATGCTCCAGCTTTAGATGCAGAATAAGGAGGTAATGTATAAACATTAAAGAATTGCCAATGAGAGGTTAACACATATTATTGATACTAGTCACTTTGAAATTAACACATAGAAATGGGTTAATGGTCATACTCTGAAGACCAGTAACTACGGTGTTAAATAAGCAAACACTCAAAAGTGGTCATTGAAAACTGGTCACCGCGGAGCTTACACTCATACTGTGGAGAATATTAAATACTGGGTGGACCTTAAAAGTCGATGGAATGGAATGTTATGGAAGAGGTGTGGAGACAGGCAGCAAGGTTGTGAGTATAGTAAGGGGAGTGCTCAATGGCAGGTTCAGAGCTAGGTTGGTACTACTGTGCAAGGTTGGTACTAGCACAGTACTTAATGGGAGGGAACAGCAAGTGTGGGCAGAGGTGCAGATAATGATAGGGTTTGACGTTCTGAAGTGAGGAGTGGACACTGTGATACCAGTAGCAGATTGAGTTGCCAAAGAGCAATTTAGGAGTGTAAACAGTCACAGTTGGAAGGATAATTAGGGAAAGGAGCATACAATCTTCATAGGGAATGTTGGCTCAAACCACAAACACAGGCAAAATCCCCTTGTGGTGAAACCATAAATGGTCTTAAAGTACCAGTTTCAATAAAATTATCTATAGATATCTCTATATAGGATAGGATTATAATCTTGAATTAGATTAAATCTTCAACATCTGGACCATTGCAACACTTAGCTGTTTATTCCTTTATTTCAGTGTTAAATCAAATGCAACATATCACCATGGCAACATTTTCTGTAGAAAGCTTTAATAAATGATCAACATTTCTAAAATTGTAGAGTGCACTTGTTGTCTACTGAATAATCATGTACTCGAGTAACCTGACTGGCAGTACACCAAAGCTCAAGATAATCCATCTAATTATAATGTTAGTTTAACAGTTTTGCTTAAGACCTCTTTCACACTGAGGGCGTTTTGCAGGCGCTATAGCTTTAAAAATAGCGCCTGCAAACCGCCCTAAAACAGCTACTCCATTCACTCCAGTGTGAAAGCCCGCGGTACGCTGGCAGGGTGTCAGAAAAAGTCCTGCCAGCAGCTTCTTTGGAGCGGTGAAGGAGCGGTGAACTCACTGCTCCTCCATCGCTGCCCCCCATTGAAATCAATGGGGCAGCGCTGCGATACCACCGGCAAAACGTGGGTGGATTTAACCCCTTTTTGGCCGTTAGCAGGGGATTAAAATTGGACCACTAGCAGCCAAATAGCGCCGCTAAAACGACGGTAAAGCGGCGCTAAAAATAGCTCCACTTTACCACTGATGCCCTAGACAGCACAGTGTGAAAGGGCTCTAAGTCATTAGACAATGAGCAGAATGTGTTAAAGATTTTTGCTGACTTTCGGAATTTAACAATCAGCTGAAATTGTCCATTGTGTAATCTGCTATTTTTATTTTTTTTTTAATAATTAGAAAGGTGTCTATTGTAAATATACAAAAAAAGGAATTGTACAACAAGATAATACATCTCCAGGATATACAGTGTGTAAATATACAAATTAAAGCACATCATGTGTGGGAAGGTTGAAAAAGCAGCAATACTGCACATACCACATGCAAAATATCTAAGAATGAGCTGCACCAAGCTGCGAAACACGTCAAGCTTACAACTGCCATATACCAGTATACTACAGCTCTAACAGTTTCTATTATTTATATATTCGTACCATCACATTATGTGACAGGGACCAGTAAGGTCATAGGCCATGCAGATGTTACCTTGCAACATTTTTGTGCCCCACTGTGATATATGGTGGACTCTGTAACTCTATCATGCTCCCCATTTTTAACCATGTTATTACCAGTTACCACTGTTTTAGGAATTGATGCCATGTTTAATGTGTATTCCTAGTTGTATGTATATGGAAATGATGTGTGTAATTTTGTTTTTTACAGAATATTGAATATCTCAATCTCCACCATTGTATTCATTTCAGCCACATTCTTCGTTCAAAGTCCTACCCTCTTGCTCCTAATTTTAACAATATCATTGTCAGGGATGGAGGCACATGGCCTCATTTAAAGTCCCAATGTTTCCCCTCCCCCTTTTCCCCAATTTCTGCTAAGACATAGGGGTTGATTTACTAAAACTGGATCTTGCAAAATCTGGTGCAGCTCTGCATAGAAACCAATCAGCTTCCAGGTTTTTTTGTCCAAGCATAATTGAACAAGCTTAAGTTAGAAGCTGATTGGCTACCATGCACAGCTGCACCAGATTTTGCACTCTCCAGTTTTAGTAAATCAACCTTATAATGTCAGTATAATTCCACCTAGGCGGACACAGCCTATAACAAGGGTAATATGCACTCATTCATGCCTCCAAGCAATCAACTTAAACAGCTTAAGTCTGACTGACTAGAAAAGTCTATTGGTAACTACAGTGCATCCAGAAAGTATTCACAGCACTTCACTTTTTCCAAAGCACTACAGCCTTATTCCAAAATGGATTAAATTCATTATTTTCCTCAAAATTCTACAAACAATACCCCATGATGACAACGTGAAAGAAGTTTGTTTGAAATCTTTGCAAATGATTTAAAAATAAAAAACGAAAAAAAAAATCACAGTTACATAAGTATTCACAGCCTTTGCTCAATACTTTGTTGAAGCATCTTTGGCACTAAGCACAGCCCCAAGTCTTTTTGAGTATGATGCTGCAAGCTTTGCACAACTATTTTTGGGCAGTTTCTCCCATTCTTTTTTGCAGGACCTCTCAAGCTCCATCAGGTTGGATGGGGAGCGCCGGTGCACAGCCATTTTCAGATCTCTCCAGAGATGTTCTATAGAGTTCAAGTCTGGGCTCTGGCTGGGCCACTCAAGGACATTCACAGAGTTGTCCCATAGCCACTCCTTTGTTATCTTGGCTGTGTGCTTAGGGTTGTTGTCCTGTTGGAAGATAAACCTTCTCCCCAGTCTGAGGTCCAGAGCGCTCTGGAGCAGGTTTTCATCAAGGATGTCTCTGTACATTGCTGCATTCATCTTCCCCTCTATCCTGACTAGTTTCCCAGTTCCTGCCGCTGAAAAACATCCCCACAGCATGATGCTGCCTCCACCGTGCTTCACTGTAGGGGTGGTATTGGCCAGGTGATGAGCAGTGCCTGGTTACCTCCAGACATGACGCTTGCCATTCAGGCCAAAGAGTTCAAGCTTTGTTTTATCAGACCAGAGAATTTTGTTTCTCATGGTCTGAGAGTCCTTCAGATGCCTTTTGGCAAACTCCAGGCAGACTGTCGTGTGTCTTTTACTGAGGAGAGGTTTCCATCTGGCCACTCTCGTATACAGGACTGATTGGTGGAGTGCTGCAGAGATGGTTGTTCTTCTAGAAGGTTCTCCTTTCTCCACAGAGAAATGCCAGAGCTCTGTCAGAGTGACCATCGGGTTCTTGGTCACCTCCCTGACTAAGGCCCTTCTCCCCCAATCACTCAGTTTGGCCGGGTGGCCTGCTCTAGGAAGAGTCCTGGTGGTTCCAATATTCTTCTATTTATGGATAATGGAGGCCACTGTACTCATTCGGACCTTCAATACTGCAGAAATGTTTCTGTACCATTCCCCAGATCTGTACCTCGATACAATCCTGTCTCAGGGGTCTACAGACAATTCATTGGACTTCATGGCTTGGTTTGTGCTCTGACATGCACTGTTAACTGTGGGACCTTATATAGACAGTTGTGTGCCTTTCCAAATTATGTCCAATCAACTGAATTTACCACAGGTGGACTCCAATCAAGTTGAAGAAACATCTCAAGGATGATCAGTGGAAACAGGATGCACCTGAGCTCAATTTTGAGTGTCATGGCAAAGGCTGTGAATACTTATGTACATGTGATTTTTTTCATTTTTTATTTTCAATAAATTTGCAAAGATTTCAAACAAACCTCTTTCACGTTGGCATTATGGAATATTGTTTGTAGAATTTGATGAAAATAATTAATTTAATCAATTTTGGAATAAGGCTGTAACATAATGTGAAAAAAATGAAGCGCTATGAATACTTTCTGGATGCACTGTAAGTCTAATGCCCTGTACACACGATCGGACATTGATCGGACATTCCGACAACAAAATCCATGGATTTTTTCCGACGGATGTTGGCTCAAACTTGTCTTGCATACACACGGTCACACAAAGTTGTCGAAAAATCCAATCGGTCTGAACGCGGTGACGTAAAACACGTACGTCGGGACTATAAACGGGGCAGTAGCCAATAGCTTTTGTCTCTTAATTTATTCTGAGCACGCGTGTCACTTTGTGTGTCGGATTTGTGTAAACACGATCGGAATTTAACTGATCGGATTTTGTTGTCGGAAAGTTTTATAGCCTGCTCTCAAACTTTGTGCAACGGAAAAAGTCCGATGGAGCCCACACATGATCGGAATTTCCGACAACACAATCCAATCGCATTTTTTCCGTCTGAAAATCCGACCGTGTGTACAGGGCATTATGTCATTTTTTTAAAACTTGTCAGGGCACCCCCTATGTTAATAAATATATTTTTCTTGGCAAAGCGTATTACCCATGTAAGCTATTCATTCCCTCCAGGTGGGCAAGTTAGCAAATTTCCTCCTTGAAGGTGCCAATGTCTTTAGCCCAGGGAGCATCTACCTTTAGGGGTACCCATTGAGAAAATGCAGCAGTAACATAGCATACCATTGAGATATAAAACCCTTGGTAGTCATAGTGTTCTGCATCATGATAAAAATTGGTGTGGGAGGCTCTAACTAGGTAGTGGCATCACCCTGGGCCAGAACATCATGTTGCAATAGGAAATAATAGAAGAGCCTACAGTGAGGTAAGGCAAATTGAGACTGTAGGGCAGCAAAGGACTTCAAAGCCCCATTCTCAAAGACCTGGGAGAGCTGTATTACGTTATGAAGAATCTGTTATTGTCTGGCAGGAAAGTGATGGCCTGTAAATTTCTTTAATGAGAAAGCCAGCTGTATGTATAAAAATGTTCTTCAATATATCACCTGCATTTTTTATATTTTCTTCCAATGTCCTGTTAAGATTCTATTCATTTTGTTAAGTTCCTATTCATTCTGTTCAGATGCCATCCAAATAATAACAACAATATGATCATTAATGAGCGTATAATGCTTGGTGGCCTTTCAAAGGCAAGAACATAAATCTTTGTGTTATCTTGAACATGATATGTATATTTTGTTTTCCAGTTAATTGATTATATTTTATGTTACAGATGTTTATTGATGGCACTAGGTTCTTTGACCAATATGAATTTACCAGCCAATCTCTTAAGCAAGCAGCTGAGCTCTATGTTAAAGCTGAAGGATCAGGTAAGATTTCATTGTTGTTTATTAAAGTTCAAAGATTATATAAATAAAAAGACCCTTATTTTCAAAATTATTTGGCTTCCAACCCATTAATGTTTTTTATTTTTTTAAACAGTAAAAAAAAGTGCATGTTGTCAATAAACATCCAGTGTACTCTAGCTGTTTTTTATGTAGATCAGAAAACAAACAAAATATCTGATTGTTTTGGAGCCTTTTTCACCCTGTACTCCTACACCTTAAAAGGTCTTTAACAACCTTTTAAAAATCATTCCTAGATAAAAAAAATCTTTTATTTACGCATTTGCTGACATTTTCAGATGCTGAGGCACCTTGCAGCACCAAGGTGGCCTTGGCTGTTTAATGTGCACCTTTTAATGAAAAAAATGATTGATGTCCTGCCTTACTCTTAGGACTTAAAACTGATTAAAGTACCTACTGTATTTAAAAACAGTAGTAGCTACAGTTATCATTTAGACGTAATAATGTACACCGGCGATCAAAATTATAGAACAATTTATGAACGCTTGATTTTTTCAGAAATAATGTAATCTTCATTGCTCCACATTTGATGGATTTTTTGTTGTGGCTATACCATGTTAATAGAACAGTGTTTTTAAGAATAACCAAGGCACTTCAACAAAAAAAACTTTATTTTGTAGAAAACACAATGATCAAAATTAGAGAACAGCAATGATTGTAGCACAGAGAAAGACTACAACTAAAATCTCTAAAGGTTACAACAATCAATTAGAAGGAAGTGTAGAGGCCCTTGCTTTGAATGACTTCAGCACATCTGCGGATACAGGACATCACTAGTTTCACACACTGCTCTGGTGTGATTTTGTTCCACTCTTCTTCCAGTCTCTTCAGCAGTTCAGTGACTGTAGTGGGTTTCTTGGCCATAACTTTGTCGCCAAGGATTTTCCAGAGGTTTTCTATTGGTTTAGATCAGAACATTATTTAAATGTTTTTAGCTTCAAGGAACTGCTTTACCTGTTTTGTTGTGTGACAGGGGGCATTGTCGTGCATGAAAATTGCTGGCTGATTGGGTGATGAACGCAGGGAAGGAACTGCATGTTGTTGAAGAAGGTTCTGATAAACATTTGCATTCACTGCCATGTAGCTGTATAAGAGGCATCCCTGCTGCCGAAAACATCCCCTAAACCATGACGCTTCCCCTCCTACTTTCACTGAATTCTTTACGCAATTTGGGTTCAGTCTTTCCCCAGTTTGACGACAAACACAATGTTTTCCATCGGGAACCCAAATAAATTAAACTTGCTTTCATAACTAAAGTGAACTTTGTACCAGTTCTCCTCTGTTCACACAACATGTTCCTCAGCAAAGGTTGGTCTAGCCTTTTCATTCTTTCTGCTAATGAGAGGATTGGTCACTGCAGAGTGGGCTTTAAGTTCAAAGTCTCTTAAATGGTGAGACACTGTATGACGAGACAGATCCTTAGGCCTCGTACACACGGTTTGATTGTTGTACGACCCAGCGTCTGATTTTTGTTAAAAAAAATTTTGTCCAGCATACTAATCCGCAAATTGTCGTTTGACAAACACAAACGTAGTGATACAAATAATAGGCTGCGCTGCTAGTACAAAAACATGATCATATTAAATACAGCCACCATGGTTAGGAATGAACATAAGTGAATTGTTTCATAACAGTAAATTGTGACCAAAATAATAAAAAATGCAATATTAAAAAACGCATAAATCGCATGCAAAAATAGTAAGTGAAAAGTTCAGTGAACAAAACAATTAAGTTGAGTCCATATAATCATAGAATAAAATAAACTGGAATTCTTGTGGGTGCAGAAAATAGTTGGATAGAGGGAGAAAGACACCCTTCCTTCAAGTGACGTAAAGGTTATCTCCGTAGGGAGCGTGGTATTAAAAAGGAGTTCCTCCACCTCAAGTAGGTAAGCCCCTTACCAGATCCAAAGATCTCCTGTCAGAGAGATCATGCACGCAAGTGGCTGTGTCCCCCAGCCACTTGGTCTCTGTCAGTGCGTAAATCAAAAGCCACCTCTCCAGGGAATCAGCCTAAAGGTGATGTATCCGCTCACTAGAATGAGAAGCGGGGCACAGGTGACAGTGTTTTCTTCCGGTAGCACTGACATAAAGCTGCCGCCATGTTTGTAGACTGTTTTTTAATATTGCATTTTTTATTATTTTGGTCACAATTTACTGTTATGAAACAATTCACTTGTGTTCATTCCTAACCATGGTGGCTGTATTTAATATGATCATGTTTTTGTACTAGCAGCGCAGCCTATTATTTGTACAGCTAGCAAAGTGGGGGTTGTCTCACATCTAAGGTTGCAGCAGCATTTTACATTTCATTTCTTGTTTGAGATATTTGTTTTTCACCAAACACATGTGGGGATCATTTTCACTTATGGGATAGCGCAGTATTTTTTATGATATTACAAACGTAGTGATGTACTATGAGAGTATAAAGAGGAAGTTCATTTCTCAAGCGCCACCCTTTGGGCCCCTTCTGCTGATTTTGTGTTAGTATAAGTTTGGTGAGGGTTGATTCACGATTTTTAGATTGTACAAAACAAATGCTTTTTAAAATACGTTTGGCATAACTACATCAGTATCATCAGCAAAGCAGCTTCATTATTATCCCATTAAAGAAGATGAGAATGTGCGACGCATTTAGACATTTCATCAATTGCCACGTCATGAATGTTATTTCTTTTTTTTTAATTGGAAAAACCAACTTTATTAAAAGGTATTTGCATGGTACATGTATAATTGTAAACACACTTGACATAAATTACAGTACATATATCAACACATTGAATCAGTTGTACACCACGGAGCCGTATAACAGGTAGGGTTAAGAAAACTTCATTGTGAGGTTAAGGGAATAGAAAGTCAGATATTTTATAATGGAAGGAGGGTAGTAAATCAAGTGCACGTTTCGCCATCCATCAACCATCTGCCCCATACCTTCTCATGCTTAAGGGGACATCCTCTGTGCATGTAAATCAGCTTCTTGTATGGGAGAGTGTCATTAATATGTTTTTTCCAGCTTTGTGTTGTAGGGGATAAGGCCTGCATCCATGTGGCCACTGCCTTTCTTGCCATAAATAGCGTCCCGTGTAGAAAGGTACCTAAGGATTTGTCAATGTCCAAGTCCAGCAGTAGACCGAGCAGACACAGCTTTGGTTCTAGGGTGACAGGTGATCCCATTTGATCATAGAGAAAGCGTATCACGTGCATCCAGTATGTTTGGATAACTGGGCAGGACCATACTAGGTGATAGAAAGAGCCTGGGGTATGATCACAGAGGCGGCACCCTGGATTGTATGTGGGTTTGAATCGGGCTATCCTCTGGGGTGTCAGATATGTTCTGTGTATAATACATAGATGTGTGAGACAGTCTAATAACCTGGGGGAGACTTTTTTAACGTCTTCCAAGATTTCATCCCAGTCCTCGTCCTCGATTGTTCCAATGTCCATTTCCCATCTAGTCTTGGCTGGATATGCTAGAGCTGTAGTGGTAGGGAGACGGATAGTGGAGTATAGGGTGGAGATTAGTTTGGCTGGCTCGGTACCTAGGACCGTTTTAACGATAGAAGGGGCGTTTAAGGATGGGTTGGAGCCAGCGAACTGTGTTTGTATAGCATGGCGAAGTTGGAGATATTGAAATAAGAGGAGATTGGGGAGGGTAAAGTCGTCTTTTAGTGTTTGGAACGTCTTGAATCCCATAGGGGTCATGATCTGGTATATGTATAATATCCCGTGCTTTATGCATACATTTGGGCCTGGGATGGATAGTAATTCGGTTAGTTGCGTGTTGAACCACAGGGGGGTGTGAGAGTGGATCTGTGGAGCTTTGAGTTTTCGTAGTGCTGTCTGCCATACGTGCCAGTGGTGTTTCAACATATCGTTTTTGAGTTGGGAGGGTTGTCTCATTGAGGGGTCTCTGAGTACTGTCTGGAGAGGGGTATGAGCTGGGTTGTCTGGGCTCGCACAGTGCAGAGATTGGTATCTTGGGAGTTCATTTTTGTCAAAGTAGTAGAAATGGGTTAGTTGGGAGGCAAGATAGTAATCTTGGAAGTCTGGGAAAGCTGTGTCCCCTAGTGTCACTGGGTTCTTCAATATTCTTCAAGATAGTTTATGCCTGCTGTGGCCCCATATGAAAGAATTTAGAATAGATTCAATTGTTTTAAAGAATTTTTGTGGTATGTATAGGGGAGCATGCCACACCAAGTAAAGTATCTTTGGGAGGAGTATCATTTTAACTAGACTGATGCGTCACATGACACCCAGGGGTAATCTGGCCCATGTCTGCGTCTTGGTCTTAATCAGGGTATATAGGGGTTAGATGTTCAGAGATATGTAATCTGTAAGTGGTCTAGTAACCTGCACTCCAAGGTACTTAATTAGGGATACTCTAGGGAGGGGCGGGGGGGGGATGGTCAATAAAATTTGGCATTTGGACCAGTTAATTCTTAGACCCGAATAGCTCCCAATACGTTCTATGGAGTGCAAGGCTGTAACGAGGGATGGACCTGAGTCTGCGAGGTATAGGATCGTGTCATCAGCATACATTCCTATCTTTTCTTCTAAGTTCCCTATCTTTGGGCCTCGGATGTTAGTATGTGCATCGATTATGATGGCCAATGGTTCGACTGCCAGTGCGTATAATAGGGGGGAAAGGGGGCAGCCCTGTCGAGTCCCCTCTCTAGAGGGAATTGTTCGGATAGCCAGCCAATTACAAATACCCTTGCTCTCGGAGATTGGTACAGGAGTTGGACCCATCGAATAAACTTGGGGCCAAATCCAAATCCTGAGAGGCATTCCCATAGGTAGTTCCATTACACGGAATCGAAGGCCTTGGCGGCATCCAAGGCCACCACGACCCTCGAGCCAGTTTCATCGTGGGACCCCTATATGTTCATAAACAGGCATCGAATATTCATGGCGGTGTTTTTACTGGGCATGAAGCCAGTTTGGTTGGGGTGAATCAGTGATAGAATAACCTGATTTAGATGGGACGCTAGAATCTTAGCTAATATTTTAATGTCCACCTGTAGTAATGAGATTGGTCGGTATGATTGTGGGTATCTAGGGTCTTTACTGGGCTTTGGGATTACTATAATTTGAGCCCCTCTCATAGAAAGGGGTAGGATTCCTGAGTCGAATATAGATTTGTATAGGTCGTGGAGTTTGGAGGTCAGAATTTCAAAATAGATGGCATAAAATTTAAGTGGCAGGCCGTCTGAGCCTGGGGCCAGGCATGATATGGCCGTGGAGATATCCTCCTTAGTAATAGGGGTTTCCAAGAGTTCTATTTGATCTTTGGATAGTCGAGGGAAATTTACACCCGATAGGTAATCCCTGGTATCCTGTATGGTTTGAGTGACCTGGGAGGTGTATGGTGTGTGGTAGAATTTCCCAAATTCCTCCGCCACTTGTTGTGGGTCAGTAATATCATTCCCTACTGGATTGGCCAGTGATACTACCACCGGGGGGTGTAAGTCTAAGTGGGCCAAGTATGCAAGTAATTTGCCAGATCTTTCTCCATATTCAAATACCTTTTGCTTACAGAAAAAGATGTGTTGCTTCACTTTCTCAATATGTAGTTGTGAGATTTGGCGTGTCTGAATTTTGAGGTTGTTAGCAGTGCTGGACAAGGGGTCTCTTTGAAACGCCATCTCCAGGACCTGTAAGTGTTCTGTAGCTTGTTGGACGACAATTTTTGATGACTTTTTGAGTCTGTTTATGCGAGTGGATAGTAAGGATCAGGCGTGCAGTTTGAATATCTTCCACAACATTTTGTACGAGGCCAAATCCATGTTGGCTGTGAAGTAATATTGCAGTTCCGCAGGTATGTCACCCTGATCCTGCAGGGCTGTCAGCCAAAATGGATTCAGCCTCCAAGTCAGAGTGGGGGAGGTCTTTAATAGCTGGATCGTGATCCAGTAGGGGGTGTGATCCGATAGGATCCTGGGTGCAAAACCTACATCTCCCAGTTTCGGGATCAGGGTTATTAAGAGTAGGATAAAGTCAATCCATGACATTGTGTTGTGACTGGCAGAGAAACACGAGAAGGCTTTAGTGGTCGGGTGTTTGTGTCGCCAAGTGTCTACCAGGGTGAAATCAGTTAGCATAAGATGCAGTCTGGTGTGTGTAGGAGGGGTCAGAGTGGGATCTGATGTGTTCATTTGGTCCAGCGTGGGAATTAGGGTCATATTAAAGTCCCCCATCCACACCGCTGGCACTGAGGGATATTGTGACATAAAGGCAAGGCCCTCCTTAACCACAGTTGAGTTGTATGGTGGGGGAACATAGCATGCTAGTATCAAAATGGGAGATCCATAATGGCGGCGTGCAAGAATACATATCTGCCCTGCTGGTCCATCTGGAGTGAGACCAACTCAAATGGGACCCTTTTGGCAACCAGGACAGATCTCAAAAACAAGAAAATACCGCGCTGCCATACAGTACCCCCTAAAAAAGCAGCAGTTCCAATTGTATGATGCACGCAAAGAAACAACAATAAACAAGAAAACAACTGCGCTAAACGTGAATAAGTGAATGCAAAAGAAATCAATAATGCGTAGCAAAGTTCATAGGATGAGAGATCAGAAACATCTCCCATAGAAGTGAAACAAGTCCCAAGGCATAGTCACTCTAGGTTCACAGTGAAGATAAGTGTGGAAACCTTGAAACAAACACCACTCATAGTGATCCGCCACCATCTAAAATTTACGCTTACCGGAAAGCAAGCTATTAAGGCTTGTATGTGGACCAGAGCCCAGAAGGCACAGCAGATGATACAGCTTCTCCGTGTCAGCGTAACTGAGGGAGAAAGATTTAGTGCATTAGTTTTTATAAATAAATCTATTATGTATCAGATTTACACTATGGCCACCTCTTTTCTGTTCTCATGACTCCGAGTCCGGGTCGGTCCTTGTGCCATCATTCATCACACTCCCTCAGTTACGCTGACACAGAGAAGCTGCATCATCTGCTATGCCTTCTGGGCTCCAGTCCACATACAAGCCAGGACAGATACCCCCCTGGAGTATGAAGTGTGGGCTGTGTGGTAAGCCCATCCGACCCATGGCTTTTTAAGGGAGGATTGTAAATGGCCCGTGACATGGGTTTCAACCAGCGCAATGATGTCAGCACGCTGGGATTTAAGGAATGTCAGTACGGCAGTGCGTTTGATCTTATTGCGCAGGCCTCTGACATTCCACGTAAGAAATTTCAGAGAGCTCATGGTGGATAATGAGTATGTGTCCTAGGATACAGTTGGGTGTGGACCAGCAGAGCAGATTTAGGTGTGTCAGACAACATAATAAATGGTAGAAAGCAATATCTATGATTAGTACATATCATTACATGGTACCATTTGCATATATATATCGTTGTGAGAACATTGGTAGAAAAACATTTCCCATCCCACCCAGTCCACTGCCACCCCAACTTGGCATGGACATATTATCCCTTAACCAGGTATCAACAAAAGACATTGAAAGTGGAGAGCGCATTGGAGGTGGACAGCTTGGTTTCAAAACATAGATACCTATAGTAAAAAACAGAAGAAAAAAACGTTTGGGCAGGGGGGGGGGGGGATTCAGAAAAACTCTAGGGGGGTGACTGGGTGCAAAGGGTGTAGGAGTCACAAACGCGTGACACCATATTGGCTGTGCATGGGGTGCCGCTTGCCAGCAGGGTAATGGCTAATACAGGGTGTAGAACCACAATATCGTTTCATACAGTATCTTAAGTTTACTCCACTCTGTTATAAAAGCAGCAGGGGTCTCTGGACCATGGATCCCTGGTAGCACCTCAGAACATAAGGCATGCTGCGGTCTCTGATTAAGTGAGAAAAGTATCCCCGTATTCCCCTGCTCCAACAGGGGGTGGGTATAACACGAAACACGAACGTAATGACGTACTATGAGGTATTTCAGCACTTGAGCACCACCCTTTGGGCCACTTCTGCTAATTTCGTGTTTGGTGAGCATTGATTCCGAGCATATGTGTTTGTACTTTTGACTTTTGTGTGACGAATTTGAGTACTGACCATCCGAAAATCTGACGTGGAGCTGTCATTTGACAAAAATTTACTAGCCTGTTATCCAACATTTGTTGGCTGAAAATTGGAAAACAATTGTTGAAAAGAGCGTACTAACGGTAAGAACTTCAGACAACAGCCTGTCAAACGACAATCCCCTTCTGATTTTCATACCGTGTGTACGAGGCTTTAAGGTTTGACCTCATATTATATGGTTTTGGTAAATCTGAAGACAAAAATCTGCAGAAAATCTAATAGTGTGTATGGGGCTTTGGGCTGCCAGTTAATTAATTAGCTAATTAAAAAAATTAGCACAAGGTGCCAGATTAACACCAGTAACTGGGATGTATCTGAAAGTGTTCTCTAATTTTGATCAATGTTATTTTTCAAATCTCATCGACGTTTTTAATTCTGTGCTTCAAAATATATGTAACTCATGAAATATGCTTAACAAAACTGCTCTTTTACTCCTATTTGGATAATTTCAAATAGAACTAAGCAGTGACCTTGAATTGTAGGAAATTGTAGGTTGTTCTCTAATTTTGATGTTTATTGTACATCTCATAAACACATATAGGTGTTGTCTAATGCAGTCATAGTGGACCTTGGTTATGTGTTGTTCCAGAAACACAACTTTTGTGATATGAAAGTCAGACAATAATTTAAAATTCATGACATCGTACTGGCTGACAGCACAACTTACAAAGAACAGAATAGGTGAAGCTTCTTTTTGCATTATGGGAGTATTTTTCATTTCAGACCTAAATATACAGTAGCACACTTGCACACTTTTTATGCGAATACTGCTTTGTGGGGTTATTTAATACAATTGTAGTATGAGGCTAGCTTTCTACAGCTTACTTGTTTCCAATTACAAAGATCCTTGGAACACCTTTCTTTCTGGCTATGCACATCCTGTTTTCAGGGCATCCCTAATGATATTTCCATAGCTTGTGAACTGCTAACCTCTGCTTAAACAGCAGAACTGTACAAAAAATGTTAACCTGTTTAGATGTTGTTCCATCTCTTCCATAGACTATAGTCAATACCCAATAAGTTTTTCATTCCATGGCCCCTAATTTCTGTAGATTAAATCTTGCATAACTTTTTATGGCCAAATTAGTGGATTCAGCCTCTTAAGGTCTCAGATTCCCTTGTTAATTAGCAATAGTTTAGTTATGCAACTGTCTAGTCTAACATCAGGAAATCACTTATTGTTATATATTGTTTGTGTGCATGCAGCTGAAGAAGCTGAGAGTGTGACAAAGTTTTTAAACGAGACTACAATCCAGTGGAGGAACTTATCAGTGGAAGTCAGAAGTGTCAGAAGCATGCTGGAGGAAGTTGTTTCAAACTGGGATAAATACAGTGGTACAGTGGCCAGTTTACAAGCTTGGCTGGAGGATGCTGAAAAGATGCTGGACCAGCCAGAACATGCCAAAAAGGTAAGTAGCAAAAAAAACAATGTACTAAGATATACTTCCTCGGCTTATTGGCCACGATTAACTCTTTATTGCAAAGATTACCAGAAAGAGTTGTATATAGGATTGTTCAGTGTGTATAGTGGTACTAACATCCCGAGTATAAACAATAGATAGTAAAGAAAGAGTTAGGGACTTTTAAAGTATTGGAAAAAGTCAAAAAGTAGATACAGGGGTTGATTTACTTAAACTGGAGAGTGAAAACTCTGGTGCAGCTCTCCATAGGAACCAATCAGCTTCCAAGTTTTTTTTTGTCAAAGCTTAATTCAACAAGCTGAAGTTAGAAGCTGATTGGCTACCATGCACAGCTGTACCAGATTTTGCACTTTCCAGTTTTAGGAAATCAACTCCACTGCAGGAGCGGATCCAGAGTCTAGTCTCAGGAGGGGCAAAATGTATAAAAATGTTCCCTCTCTGCTATATATATATATATATATATATATATACCCATATACCCAAAATGTGTCCTGCATTTAAAGTGTATATATTATTTTTTTAACATTGCACTGTATATATATATATATATATATATATATATATATATATATATATATACATACATACATATATACAGTTGTGCTCATAAGTTTACATACCCTGTCAGAATTTATGATTTCTTGGCCATTTTTCAGAGAATATGAATGATAACAGAAAAACTTTTCTTTCACTCATGGTTAGTGTTTGGCTGAAGCCATTTATTATCAATCAACTGTGTTTACTCTTTTTAAATCATAATGGCAACAGAAACTACCCAAATGACCCTGATCAAAAGTTTACATACCTCAGTTCTTAATACCGTGTATTGCCTCCTTTAACATCAATGACAGCTTGAAGTCTTTTGTGGTATTTGTGGATGAGGCTCTTTATCTTAGATGGTAAAGCTGCCCATTCCTCTTGGCAAAAAGCCTCCCGTTCCTGCAAATTCTTGGGCTGTCTTACACGAACTGCACGTTTGGGATCTCTTCAGAGTGGCTCAGTAATATTGAGGTCAGGAGACTGAGATGGCGACTCCAGAACCTTCACTTTATTCTACTGTAGCCAATGACAGGTCGACTTGGCCTTGTGTTTTGGATCATTGTCATGTTGGAATGTCCACGTACATCCCATGCGTAGCTTCCTGGCTGATGAATGCAAATGTTCCTCCAGTATTTTTTGATAACATACTGCATTCATCTTGCCAACAATTTTGACCAAATGTCCTGTGCCTTTGTAGCTCGCGCATCCCCAAAACATCAGCGATCCACCACCGTACCTTTCATCATAGGCCTTCTTGACTCCTCTCCAAATGTAGCATTTATGGTTGTGGCCAAAAAGCTCAATTTTGGTCTCATCACTCCAAATGACTTTGTGCCAGAAGGTTTGAGGCTTGTCTCTGTGCTGTTTGGCGTATTGTAAGTGGGATACTTTGTGGAATTTGCGTAGTAATGGCTTTCTTCTGGCGTCTCGACCATGCAGCCCATCTTTCTTCAAAGGCCACCTTATTGTGCATCTTGAAACAGCCACACCACATGTTTTCAGAGAGTCCTGTATTTCACCTGAAGTTATTTGTGGGTTTTTCTTTGCATCCCGAACAATTTTCCTGGAAGTTGTGGCTGAACTGTCAGTTGGTCTACCTGACCGTGGTTTGGTTTCAACAGAACCTCTTATTTTCCACTTCTTGATTAGAGTTTGAACACTGCTGATTGGCATTTTCAATTCCTTGGGTATCTTTTATATCCCTTTCTTGTTTTATACAGTTCAACTACTTTTTCCTTGACAATTCTTTGTTTTCTGAAAAATGGCCAAGAAATCATAAATTCTGCCAGGGTATGTAAACTTATGAGCACAACTATATATATATATATATATATATATATATATATATATATATATATATATATATATATATATATATATATATATATATATTGTGTGTGTTTGTATTTATGGTATATTTAGTACTGGCTTGGTAAATTCAGTGCAGTGTTAAAAAAAATCGTATATACACTTTAAATGCAGGACACCTCACTCACATTGTGTAAAAGAGAGCCAATGACCAAACCAAAGCATGCCTTTATCATGAATCCTGTAGAAAAATAGTATATTTTGACAAACAGGAAGGCTGGCATAGTGGCACTTACTTTTCCAGCGGTCCAGGCCCTGGTGTCTGTGGCTGCAGAGACACTTTTCCCGACATAAGGCTGAAGGGATCTCCTCCAGCTCCTCCCCTTTCACAGTCAGCTGAAACCTAATATCCTGCCCTCTGCCTCTGACGGTCTGGCACTGAACTGAATAGGCTGCAGAGCCAGCCACTGTAAGGCCGGTTGAGCAGCGCTGGCCCAAGAAGCAGCTCACCTGCCTTGGGAGTGGGAAGTGGGCCCAACCAAGCAGATGCCTAGGGAGTCAGGACCCAGATCGGTAATATCATAAAAGTTGATAATTTTTATTTGAACATTCATAAAATTGTACATAACTGAACCCTATTCGAGACTCACACATAATAAAATCTCTTAAGAGCTACTCCACATTGCTCAAATTTCCCTATGTGGCCTATCTATTATTCTGAATAATGAGAGCACCATTTTCTAAGTACATTTATAAGATAATTGCAGCATTATTGGAGATAAATGAGTAATCGACTTTATGCATTTTGCTGAATATTTCTAACTTCTTCAGGAGTTAATGGTGGGTAAACAATTTATATGATAAAAAAAAACATCCATATGGCATTGCCATGCTTGGGATCACAAACACCTGCAGGATAACAATGAGGCTGTAGCTTTGCTTGAAGTTACTGGAAGACCCTGAAAGGTTGTAATATACAAATTTCCACAAACTGACTTTTGTTTGAAGTGTTCTTCTGGGTGTTTATTTCCAGTGGACCATTTGGGGCATAATACACATCCTTTATACATAGATCCATGAGGTTGTGTTCTCCTGTGATCCCTGGCAGTGCCTCCTCTTTTTCCTGCCTTGTAAACATTAATTTCTACATTATTGCATATGGATAATTTTTATTGTTTCTATTGTTTACCCACCCACAACTCCTGGAGAAGCTGGAAATATTCAACGAAACACGCAGAACTGATTGCTCATCTTTCTCCAGTAATGTTGTAATTATGCTATATATATGTTCTTTTAGAAGATGGTTTTCATATTATTCAGAACAAGAGACAGGCAGCATGGGGAAAATGAGCATGGTGGTATAGTTCTTAAGAGGTTTTATTATGTGTGAGTCTTGTTGTATCAGGCTCAATTTTGTGCAATTTTTATGAATGTTCAGTTTATAAACTTTTATGATACTGTATGTACTTTATAATGAAAACAAGTTGCTTGCCTATACCAGTGTTAATATTAAAAAAAACTCCTAAATGAAAAAAATCAGATAAGATAGTGCTTTAAAATGGATTGCTGAATTTCATGCCTTGCAAATCTCCTAACACGATGTGCACTTTCTAAACAGCATATAAAGACGAAGACAGCAGATATACATGTAAAACTTATGTAGGGAAATGTGTTTCATGCCTGTGTATCATCTGAGGCTGTTCACTTCACTGGGTATATGTGAGGGTTTACATCCACTTTAAGGCTGTTACACATGGGCCAAATATCAGCCAGTATCGGATGGATCAACAGAAATCTGCTGACATTCGGTCAATGAGTACAGCAGCCTGTCTGACAGAAGCCTGTCTAACGCCCGGCTTTTATCGAAGGGGTAAGCTGGAAAACCAGCATCCAATCAGTGCTTGCAGCTTATAGATGTGAGCGCTAATCAACATTTTCTGGTGGGGGGTTCAGTCCCTGTCAGAACACAATAGCTTATCGGGGGAGATCACTGTACTAATATTACTTGTGTTAGTACAGCAATCTGTCAGTTCTTATCGTTCAGCCAAGCGGGCTGAATGAAAGAAGACAGATAGCTGTACCAACAAATCAAAGCAACATGTTTATTTTACTGCTTTTCTCCTATTCTTTAGGGTAAAGAAACAGAAGCATTTAAGTGCCCCCTCCTCCAGGTCCACATACTTCTTTTCCTTTTGTTTGGGTCAACTAAAATAAAGACACCAAGCATCATGACTTACACAGGGCTGATAACTCTATACCCACTTTTCTTTGAATGTGCTTGGTGCCTGAGCAAGCAATCAATAAGTACTCTCACATAAGAGGAAGGGGACTAAGTCGCATTCTCCCCATACCCGGTAGTACCAGGTATTTTTCATTGGTTCCTATATCCAAAGCAGAGTGGTGAGCATGTTGGAAGGTAATTAAGTATGTGTAGTTTTGGAGGGAAGAAGTAAAGTAAATCTGTTGCTTTGATCTACATTAGCAAGTGATGGCACACCAAAAGCTGTGATCTTTAATGAGTTTTCATCTGTCATTGGCGATCTGTACCCCTTCATAACATCCAGTGTTTTTCAAGGACCAATGATGCATGTTTGTTCTCTTATTTACCCCCAAAAGTATGCAAAACTATTGTCTATACCTCTAAAGTGATCATGCAAAACAAAATGAAACAACAGTTCTGGCTTGATTTGGACTTTAAAACAATCAGAACTGGAGCATTTGTGAAGACACTGGAGCTACAGTTACATGTACTGTAGTCCTATACTGAAAATTAAAATGGAATTATTCTAGATTAAGTCTGTTAATGGCCTGTTAATCTTTGTACCATGGTGGTATAACACAGGACATATTTATCATGTTCTGTGCATCTATTTAGGGATATTAGTTGACTCTAACATTCTGGATAGCCTAACTGCATTCACTTGTAATATTGCCATGGAAACACAGACTTACCAACAATGAAACTAGAGAGTTAATTCTAGAACTGTTAGGTTATCCATTGTGCTTTAATTTTATTAATAGATTGTACTGCCCCCACACTAAAATATCAAGCAATGAAAGGCCCAGTAAAATAGAATAAAATAGCAGTGGGGAGTGTAAATATCTTTCAGCCCCATACCTCTGATTTCAAAGCCTAGGTGTGGGTTAGCCAATGTACCTAACTAAACCTAATGTATCACTAATTGTGTAACTCTGAGAAAAAATGAAAATACATTACACGTATGATGCAGTCTGTCAACAGCATTAATCAAAAAATATATTTGCGCTAAAAATTGTGACAGATTAATGAAACAGCGATACTGCAAACAGAAAGTCCATACAGTGATGTAAAAAACAATCCCACGGTGCACTGCTAATCTCCAAATTGTAGTGTGAGTTCCAAAGGAAAAACCTCCACCCAATAAAATATACAAACAATTTTTAACAAGAAGTGATAATCAGTTCTCATAAACATGAAGGTTGTTAGCAATTGTTACACAATGCATTAGCAACACACATAAGACTGTAGAAAGATGATGTCATAGACAGGTATGTCGCAAGCATGTATATGGAGTTACGGATGTGGGGCTTTGGAAATATAAAGAGTGACAATGTAACAGTATGATGAATGTATTCATATAGTAATCTTTGATTTGCTAGCATTGTCATATTATTGGAGCTTATCTGTTGCAGGCCATATGGACATGTTTAATTATCGTTTTTGCATGAGCAAACAGGTTCTTATGTTGGTAGTTCATTAGGCACCAAATCATACAACTGTGCGACTCTGATGAATGATAATGTTGTACTGTCACCCTCATGTTTGCATAATCTTAACAGTTACATTTGATACAAAAATGTCCTCACTTAAAACCCTATTTTTTACTCCTTAACACCTTAATTTCTCTGCCTTGCTTAAGGAGTTTTTTCGCCATTTACCTCACGTGATCCAGCAGCACACAACAATGAACGACTCTGGCAATTTCCTGATTGAAACTTGTGACGACACAGTGTCTAAGGACATCAAGCAACAACTTCTATTGCTGAATGGTCGTTGGAGAGACTTGTTCATGGAAGTTAAGCATGTATGTTAATATCAGTGAATTCTATATATTTTTTTAAAGGGTCAATTCACCAAAAACTGATACTTCATTTTCTGGTAAATGCCGAAGAGTTAAACCACCTAACATTTTCTTATACTTCTTAGGTTTGTGTTGGGTTGAGATCTCTGAGCTTGACTTTCTATATCTGCATGTTTTCATTGGCCTCTATGAGGGTTCTTACATCCCCTGGTAGACTTTATATTATTTTATATATTATAAAGAATGCTACAGAGGGTGCTGGATCATTCAAAGGTGGGCAGAAATATTGAAATCTACCAGGAGGATGAGAAAAGTAATGAAGTTAGAATAACTAATATATGATTTTTGGGTGGAAACGTAGAATTCCAGGATATTCCAGAATATACCTAACTAATCTTATAAAATGTCTCCTCCTCACTCCTAACACCTATTTTGACCTAACCTGTGTTTACTTACCCATTTTCAGGTGCTCTGGTCTGATCACGTGATCTCCCTGTGTCAGCCAGCACCAGCTGCAGGGGAGAGGAAAGAGTGCTTAACAGCTGCCAATGCCTAGGAGCGGTGACGTAACCCATAGTCTTACTATGGCCCATCGGTTGTTGGTGCTCCCTCCATTTCCCTACAGCCTCCACTGGCTGACATGCTGGCTGGGTTGGATCACAAGACCTGACCAGAGCAGTCTAAAAATAGGTAAGTATACAGATCTTTCATACACAGATTAGTTAGCATAGGTGTTAGGAGGAAGGGGGGAGCATTTTTAAAATAGGTACATCCTAGAATTCTACTTTATTGTTCAATTGGAATTTTTCCTTTTTATTGACCTTTGCAGATTCATAGTAGATTTGAAGATGTTTGCAGTGCACATGTCTTAGTTAAATTAAGAATGATGTTATAAATACTTTAATTAAACTGCTAATGATGTCTAAGAGCTAGTGTTGATATGCAAGTGCACAGGAATTCAAAAGCAGAGGAGAAAATCAAAAAGCACAGAAAAAAAAGCTGAGTATAGGCTTTTATACAAAAATATTGCAGTAATAATTGTATTACTTTACAATAATTAGATCACAGAGATTACTTTTTTAATTTATTAGACTATTACATTTTAACTGTTTAATTATTATGATTGTTTTCCATTTCTCTTTTTTATAACCATAATAAAAAATGACAAAAAATGTAAAGCAACATTGGTCAGGTGACGTGTGAAGGTCCTCAGTTATGCAGGTCTTGGTGTAACTAAAGGCTGGTACAAAAGTACAGAATATTGTCCGACAGAAACCGCCTGTCATTCAGTCCGTGTGTACAGCAGCCCAGCTTCTAATGAAGGGGCATGCTGGAAAACTAGGAGCCACCCAGCACCCGATCAGCGCTCACAACCAATGGCTGTGAGCACTGACTGGTGTATTCTGGCAGGAAATGGACAGTGGGGGGTGGTCCCCCTGTCGGAACACAATAGCTTGGTGGGGAGATCGCTATACTAACATGGCATAGTTAGTACAGTGATCTCCATGTGAGCTCCCCAGTTTTTTTTTTGTTCAGCCCATTGGATGAATAAATGAACTATATGTGTGTACCAGGATTAAAATTTGTTACATTTAACTGGACTTGTACTGTAATGTTGAAGATGTTTTGCTGCTTATCCAAGCAGCTTCTTCAGTTATGATAAGCACCCACATGGCTAACTCAATCACATTAATCTAATCACCATTGAATGTGAAAAGACAGATGTTGATTGTCCATGTAAATGATTGGACATGTGAAAGGTTGTTAAAACACTCTGTCCTAAACACATAATTCAATCAGCATTGTGCCATGAAGCACAAGTCCGGTATATATTGTTCCAGTTACATGGTTGAAGTTATGAGTTGTTGTCAAACCACTGAGATATTAAAATAGCATTATATGTAGGTGAACCAATTGTCCAAAATGTGCACCTTTTTTTTAAGTGCTAGTTCACACCAAACACAGTTCTGTTCAGTTCTGTCCACTTTTTTTCTGCACAAAATGCATGCACAGTGTTTTCTATGTATTCCAATGGCTCTAGTTCACACCATGCAGTCAATTTCCGGTCCATTTCTGCACACTGTGCATACATTTTTAGTGCAGAAACAAAAGAGCACGGAACTGAACAGAACTGCGTTCTGGCCTGCTGATTTTACCCTCTTATGTTGGGCCATGTGTGTTGAGAGGTTGCTCACCATTGTACCATGGTGAAACAAAACTGAAACAAAATCATCACAAATCATTCCTGCTTAAAAACTCTAGTATAAAATTAGTACGGTATTTTTCAAGTGAGAATTTAAGAGATCCATAAGTGTGGAATTATCAAAAACAAAACGTCAACATTTGTCACTAGTACCATCCTTTGTCACAATCCCCTGTCACTCAGTTTGTCTGTCAGGTTCCTCAAAAATACCCTGCACTTAAGGGTACAGGGAGCACCTGACTTTCTCCCCTTTCCTCCCAGGATTCACTGTTTGAGCAACACTGTTGTATGGGGTAGGATAGGGGGTGGGTAGATCAGTGGGTGGGGTGGTGAGCTCTTTAGAAAAACCTATCACTATTTTCTGGATAGACAATTATAACTGCAGTAGAAACTTTTAAATAAAAGTTTTAAAGTGGGAACGGGTTGGAACATCTGCCCTTTAATAGAGATTTATTGTCTATGTCTCCATTGGGAAGGTTTCTTCACACTTCTTGTATAATATTCTGGAGATTAAGTGAGTAAAATTGCTTCAACAGGGACACAGCCTTCAGTAAAAATACTCTACTAGTAGCTTGGTAAAGTATTTAAACCTCTATCAAGGGTTGGCTACTCTAAAGTATTTTTTCAGGCATAGTGGGATGAGTTGGTACGGTATGTCATCCATTGGTCTTCTTGCTTCTTAGGGACTCTCGCAAGATCTCCCTGCCATACTTAGTTACATAGTTACATAGTTACATAGTAGGTGAGGTTGAAAAAAGACACAAGTCCATCAAGTCCAACCCATGTGTGTGATTATATGTTAGTATTACATTGTATATCCCTGTATGTTGCGGTTGTTCAGGTGCTTATCTAATAGTTTTTTGTACTATCGATGCCCCCCACTGATACCACCGCCTTTGGAAGGGAATTCCACATCCTTGCCACTCTTACTGTAAAGAACCCTCTAAGTAGTTTAAGGTTAAACCTCTTTTCTTCTAATTTTAATGAGTGGTTCCTGGTTCTGTTCTTGTTTACTTTTCAATTTTGGCTGTTCATAAACACTTTTTTTTTTTTTTTCATGAACACTTTTAGTGTTCCCACTCTTCCTGTTGTGTTCCCTATCATGGAACATAATTTGAAAGTAAGATTTGAACCCCCATAAAAAGCATTCAGAACTGGGGGTTTATGTGCCAATATCTCATTTTTGGAATTCAAGACAAGTAAAAAAAAAAAAACAGGTGGCCTAGCCTTCAAGCATCTATCAGCATCTACCAGAAGCCTAGGATATCACATCTGGATAGACTTATGCCCCGTACACACGGTCGGATTTTCCGACGGAAAATGTGTGATAGGACCTTGTTGTCGGAAATTCCTACCGTGTGTAGGCTCCATCAGACATTTTCCATCGGATTTTCCGACACACAAAGTTTGAGAGCAGGATATAAAATTTTCCGATCGTGTGTACACAAATCCGACGGACAAAGTGCCACGCATGCTCAGAATAAATAAAGAGATGAAAGCTATTGGCCACTGCCCCGTTTATAGTCCCGATGTACGTGTTTTATGTCACCGCATTTAGAACGATCTGATTTTCCGACAACTTTGTGTGACCGTATGTATGCAAGACAAGTTTGAGCCAACATCCGTCTGAAAAAATCCATGGATTTTGTTGTCGGAATGTCCGAACAAAGTCCGACCGTGTGTACGGGGCATTACTCTTTAAAGTAAACTTGCCATAAAAAAAAAGCTAGGGCTTTCATTGCTGTTCTGTGAAAATGCAAGTTAACTTGCCGTCATGTTTACATTATAACTCGAAGGCCTCAGACCCATAACAAGTATGTTGATTAGGAAAGTCAAAAAAAAGTCATGAATACTAAGCTGCGTACTTGTTCCAAGTAATTTTTTCAAGGCACAAAAGGGCAATCATGCCATCCAGGCCTCTAGCATTTTCAGAAAGAGAGTACAGTAATGACATCTTCCATTTTTCTCTCATTGCAGGTTTCCTCAATGGTAGATATGGTAGATATTTGTGCCAAAATGAAACCACAATATTTATGTTAATAGCATCAACATGACAGAACATCTATTTGCTTGATTGTTATTGTATCTAATATATATTTTAATTAATAACTAAATCCAAGAACAAAAATGCTATATATTGCAATTTACAGTTCTTGGTGTCTGCCTTTGTTTTCTTTTTTCAAGCTAAGAAGAGAATAGAGTGCTTGTCACTTCCTGATAATATCTTCCTTTTTAGTTATCTTCTGTAAACTGCAAATGACCCTGCCCCCCATATAATGGAGATGAAGAGATAGGGACATATTTGTAGTCCATATCAGGAGAGCAGCCTAGGGTGACAACCATGGCTTCTTCCATTGACATAGTGGAGTGGGGCAGCCACCTAGGGATAGGAAGTGTGTTATTTGCAACAGCACGGGGTGAAAATAAAGCAAAAGAAGCTTGAGAAATCAAAATGTATGCAGCCACCCCGCCATGGACTAGTAAGCTGCAATATATGACATTTTTTGGTTTTGCCTTTAGATACACTTTAACCAAAGTCCTACCTGTAAACATGGTTTCATTTTTGTTCTACTTCCAATCAGTTTTAGCTAATGTGCAGGGTGGAACCCATTTCAGTTTGACCTCATAGGCTTTAAATGGTTTACCACAAATGAATATCCACTAGAAGTTTTTTTTTTAGGCTGCAATAAGTAGCAAGTTAGAGCTGGTGTTTCCACTACACTGTTAAATAATGTTGTTTTTGCCCATTTTCATATTTGTACCGTATGCATCTTTGTACTAAATGTATATAGCCCCTGTGTGTTCTTAAAAATGATCTAATGCTTTGCTGTCTATTTCTGTAGTATGCTAGAGCAGATGATTTTGAGCGGGCAAAGAAGGAATATGCGGAGGGTGTGATAGCACTGGCAGCATTTGCAGAAGGAGGCAATGAAAGAATTTCCATCCCGCTGGAAGTGTCCTTTCTAAATGTCAAGATGTTTGTTCAAGATTTAGAGGCATGTTTTTTTTATCTTTAAATGTTGTTTTTCTTTCTTTTTTTGTGATGTGGTGAATGTTCTAGTGTGCATCATCTAAACTCAGTGAAAATTTGCTTTGTTAGGAGGAGAGGGGGTTAATGTTAGTTTATATAGAAGTATACCCATTCTTTTTCTTGCAAAAGCAATCAAATGCTTTTTGCAGTTATCAGGCAGTTTTTAGTTTAAAGTAGTCTAATAATTTACCTGCAATACCTCCAAAACAAAGAGAAGCTAAAGCTGAATAAAAGCCTTTCAAAAGCTGCAGGTGCTGTACGCGGCTTTGTCATAGACTTCTATGGAGGCTTTGAAGATGCTTTGAAGTACCATGAAAGCAACATGGGGCATAATTTTTGAAGCAAAGCAAACGCAATGTGTGGACAGGACTGTAAGCTAACCATTTTATTTAGTAACCAGGGCTTTGATTGGCATTTAGAGTGCTTTAAAAAAAGCATGTCCAATGCCACATTTTGAAGCAATTGTAAACGAGCCCTACCTACCTGACAAATCTAACTCTCACTCTCACTAATACACATACACACGTTAATGGGCAGGCTGAATGTACCAAGTTGATTGATCGATCAACTTGGGTACAACCAGCCTGCCAAATTCTCTTGCGATTATTGCTAGCGGCTGCTATAGCCACTAGCAATAATCACTGTCTTCTGCCCCCCCCCCCGCCCTTCCCGCTAGGAGAAGACAATAGCTGATTCCCCTGTCAGCACTGCCTGTGATGATGGGGAAATCGTGCAAATTTTCTTCCTGCAACCATTGGTTGCAGGAAAGAAATTTGCACCGTGTATGGCCTGCCTAAGGTAAACTTCATCATTTCTTTAAATACTCATCTCTTGGGCAAAGATCTTCTGAATACCAACTGTTTATGCACCAGGATCCTTTTTTCCTTACCAGTATATCCACCCTAAGCTTCATATCTGCTGAAATGCAGATTTTCTTTTGTTTTCTTTCTTTTTTTTTTTTTTAGTAGATGAAAGAAGAATGGATAACAGGTAGCACTAATTAGCTTTTAGAGCCCAATATTGGTTCCAGCCCTAGAAATATCAATTACAAATCAAATTTGAAATGCACTTTTCCCAAGACTGTACTTGGGTCACTCTCCCACAAGGCCAGGTGAAGAACACCAGCAGGGGCTCGACCTGCAAAAATCCAAAGAAGAAGGAAGCCGGCTGCAGTCTGAAAGATTCAAACACTGACCTCCTCCACTGATGCATTTCTCCCACTAGCCTGGGCTTAGTTGTAGACTCTCTGTTCTTTCTGTCCATATTGGTATAAAGTGTCAGTGTTTAAGTGCAGCCAGCTTTCTTCTTGGCTGGACCAAGGTTGGCGGGTTTCATGGGGGAAGGGGGTCACAAAATGGTGCTTCCTTCTCTGAAAAACACAAGCCCTAGTGACATATCTGTAATGTCTGCAAGAAGCAACTGCAGGTAAGGGGAATGAAGTTTCATTGTCTACCTGAGATTTAAATTCACTTAACAGCAGCTGCTTTAGATGTGTTTTTTTTTGTATCATATGTATTTGGGAAAGGACAGTCAGTTCTAGTCATGTGCTTAGTCGTGATTTGCCATAAAAAATAAAAAAAAACTAACCATTTTGCAATTACTTTCTATTTATCACAGGATATTAAACAGAAAATGCCAATCATAGAAGCCCAGTATAAGTCAGTGACAAGGATGGCTCAGCTTCTTACAAAGGAATCTCCACCATCCGAAGCCAATGAGATGCTGGCAGCTGTAGCAAGAATCAAGGACCAACTAAATCGAGTAAATTCATTTGACAGTCCTATTATTCTATGCATACATATACAGTCCTGTACCCCCACATTCTATGATTTCCAATTGATATTTGCTTGGAGATGCCTTAAAATATGTTTTTTCATAGTTAAAAATACTGCTTCCTATCTCATACTCCAGTGCTCAGTGCTGGCAGAGCTGAGTATTAGCCACAAGTGTCCTTGTATTGCACAGAAAGGAAGGGGATGTGTTAGGCCAGTCCTGTTACCGAGAGTTGATTACCGAAAGTACTGGGTCTAACTGTCTTGCTTATTGGACTGCACAATCATATTGAAACACCCTGCTCATCTGTTGTGATGGGAATGTGCAGGTAACACTATGAAAACAGAGGCTGCCATTGCAATTTTTATTTGTCCTCATATCTCTTTCTGTGCCTTGCTTTTCCAGATTTTGGATGTCATTTACTTTATTGACAAGATTGTCTTGTAGGGTATTTTTATAATTTAACTTAATTAAATATTGGCACAGACGTAAGAAATGTGGCAACCTAAAGATATAACTGCTGTAAAGTAGCCATTATGATATGCTGAAAACATGAAAAACATGAAAAACGTGGTTTTGGTGTTTCTAAGTCATTTACTATTCCATATGAAGAATGGTATAACTTTTCTTTTTTATTATTATTCTCAGATAAGGGAGAGATATCCTCCACTATTGTATGAATCGCAACAACTCCTTATGCCACTTGGAGAATTCGAGAATCACATGACCATTTTTTATGAGACTCTCGAGAAACTAACTGGAATTATCTCAATGTCAGACATGGAGTTACAATCCACCTCAGTTCTTAAACAGAAGCAGCGGGTATGTATCATAGGGTAGTATATACTACTGCT
Organism: Lithobates clamitans; assembly: GCA_037952925.1. Taxonomy (NCBI): domain Eukaryota; kingdom Metazoa; phylum Chordata; class Amphibia; order Anura; family Ranidae; genus Lithobates; species Lithobates clamitans. The sequence goes on from JBBGZY010000236.1 coordinate 11,899,524, forward strand.
ACATACTGCAATGTATAATGCAACAATCAGGTTAGTTCACAAAAGCACAATGTTTTCATCATCATATGCTATTTGCTTTTTTGCAATTGAAAAAAAGCCATATTTGGCAGTAGATATGCTTTAACCACTTCAGCCCCGGAGGATTTGGCTTCTCAATGACTGGAGCACTTTTTACAATTTGGCACTGCGCTGCTTTAACTGCTAATTGCACGGTCATACAATGTTGTACCCAAATGAAATTTGTGTATTTTTTTCCCTATAAATAGAGCTTTCTTTTGATGGTATTTGATTGCCTCTGCGATTTTTATTTTTTGCGATATAATCGAAAAAGAACGAAAATTTTGAAAAAAAATGATATTTTCTACTTTTGTTTTTTAAATTAAACTCAATTTTAGTCATACATTTAGGCCAAAATGTATTCAGCCACATGTCTTTGGTAAAAAAATGTCAATAAGCGTATATATATTGGTTTGCGCAAAAGTTATAGCGTCTACAAACTAGGGTACATTTTCTGGATTTTACGCAGCTTTTAGTTTATGACTGCCTATCTAATTTCTTGAGGTGCTAAAATGGCAGGGCAGTACAAAACCCCCCCAAATGACCCTATTTTGGAAAGTAGACACCTCAAGGAAATTGCTGAGAAGCATGTTGAGCCCATTTAATATTTTATTTTTTTGTCACAAGTGATTGAAAAATGACAAAAAAAAAAAAAAATTACACAAAGTTGTCACTAAATGACATATTGCGCACACATGCCATGGTTATATGTGGAATTACACCTCAAAATACATTCTGCTGCTTCTCCTGAGTACGGGGATACCACATGTGTGAGACTTTTTGGGAGCCTAGCCGTGTACCGGACCCCGAAAACCAAGCACCGCCTTCAGGATTTCTAAGGGTTTAATTTTCTGATTTCACTCCTCACTACCTATCACAGTTTCAGAGGCCATAAAATGCCAAGATAGCACAAAACCCCCCCAAATGACCCCATTTTGGAAAGTAGACACCCCAAGCTATTTGCTGATAGGCATGTTGAGTCTGATCAGATCAGATATCGATCTGCTCAGACACTATACTACTAAAGGAGGTGTATGGTGAGTGCATGGGTGTTAATGCTACTGGCACTAATCTGACGCTGTCTGGGGCGACGCTAAATCCTAACTTTGATTACCCGCCGGTTGATCAGGGGGTTAAACCTTTGTTTAGGTAAAAATACGGCGGGTGCCCTGATGCTATAAAAAATGAACTAGCTAACTTGCGTCACCTGTGACATTTATACAGTGATCACTGGTGACAGGGGGTGATCAAGGGGTTAAATTTTTATTAGGGGGTTAGGGGGGGTCCCTAGACCTATCTGAACCTAATACTAATTACCCTAATGCAGATTTTTGTCACTAATGACACCAGTACAGCGATCAAAAAAAATCTGAATGCTGCATCGGGTGACACAGTGACAGGTGGTGAAGGGGTTAACTGGGGGGGTGATCGGGGGGTGGCAAGTGTACCTACGTGAACTGGTGTCAGTGTAGTGTTGGTGCACTTACTGTTAGATGTTCTCTCTCGGACTAGAACAGAAAAGACCGACCCGAGGAGAGATGACATAATTTCCCCTGTCAGTGTTTACAGTTACACAGACAGGGGAAGGATCTCATTTGCCAGGACCGATCACAAGGTCCAGGCCAGATTTTATTGGCCTGGGCCTGGAGATTGATTGGTTCTGGATTGAATCTAATCATCGCGGCCGGCGGGGGGTGCGCGCGCGCGCGACGTAAAGCTACAATGCTTTGCGCAGCCGGACCAACCTGCCACAGTATAACTGCGGCGGCTGGTCTGGAACCGGTTAAATTACAAATAGAACTGAGATAATATCATTTACCTTAGTGAACTGAGACCAATTAGTTCTGTAGCTATGTATCCATTCTCCCTTCTCTGTGTGCAGTGGCAAACAACTCGCATAAATCTATATATTTATTCGATGTATCAATGTCTGTAAAGTTTTTTATTTTTTTAACATCACTTATTAACTAAGCCAGAGTAGAAAGTAATGATGATAATAAAGCAGCAGTCACTCCTAGCAAACAATCATGTTTGATATTACAGTGGTCAGATCACCATCTCTGCAATTTGCTCCACCAGTTTAAGCCCTATATATCTGCAGTACATAGATAATCCCACCAGTTCTGGGCTGGTAAATGTTTAACAGTATTTGTGATTAGTGTTGGGCGAACGGTTCGGCCCGAGCATGAGTTCAGGCCGAACATTGGCTGTTTGGCCATTCGTCCAACACCCGAATTTGCAGCCACACAGTGCATTTTGCGCCCTGATTGAGCAAAGCTTTGCCCAATCAGGGCGGAGTATAAGCTGGTTGTTAGGGAGCGAGGCCAGGAAGCTGGCCGCGGCGTCCTTAACAACTGATGAGTCATCAGCTGTCAGTGGGTTTCCCTGCTGACAGCTGAATGAAAAATAAAAAAATAACGCCAAAATTAAAAAATAAAACGGCGTGAGATCCCCCCTGAAATCGATATCAGACCCTTATCCAGGCATACAGCCTGGCACTTCAGGAAGTGAGCGCCCCCCCCCCGAACCATACCAGGCCACATGCCCTCAACAGGGGGGTGGGTGCTGTGGGGCTCTCCTACCTATCCTACATACCCTGTATTAAAATGATCTGTGTACTTATCCTTTTTTTCAGTCTGTTCTGGTCCAGTCATGTAATACTGCAACTCCAGCTCCCCTGTGTTAGATGGTGCTTGACAACGGCTGAGAATGCCCATTGGCACCCATAACCCAGCTGATGTCAGTGCTCTTTCTTTTTCCCTGCAGCAGCTGCTCACTGACACAGGGAAGCCAGAGCTGCTAGATCATGTATATGATCTGGGGGTGGGTTAAAAATAGGTAAGTATATAGATCTTTTTATACAGAGTATGGAGGATAGGTAGGTGAGGGATTTTTAAGAATAGTTAGTATTAGCCTTATTCTCCACGTTAATCATCCAATCATGTGCAAGACAAATTCAAGTTTTTTTTTTTTTAATTCTTCTGAACACGACTGGGTATTGATGGAAGCACATGTTAACTTTGCCCAGTTTGCCTAATGAAAATTCACTTTGCTAATTTGATTTTCTTGAACAAAACAAAGCACAAAACACACACTGCACATTTATAAAGCCACTTGACTTTTTTTGGCTCATTGTAAAGTCACATGACTGTCTCTCATCGAATTACAGGACTCTCTCTTCTGTTTTAAGCAGAGAGAACTCTGGCTCTACACACGATCATATTGATTATTTTATACATTTTTTAGTTGGATGGGCCGAGGTGTGCATTGCAGAGAGCAGATAAAGATTTACGCCTACTGTCATAAACAAGTCCCTTGGTCTCTCTTATGGTCTTCATACTCACCCAGGTCAAGTACATATTGAATCCAGAAGATTAGCACAACTATCAGGCAACTAACATTTTTGGAAAAACATTGGCAGCCCCAGTATTCCTATGATTTAAAACTATGACGACAGTTTAAAGTATGACCAAATTTTACAGTTTATTTAGAGCTGGCCATAAATGGTTCTAATCTCAGCCAGTTCAGCAGGGACAGGCTGAGATTTGACCCAACTATGGTCAGGCTGATTGTACCCAAGTCGATCCATCGATCAACTTGGGTACTATGTCGGATTTCTACCCACTGGGAATAATCATGGTGTTCTACCAGCCAGTATAGCTCCCCCCTGCCCCCCCCCCCCCCAGGAAAGAAATTTGCATAATCTATGGATTGCCTACGTCAAGTCCTACCACAGGTCCCTTATTTTCATCTCACAACAAGCCCTACCATACCCACGGCTCCAGCCCTGAGGAAGGGGTCGGCATTTCCCCTAAAATGTTGGCTTTACCTGATTCTCTGAATCAATACAATTTTCAATTGGACCTCTGAATGTTATAAACTTTTGTACTAGGTGTTGCTCAATTAGCAACCCTACAGTATTCTTATGAAGACAGTTTTAAAATAAAAGCTTTCATGATAACTGCATCTAAAATAGAATTCTAGCATAGTTGTATTCATTGAAGGTTTACATCAAGCATTGCAGGATGACAGTATGAATATTTATTTTATTTTTATATTGTAGGAGCTAATAACATATCAAGAGAGCTGTAAAAAAGCCTTAGTCATCATTGAAAAGAATGGCCAAGCTGTACACAAAGCACTGACAATCAGCAAATCGATGCAACATTTTGACCGATCTCCTCTGCAGAAGAAAATAACAGATGCTCAGTCCGCTTTTCAGGTGATTTTTGGTTGATGACTTCATTTCTGACTCCCCAACTGTCACTTTGCAGATTCTTACTCTTGTTTTTTCCTACTGGTTTTTCCACCTCTGAGTACTTTTTATCCTCAGCCTCCTGTGTTCTACACAAGTTATCATGAATATAAGACACAGTGCAGAATGTAAAGCAATAAGGGAATTTTCATAACATATTTGTGGGAACCTGAATAAGCTGTGCTTACTATTAAAGATTTTTTTCTACAAACTTTGTGTGCCTCTTTTCAATGTATCTCTTTCTTTATTTTGATCATAATCTGTGAAATTTGAAGCATTATATAGCTGTAAACATAATAGTCTCATCACATGTCCCCTTTTATTGGCAAGCAAAAGTTTATTAAAAAACAAAAAAGTAATTATCTTACAATTATAATTTTGTATACCCATGCAAAATACAAATTAGTTTTTTTTTAATGTATATTTATGACAAATTGACTACTACTGGAAAGGAAATGTATTTTTCTCCTAGGGTTCTTTTTAACACGTAATTACAGTTAAAGTATACAGTAACTAAAGATAAAACTTTTTTTAATGTTTTGGATAGAATGGAGAGCAATTAGAATACCTGTAATTTTATTGCATTTCATTCCCCCATAAATGAGATTCATCTCCTCTATAAGCCTTTTTTACCATTAGCACCAAGAGTGAAAGTAAAAGAAAGTCCTATTTGGGTTGTCAGCAGAATAGGGAAAGAAGAGAAATTTTCCAATGGAGACACGGGTGCTTGTAACCCGGATGACGACTAGAGATGCTGTCACATTGGAGGGATTTCACTTCTTGTTTTGGCCATGGGACTGGAAATGAATGAAATTCTTCCCACTGGTACACAGATGGCAAAAACACTAACAGGATCATAACCCTCCCTTACTCTATCCAAAATGAAAAAAAAATGTTGTGCCTTTATCTCTTCTTGGATAACTCATCAATAGTGGCCAGCTCTTGGCTCATTCTGGAACTTCTATCTTCTTACTGGGTGCGGAGCTATTTGAAAGAAAAGCCTTTGTATTGTCCAAAGCAGCTCCATCCTATTTATACATGTATTCTTAAGTCCTAAATTACCAAAGATACTCACTTATTTGCATCATCTATAGGATTTCGACATGTTTTTTTTTCTCTTTTTAGGGCTAACACATTTTTTTCTTATCCTGGAAATCAATAACACATTTACTGCATATTATTTCAATGTGAAAGTCATAACAGGGGGTGCTAGATATGTGACACTAAATTGTATGTGCTAACAATACAATTTTCGGACTATGTGACATGGAATAAAGTGAAATGACAATTATTGAGAATAAAAGTATAAACAAAGTGTCTATTAAAAGTCCATAAATCTTCAGTGAAAAAAAACTTGATGAATCAAGTCAAAAATGCTAAATCAAGTGCTAAATGTCCTTCACCACTTGACAAGAGATCCAAATCACACCCAATGTGCTTGAATGAAAAACATGCTCACCAGATAACCACGACCTCTTTAATTAAAAAAGAAGGTCTGGGAACGCTCAGATTGGAAGAATCCAGGAGCTAGTAGGCTGGGGATGAATCAGGGAACTTCTGGACTTTAATCTCCTCTCCACCAAGTTTGCCCATAGGGGATGAAAGACAAGAGGGGAACCAATAGCGTGATACTGCTTTATTTAAAAAATTGTTAAAACATACAGATGCTTCCTGATGACGTAGTAATACGAAACGTACGACAAGGTGCTTTCCGGTCACATCACTTCCGGGTCCGGCCTTCCGGTTTGTCTCCCAGTGGCAGTGGAACGCACGCCGATCCCACAGCGTGAGCCGAGTGGTGTGCGGTTCCTATCAGCATTTGTGTGAGTCATCCCTAGTGCCAGGACAAGGCACTAAACAATGTAAGCAGGTATTTGTATGTTTTAACAGTTTTCTAAAATAAAGCAGTATCACGCTATTGGTTCCTGGTTATATGGTTTTTAATTTGAGCACATTGGGTGTGATTTGGATCTCTTGTCAAGTGGTGAAGGACTTTTGGCACATTTTTGATTTGATTCATCAAGTTTTTTCACTGAAGATTTATGGACTTTTTTCACAATGAAAGCGCCTGGGCGTCGGCGGTAAAAAGCCGCTATTTTTTTTTACCCCTGCTAGCGGCCGAAAAAGGGTTAAAACCACCCGTAAAACGCAGCTGCAGCAGCGCTTTGCCAGTAGTTCGGTGGTGCTGCCCATTGATTTCAATGGGCAGGTGCGCTTTAGGAGCAGTGTATTCACCGCTCCTACAGCGCTGCAAAGAAGCTGCTTGCAGGACTTTTTGTGACGCCCTGCCAGCACAGGGCCCCAGTGTGAAAGCACTCAGGCTTTCACACTTGGATTGCAGCTGAGGCTTTTTTCAGGTGCTTTACAGGTGCTATTTGTAGCGCTAAAGCACCTGAAAAACGCCTCCAGTGTGAAGGGGGTCTAATAGACACTTTGTTTATACTTTTATTCTCAATATTTGTCATTTCACTTTATTCCATATCACATGGTCCTTTTTTTTATATTGTTAGCACATATAATTTAGTGTCACATATCTAGCGCTCCCTATTATAACTTTCATATTGCACAGTAGCTTGTCTACATTATTTGGGGAGCAGCTATATAGTTATTTAATCTATTTGTATTGGCACAAAGTTTGTTTTCTTTTCATATTATGTCAGTGGTCATCTCTTCATTTCTTTTTTTTCTGTCATATGTCTACAATTCTTTCACATTACCCGATAGCTCTGACAGCGAACAGCTTAGTAGATGAAATTACCACCTAACTAGTCTGTTTCTTCGCAATGAAAGAAAACACATATGAGCCTAATGCACATCATTTTGTTGATGGGAAATATAATCCTGGGCTAAATATATATTAAAATGGATACTGTCTGGAACAAATATAAATGGAATGTCCTGCACATTTTGATTAAAATTTTCTCATCTATATATAAACATGAATCAAATGAAAAAAAAAAATTGTTTTATATATTTAGCGGTGGGAATGTTTTTAATTTCAACAGTGGAAGGAAAATCATTCTAACCCTATATACAGAATAAATAGATTAATTAGTAAAATACAGACAAGACCCATTTATTTATGGACACTATTAACCTGCAAATAGGCAAATAAATCACAACAGAGCTATACCTTGTAGTAATCATGAGGTTTTGTGATTACCATTAATTAACAAAGAAACTTATCATCAAATGATCTTTTAAGTACCGGTACTTATCATATATTTGTTGAAAGTGAGTTGCGAGTGCAGATAGGTATTTTCATAGTAAATAATAAGTGGTCAGAGATGTTCTGTCTGTGTCACTTACCTTTTCACTCATCTATAACACACAATGCTTATTTGTTCTGATCATCACACTATAAACTGTCCATTTACTAAAAAAAATTAGTTAAACCACATTTAATACCTGTAGGTACAGCTGTAGTTTTGTACCTACAGAAATATTTTAATAATGTAAATAGATTTACAAAAATCATTACTTCCAACAACAATAGTGTTTTTTTTACCCATCAATGAGAGTGACAATAAAAATATACTATGTGGTAAACCGGTATCGCATCAAACTTAAAGTGTAAAAGACGTTCTTCAATAGCTGAAATTCTCATGACATGTTTATAATATACATGCATAACCCACTTTTAAGTACACAATGGGGTTTATTTGCTAATCAATTCTAAGTGAGGTTCAGTGTGATGTATAATTTTCACTGGGAAAACTAGGCTAGAATATTTCTCTTTAATTCCGAGCTATCTTTAACATATTTTTCACTTAATCCTTATCCTAAAAATGTAAAAAAAAACAAATTATTAAACTGGAAATATCACACTGTTTCCATATGGTTTTCTACTTTAACCTCTTTCTAGTCAGATATCAGTTTGGTCATCTGCCCAGAAGAATCCATCTCAACATGCAGGAGATGACTTACTGAGACATGCAGTTCTCTAAACCAGTTGTGGGCAAATAGCTATAATATTGGGGGCCTCAAATAAAGTCTCAATGCTTCTTAAGGCCTACATAATTATAAAATGTGTTTTTTAAAGCAGCAATGAAGGTTCAGTATGTCTTTGAGCCAACCACTATTACTCTTTTAAACTAAAAAATAATGAACTGTTTAATGAGAGCCTGTAGACTTATCATGCCATAATCATCAAGAAATATTCATCACACTGAAGTATTACCAAATTTCTTGGAATCCAAGATGTCGATTTCCTACTTTTTATGTTATTTATTATGTTTTATGTGCTGTTTTGGTGGGTTTTATGACGCTTGTTTTTAAGTGAAGTCATTTTACTTTAACAATCCCTAATGCTGTGTTCTGCACTGTGTCTCATACTTTGTTTTAATTTGGCAGTTGTTCTTCATGTCTTACGCCATCATTTAAATGTTACAACGCACTGATTGCAGGCGAGCAGGAAAAACCTATATACTTTTGTCTATTTGTTGCTAAATTTGTCACTTTGTCTCCTTTGTAATATATTTAGCTAACCAATTAGTGCTGAATGAATCAGCTTCATTCTGAGTAACTGAATTCAGCTGTTTCTAACTGGACCCAATTTTGTCCTTTGGAAACGAGAAGTCTCAAACATTAATCAAGTGATAGGTTTGTAATTAGCATGTATTTCCTCCATTGAGATAATTTGGGATCAATAAAGAGGAACCTAAAAATGGAGAAAAAGGCGGAAGAAGAGGAAAACAGACTAGTAATTTTTCCTCATTTATGAATTTGTGAGCTTGATTTACTAAAACTGGAAAGTGGAAAATCTGGTGCAGCACTGCTTAGAAACCAATCAGGTTCCAGGTTTTATTTTCAAGGCTTAATTGAACAAGCTGAAGTTAGAAGCTGATTGGCTGCCATGCACAGTTGCACCAGATTCTGGGTGCTTCAGTTTTAGTAAACCTCCCCCACCATGTCTTGTCTCCGCACTGTGGCTCTGTGTGGGGGTGACCAGCGCAAAGCTTTGATTTCTCGTATCAAAGTTGCCCCTTGATGGCTAGTCTTAAGACCAATGGAGGAATGCTTAAGCAGTAGCAGAAGTGCATAAAGCACAGATCGGTCAATCAAATTGGGTACAACCAGCCTGTCGGATTTTACATGCAATTATTTCCAATGGCTGTTATAGCTGCTAGCAATAATCACGGTGTTCTCCCAGCAGGGATGGCTTCCCCCGTTCACCTGCCAGGAGGACACAATGGCTCCCTGGGAGGGATTTCCCTGTCAATACTGTCTGTGTTGATGGGGGAATATAGTGAATTTCTTTCCTGCAACTCGTGGTTGCAGAAAAGACATTTGCTCTGTCTTTGGCCGGCCTTTGTACAGTTGTTAACAACTAAAAGCAGAGAAGCTTATTAGAAAACAGATCCTGATAGGAATTGTTTTCCTGCACATTTTATATTTCCAAGATATAGCACACTCAAGCTGGATTTGTGGTTCTCTGTTATCATGGTTTAATTTATTGGTAATAAAGCCAGTTTTCCCCACAGTTGTTAAAGCTTTCTCATAAACACTTTTATGCTAAGCTTATAGCATGCAATACTATGCCCATTGTGTTTAAAATATGTTTACTTCAGAAACCCTTTGGTTTTTTTAGTAACAGTTCAAAGAAAACACATTGTTATTCATAGTAAGCAGGAGCCAGCAGCTATGAGGGAGCATTCTAGTGAAAGCTGCATTACAATCGGTTATGCATGGTTACTGTAAACCCCCTTACTTTATGCCTGGATATTAAGTATGACACAGTTGCCTGTGCAGCCAAGTCACACAGCTGAAAGTGAAAAAACAAAACAAAACAGCTTTAATGATAAGTGCATTTGCCCAGGGTCACCTGTACTCTGTTTCATTACTGTTTGCCATAGTTCTGTGTGATGTTTGAAATGTGCAATATTCCTGGCATCGTCTGTAGTGTCATGTGACAAAAGACATGTTCATTGAGAATAATAGCTTTCCAAAGTGCATGTGCCAAGCTGTAGATTGACATGCCCATTGTTCTACATGGATTGCGACATTTCAGAAGATGCAGGGGGCTCTTGTCTGAAATAGACAAGTCAGTGTGAAGATGAATTTGTCTGCATCTGAGGCCTGTATTCACATCAGGGAAGTTGCTGAGCAGTAACCAGGGCAAAGCGCATGGAATATTTTGGGAAATTACAGCTAATGTTACTATTCCTAGTGGAGCTTCATATTTGTTGTCTCCTGTTCTTGCACCATTGCACGGTGGACTAGGGGTTTCTTCAGCACTCCCAGCATTTAACAGTGCTGGAAATAACAGTAGTCCCTTCACTAGACAGAAAAGTGAAATGTGAGAAAGAGTCAGCAAGCGCGAGTAATGTGGCTTTAAGCCACTTTCACATGTCCAAATATCGGTGGCGTTTTGTTGCATTTTAAAACAATCTGCCCAATGAAAAATCTATATTCTTGAATTTTCTTAAGTAATACATGAACACACATGAATTTAAGATGTACAAAAACATTGTTAATCACATTTTAAAAGTCCATACATACATGAATAGGTGTATAACTAGATTACTAAATTTGCATAGGCGTGGGAAGGCCCCTTTACGTGACAGGACAGTCATCAAACCTGGCTGGCCGTTTTCTGTCTAATTTCTATGACAGACAATTCTGGTTGAAGAGTTGAGGGGAAGTAGTGTTTTGGAAAGTTAAAAACTTTTTTCCAGTTGCTATTGTTTACCTTGAGATAAGTTGGTGCTAGCAGTGCCTGGAACATTTGAACTACGTCTGTCCCCACCTCCTCCCTTCCAGAAGACTCCTGAGATGTATGAGATAGTTTGCAAATTGAAGAAGCCAGGAAGTAACTGAAGAAATGTAAGAAACAAGTTTAAAACAAGTATATGATATACTTTTCTATCTACTTACTAATGCTATCAGCATGAGGATTAAAAATAATCAATGTTGATTGGTAGAGTGAAGTTTCACTTTAAGCCATTGCATTTAGTTTTGGGTAATGTATGGAAATGTTCACATTTCTGTCTAGTTATTTTTGCCTGTGGCCACTTTGAAGAGATTTCAATGGGCATTTGGCTGTCACTGAGACAAGTAGGCACAGACAGTAATAAAAATATTGTCAGAAGTTCTAATCCTTCCCCACTAAAAATGTGTTATTGATTTTGTCTGTGAACTTGTTGAAGAGATTTCCCATCACTTCATTGGAGGCTGTAACCCTCACGCATCATATTCAAAATGAAATACATTTTGGCTGATGTTGAGCATTAATAAATCTGGCCATATGTGCTTTTAATCAAATTCCTAAAGCAAGCTTATATGCATCCATTTTTTATTCTTTTTTTTCAATTCAATATTGATGTTTGTCTGCTCTTCTAGTCCCTTTTTTGAGTCACACTCTTTTTTTCAATGTGTAGAAACCCAAGGGAAAAAACCATCAATACTGTTGAACATCCCAGTCTATCAGAATTTGAGATTTGAGAGGAACTGACAAATGGAGCGATCAAACTGAGAAAAAAATAATATTTAAAATTTCATACACCTATTTTAAATACAGTTCTAGGACTTGAGGATCCTAAATTAAAACTTGGCATTTTTTCATAACTTGTCCAAAAGTAAATACACGTTACAAAATAATTTATTCTGCCACTGATATTCTACTTTTCCACTAGCCATATATATAAAATATGTATGTGCCATTTTTCTTTTTAAATTAAGACCATGGTAAAGAAAATATCGGAGTGGAAAAAAAAGATAGAGTCCAATAGCAGCCTGATGAAGAAGTTTGAAGAGTCCAGAGCGGAACTTGAGAAGGTCTTGAAAACAGCAGAAACATACTTGAAAGAGAAGGGAAACCCAGAGGAATTACTAAAGAAGCACACTGTAAGTAGCTTTTGCCATATGATAATTTTTGTGACTTTTGACTTGAGGTTCCTCTAGCCCTCCCATTTAGGTGTTAGGAATTATAGACAACCACTAAAGTGGGAAAGGTGAACTCTTGGAGTTTTCTCCTGAAAATCTATACAAAAGGTTTCAGGGTATGCTGATTAACCTGAATCCAAAATGATTATTTAGACTAAAAATAGTGCGATGGTACCGTATTTCTATGGTGTGGATATTCCCAGCAATCCTTCTTCTAGAATTACACTTCCCTGTACTAACTAAAGCAAGATAGAGGTTTTATATAGTGTAGTGAAACATAATAAAAAGAGAAGACATTCTGTGAGAAGTAAAGATCCTTAATTTGTTGTGTAAGTCTAAATAAGGTATATACAGTAGTGGCAACTGCAAATTGATAGGTGGCATTGAAAAACCATATTTAGATCATTGTCTTGCAACATATTAATGGATTCTCCAGCTAGAAGCCCCATTAGAGAGCACTCAAAAATGGTTAATTTTACTCAATGGTGGCCAGTCATATAACAAAGGGGTAAGCCAGGTGGATCCAAACTTTGAATGGCCCTGAGATCATGTCCTGTGATCAGTTTGTTAATTTTTCTAGGTTGGGGGGTTCTAACTTTACAACAGAAATTCTCTTTACTTGTTCAAAGCATTGCTACAGTCAGTAATCTACTTCCCAAAGGTATGAAGGCAAAACTTTTGAACAATCCATTAACTTTATTTTAGCAGACAGGAGACATTATATGCATAACTTCTCTTATTGTTTTTTGTTACTAGTTTTTACCCAAAATGGATGGGGAAAAAGATCAATTTCATGCAATCAGATTAATCTATTTTGTGTATAATGCAACAGTACCATCACCACTGGATCTTGACTGTTGTTTGAAACCATGATATCATGGAAACAATGCCAGGCTGAACATTTTGGCTGAGCTCATTCTGTGACTGGTCTAGGAGCTTCCTATGTGTTTTTAGAGGAAATCCACTAAAGGCTGATGTACTATATATAGCATTTCCCATTTTGAGGGGCAGGAAATTTTCCAACCAGAACTTATTGTCCCACACAACCCAAATAGGAGCATTTTCTAGTTAAAGCAGAGCTCTGTACAACAGCTAAATACATTGTTAAAACACATATATGAGATTTACGTTGCACTGCACAGTCCTGTCTGACATAGGACTGTATTTCCACTTTCACGCACCTAACTTTGTGATCAATCAGGAAAAGGAGAGGCAGCATGCTGATGAACTCATCTTTCTGCCACTCTACTCTCTTCTTTGTAACTGCTTCTTTTGCGCTGAAGCACAGCTAATTTGCTCCTTGTGCTGCTTCTCCCCTGAACTCTACTGTACAGCAGACTGCAGGAGGCTGATACTGAGTCAAATTCAGGTACTTTAAAGTCCAAACTTTTATTTTAGTTTAGTTTATAGTTGGAAAGGGTTAGAACCTCAGTTAGGTTCATGTCCATGCTGGGCAGATTCACATTTTTTATTTACCCATTTATTTGCCCATTATAAATGGAGCAGACAATGCTTTGAGTTGTCACCTGAACAGTAAAAGAGGGGAAGTCTTCCAGTTGGTATCCTTATTCTAGATGACTAAGAGAGGACTTTCCTCACTTTGTAGAGATATCCTCTAGCTTTCTGTTGTGTTTATGGGAGAAGAAGTGAAGGTAAATTTCCCCAGTGGGACACAGACAGAAGAAAAAAAAAAGTTTTAACCCATCGCGACTCAGTCCAAAGTTTTAGTTAGTTTCACAAATAGTGGTATATACAGTATCTCACAAAAGTAAGTACACCTCTCACATTTTTGTAAATATTTTATTATATTATTATTATTATACAGGATTTATATAGCGCCAACAGTTTACACAGCGCTTTACAATATAAAAGGGAGACAACACAGTTATAATACAATAAGATACAGGAGGATTAAGAGGGCCCTGCTCAGAAGAGCTTACAATCTAATAGGGCGGGGCAGGTGGTACAAAAGGTGTAACTGTGAATGAACTGATGGAAGTGGTAAAAGATTAGTTAGAGATGTTATAGGCTTTCCTGAAGAGATGAGTTTTCAGGGATCGCCTGAAGGTAGCAAGAGTAGGGGATAGGCGCACAGGTGGAGGTAGCGAGTTCCAGAGGATGGGAGAGGCTCTCGAGAAATCCTGGAGACGAGCATGAGAGCAGGAGACGAGAGAGCTTGAGAGTAGGAGGTCTTGAGAAGAGCAGAGAGGACGATTTGGGTGATATTTGGAGACAAGATTGGTGATGTAGCTCGGGGCAGAGTTGTGAATGGCTTTGTATGTTGTGGTTAGTATTTTGAATTTAATTCGCTGGGTGATTGGGAGCCAGTGTAGGGATTGGAGGAGAGGGTAGGCAGACACTGAGCGGTTAGTAAGGTGGATAAATCTGGAAGCAGCATTCATGATAGACTGAAGAGGGGATAGCCTATGGAGAGACAGGCCAATGACAAGGGAGTTGCAGTAGTCAAGGCGAGAGATAACGAGGGAGTAAATGAGGAGCTTGGTGGATTCATTTGTTAAAAAGGGGCAAATTTTAGAGATGTTACGGAGGTGAATTCTATAAACTAAATTATATGTTTTCATGTGACAACACTGAAGAAATGACACTTTGCTACAATGTAAAGTAGTAAGTATATAGCTTGTATAACCATGTAAATTTGCTCTCCCCTCAAAATAACTCAACACACAGCCATTAATGTCTAAACCACTTACAACAAAAGTGAGTACACCCCTAAGTAAAAATATCAAAAGTTGGGCCCAAAGTGTCAACATTTTGTGTGGCCACCATTATTTTCCAGCACTGCCTTAACCCCCTTGGGCATGGAGTTCACCAGAGCTTCACAGGTTGCCACTGGAGTCCTCTTCCACTCCTCCATGACGACATCATGGAGCTGGTGGATGTTAGAGACTTTGTGCTCCTCCACCTTTCGTTTGAGGATGCCCCACAGATGCTCAATAGGGTTTAGGTCTGGAGACATGCTTGGCCACTCCATCATCTTTACCCTCAGCTTCTTTAGCAAGGCAGTGGTTGTCTTGGAGATGTGTTTGGGGTCGTTATCATGTTGGAATACAGCCCTGCGGCCCAGTCTCTGAAGGGAGGGGATCATGCTCTGCATCAGTAGGTCACAGTACATGTTGGCCTTCATGGTTCCCTCGATAAACTGTAGCTTCCCAGTGTCAGCAGCACTCATGTAGCCCCAGACCATGACACTCTCACCACCATGCTTGACTGTAAGCAAGACACACTTGTCTGTGTACTCCTCACCTGGTTGCAGCCACACATGCTTGACTACATCTGAACCAAATAAGTTTATCTTGGTCTCACCAGAACACAGAACATGGTTCCAGTAATCCATGTCCTTAGTCTGCTTTCTTTCAGCAAACTGTTTGCAGGCTTTCTTGTGCATCATCTTTAGAAGAGGCTTTCTTCTGGGACGACGAGTGTGCGGCGTATGGTCTGAGCACTACCCCCCACCCCTTCAACCTCTGCAGCAATGCTGGCAGCCCTCATACGCCTATTTCCCAAAGACAACATCTGGATATGATGCTGAGCATGTGCACTCAACTCCTTTGATCGACCATAGTGAGACCTGTTCTGAGTGGAACCTGTCCTGTTTAACCGCTGTATGGTCTTGGCCACTGTGCTGCAGCTCAGTTTCAGGGTTTTGGCAATCTTTTTATAGCCTAGGCCAGTGATGGCGAACCTTGGCACCACACATGTTTTGGAACTACATTTCCCATTAAGCTCATGCACTCTGCAGGGTAGTTGAGCATCATGGGAAATGTAGTTCCAAAACATCTGGGGTGCCAATGTTCACCATCACTGGCCTAGACCATCTTTATGTAGAGCACCAATTCTTTTTTTCAGATCCTCAGAGTTTTTTTGCCATGAGGTGCCATGTTGGACTTCCAGTGACCAGTATGAGAGAGTGAGAGCGATAACACCAAATTTAACACACCTGCTCCCCATTCACACCTGAGACCTTGTAATACTAATGAGTCACATGACACCGGGGAGGCAAAATTGCTAATTGGGCCCAATTTGGACATTCTCACTTTTGTTGCCAGCGGTTTAGACATTAATGGCTGTGTGTTGAGTTATTTTGAGGGGACAGCAAATTTACACTGTTATAGAAGCTGTACACTCACTACTTTACATTGTAGCAAAATGTCATTTCTTCAGTGTTGTCACATGAAAAGATATAATAAAATATTTACAGAAATGTGAGGGGTGTACTCACTTTTGTGAGATACTGTATGTGGTATATAAGTTCAGGCTTCATGTATGCATTGACATGTAAGATATCTAAGCTATTTGAACATTTCAGATCAGTCTAAAATAACTAATACCAATAGATTATATTTAGCAGCACAGTAGAACATCTATGATTGTGAAAAATACAGTATTTTTACATTGAACTTCTCTTAGTTGCTACATTTTGGGCTTTTCAATAAACTATTTAAAGTGTTTTATATACCTTTTCAAAAATTGCAGAAATACACATTAATCGTGTCACGAATTCAGAGCTGCCCTAAGCACCTTTGCTATCTTAAAGTGGTTGTAAACCCATACATATACCCAAGGAAGTGACCACAATTAGGTGATGGACAGAGATGAAACAAATTCTCCTGTATAAGTTTTAGCTTTGTATCAGCACCAATTTCTTTTGTAGATCGTTCTGAAAACACAAACCGGAAAAGGATTTGATCTAGGAGCAGGGGGTGGGGATCTGAAGTCTTCACAGAGTCGACAGCTCCGTGCTGTGATTTCAGGGAAGGGACACATTTCCCTTCACAAAGTATGGAGAACAAGCACAGCTGTGAATATGTGGGTCAGCTCCCTCTCCATCATCTTTTATAACTCTTGGTGTTGGGAAAAGCTGCCAGAAGTGACTCCTGATGATAATTGAAGAACAAGGCACCAGAGAGAAATGACACTCAGAGCTTTGGAGAGAGACAAGTACACAGTATAGAAGAATGTGCTTTTTCATATTTCATGTCTGCGGTTTAAGGTTATGGATAGGGAGATAGGAAAATACAACTTGGCAGAGCTGATACCACTTAGTCCACATATTGCTGTTTGTTATTGGCCCTCAACTGGACTTGTGGAGTGTATTTTTTGCAGATCAACATGTATGTTTCTGTACTTGTAGGTATTTAAAATGATAAAACATGGTGAAACATGCATGCATTGCAGAGATGCATGTTTTTTCTTTTTCCATGCTTGAAGGGTTAGTTTCTCTTAAGATAATTGAATTGCACTACACTAGCAGGCTGCACATTTACAGCAGACAACATGATATAGTGCACTGGAGGTGTTACTAAACCCAGGAGCCTGCATTCACTATATCTGGTCTTCCACGGTACACAGAACATGGAAATGCAGTTCTTTTAGTAAATATATATTGCTCAATAACTTTTCTCTTTAGCAGTATATAGCAGTATTGTGACTTCTATCAGTGTCCAGCCGAGCACTGGTTAAAGCTTGTAGGAGGGATTTTTATTCTCCTCTGATTGTCCTATGAGGCTGCATGACCCTTGACTCTCTGGACAGTGCTGATTGGCCCTGTGCCGATTACATGCACCCTGCCAAGAAAAAAAAAACTCTCTAGCAATACACATCAAACTGAGCATGTGCAGAGTTCCCCCAAGGCTCTGTACTGTCAGGAGATGGATTGGGGACTGTGGGAGGATCAGAGAAGACAGGATCAAATAGTCTTTTTACACAATGCGATGGATTAACCCCTTAGGTTCCACAGTGAGTATAACAAGCATGCTTTACTGCATATACAGACTGATTTTACTGTTGTGGGTTTAGTAACACTTTAATTTGAAAAAAATGTGCTTTGTTGGAAACTCTATAACATTTTTTTTTGCATGCAGGACTTTTTTGGGCAGTTAGATCTGAAGGTTCTTAATGCTTTCCTGAAAGCTTGTGATGAACTGACAGATATCCTGCCAGAGCAAGACCAGCAGCCACTTCAAGAAACCGTCAGGAAATTACATAAACAATGGAAGGTTTGTAATTTAGTTTATGTTTAGGATTCCACTTTATATCTTTAAACAAATTAGGCTTCTGTAATCTAAGAAAAAAAGGCTTTTGGTGCCAATATCCAGCACTACTAGAAATATAGGGTCTCTGACTGGTTAAATCATCAGGATAGAAGCTAGGACCCTCCCTACCACGTGGAGGAGCCCTCATTTTCCTTCTGCCGATTTATCCCTTGTGCTGGCCTCTGGGATCCATGGGACCTTTCATGGCACCGCTGTGAGCCATAAACAGACAGTTTATTCCTCTCTTCTATACACAAGTACATTTATTTGTCTCATCTGATATTTGGTCTCCTGATGCTGCTTCCTGGATTGTCTGTGAATCTATCCTTATACCTACCATCTGGGGCCATCTGAGAGGACACCTGAGCTCCTAAAAGTGGATCTAAGGACTGATTGAGTGTTTACCAGTGGCGGCTGGGGGCTTTCTCTGGGCGAGGGGGGGGGGTATAGCAAATGAGACCACCCCTATCCCCCCCGGTCAGTCAGGTCACGGGCGGTAACCCCCCCCGGGTCGGTCAGTCAGTAGTTGGGGCCCCGCACTTACAACACTTCGCGGGCAGCACTCCAGGCGGCATCGACTTCTCTCCGGACTGTTCTCTGGGTGCGGTGCCTTTCTCGCTTCCCCTGCATCTCCTCCCTCCTCCTTGCGGCCAATCTGATCGGATCTCCTTTTTGGGCAATCAGGTGATGGGTCTTGCAACCCGTTTCCTGATTGGCCTTGAGGAGAATCAGTGTTACGATTGCGAATATTAATTCGCTATTGTCACAAAACTGGGTGGGCTTGGGACGCAGTGCTCTGCGTCCCAAGCCCACTCTTTTTTGAAGCCTATTAGAGCCTCTGACTCTAATGACGTGCTTAAAAAAAAAACCCTGTATGTAGATCGGGGCCGGATGCATGGATGGGCCGCAACTGGTGTTTACCGATCTCCCTGAGTAAGGGTGGTCGCTGGTTCTCAAGCCTCAAGTGTGAACTTGCTGTGGGTGACACGGTTGCAATTTCTGGATTCCTCTATTCAACATGGATTTTCCTAGGGGACTTTCTCTCTATGGCTTCTTTTGACTTACACAATTTTTGTATAGTTTATTGATTTATGCATTTAATATATGTATAGTGCTGCACTTTGTTCATTCACTGCTAATATATGCACTTATTACAGTATATGTATAGCTTTGCACTTTGTTTATCTATTGCTATTGTGCCTAGTATCTCAGTTATAGTGCTTAGCCGCTGATTTAGGTTCTAAGCGCAGATAAACTCTTTCTCTTTTTCACTTTCTTTGCATGTTTATAAAAGGATTAGGGTTGTTAAGGGTTTTCATTATTGCATTCATGAGCTGTTTTAACTGCTGCTCATTCTTGCTAAGAGACCATTTAAAGTGGTTTAGATATCTTGTATACATGATCCTCGGTGAAAGTTATTGTTGCTAAACCAGGGAAAGGAAAAAAATATATACTTTATATAAATTTTGTCCTGAGCTGGTCCAGAAATGTGGATGGCCTATATCTAAGATCACAACAGCCGCCTTGACCGGTGAGTTTGACATTAATCAAATATTTTCTTCTAAACCTTATTTTCAAGGTTCTTTGTTTGCTTTATAGGATTATCAGAGTGAAGCTCCTTACCACTTATTACATCTGAAAATTGAGCTGGAGAGAAGTAGGATTTTAGCCTCAGTGGAAGACTGCAGAGCAGAGTTGGCTCGGGAGAACAAAATGCTTCCAGTAGATGGCAGTGAGAAAATTGTAAAAGAACACAGGGTAGGTATACATTGAAACTTACTGTCTCCCTCAGAAATGTAGTGTCATAAACAGGATTGATAGATAGATAGAGATAAATAGAAACATTTGTGATACCCTGTGCTCCGTTTCAGTCTATAATATATAACTTGGGTCTTACAATAAATACCCCCCCTTACTTCCAGCAAGCATAGTGTCAAAAGGAAATTGGGACAGTATTCTGCATGTCTCATTGTTGGACAGGCAGGGAGTTATGATGCTGCCTTCTGGAATATTACATACTAGAAGCACAGTTGGGGCATCATGCTGAAAGGCCTTCTGCTTCTTATCTGCCCTGACCCACATCTAGTGGAAATGACCTCAGCACATGTTCATAAACTACTTTGATTCACGCGTATAAAGATTAAAGTTCCTGTATGAACATAATGCAGTATAGCTAAGACATTTTACAATCAACTAGCCCTAAGCCTATCTTAGGCCCACGTTAGGGTAGCTGACTTAAGCTCCAAAGCCAGAAGAGGTATGATGAAAATTATGTATTTACTTGACTTTGTTCACTGATTAGGCATTGAGCATTAGCAGTAATTATTCAAGCTTGGTACTTGTCTCCGTAGTTAAGCTGTTTGATTTTTCTGCAGATTTCTGTGACACAAGTGACTAACTACGATAGCCTGTGATGTAGGCTGAATGGGCAAAGCACAGGCTGACTATAAGTGTTATTGCAACCACTTGCCGACCGCAATACGTATATATACATTACTGCTTTGAAGTGGTTTACCGGGATTATGGATGAATATATCAGCCCCGACCCCAGTATCATTTTTTACAGTCGGCGGCTGGCTTTCTCATGAAACCTTTTCAAGCGGCTCATGAGCCATTGAAACATTTTCCGAAGCAGTGGGAGGGGACATTCCACCCCTCCCGCTGCTCGCTGCTGTTTCTTGGTCTTACTGTTTCTGCCGATTCCTCCAAGAAACAATCCGACGGTGCGGCCTGCTTCTCCCATAGGCGATCAAAGAGTAGATACTCTGATCGCCTCTGTGGCCTTGGAGGACCGGAGCAATGTAATTTCTATTACAAGGGATGTTCACGCAAGTTGAGCACGCATATGTAAACGGTATTCGCACCACACATGTGAGGTATTGCAGCGAACATTAGAGCGAGACCAATAATTCTAATGCTAGCCCTCCTCTGTAACTCTAAACAGGTAACCTGTAAAGGCTTTGAAGCGGCGCCTGTGGAGATTTTTAAGTACCGCAATTTGTCGCATTTTCACAAGCGCGCACAATTTTAAAGCATGACATGTTAGGTATCTATTTACTCAGCATAACATACTTTTTCATTATACAAAAAAATTGGATAAACATTGTTTTTTTTTTTTAATTCATTAAAGTGTATTTTTTCCAAAAAAAATTTGTTTGCAAAATCAGTGCACAAATACCGTGTGACATAAAAAATTGCAACAAACGCCATTTTATTCCCTAGGGTCTCAGCTAAAAAAAATATATAATGTTTGGGGGTTATAATTAATTTTCTAGCAAAAACTTGTTAACAAAAAGTGCCAAAAAAAGCCTGGTTGGCAAGTGGTTAAGTTGCTCAGTTCAGCTAATAAACAATAGACATGATATTTAATTAATGCATTCATCAGGCTTTGTTGATCTCTCTCTATTCCTTGCTTTTATGGCCATTTTATTATAGGCTTTCTTTGGTGAGAAAGGGTGCTACCAGCTATGTGAGAAGAGGCTGCGGCTAATAGAAGAGTTGTGTTTAAAACTGCAGGAGAGAGACCCTATTAAAGGAGTTTTTGAAAACAGTAGAATGGTACTAAAAGACATGAAAACTCAGATTGATACTACACATCTAAAACTCATGGAGCATCCAGACAAGTGGAAAGATTTCATGATCAGGTACTGTTTTACATTGGTCTTCTTGCTTCTTAGGGACTCTCGCAAGATCTCCCTGACTTACTATGTACTACAGTTACATAGTTACATAGTAGGAGAGGTTAAAAAAAGACACAAGTCCATCAAGTCCAACCTATGTGTGTAATTTTATGTCAGTATTACATATTATATCCCTGTATGTTGTGGTCGTTCAGGTGCTTTAATTAATAGTTTTTTGAAATGATCAATGCCCCCCTGCTGAAACCACTGCCTGTGGAAGGGAATTCCACATCCTTACCGCGCTTACAGTAAAGAACTCTCTACGCAGTTTAAGGTTAAACCGCCTTTCTTCTAATTTTAGTAACTGGCTGCGTGTCTTATTAAATTCCCTTTCGTGGAAAGATTTTATCCCTATTGTGGAGTCACCAGTACGGTATTTGTACAATAAACTCATATCCCCTCTCCAGCTTCTCTTCAGAAAGAACAAGTTCAGTGCTCGTAACATTTCCTCATAACTAACGTCCTCCAGTCCCTTTATTAGTTTTGTTGCCCTTCTCTGGACTCTCTCCAGTTCCAGCACATCTTTCCTGTGGACTGGTGCCCAGAACTGGACAGCATAGTCCAGGTGCGGCCAGACTAGAGTCTTGTTAGTGGGAAAATTATCGTTTTATCTCTGGAGTTGGTCCCCTTTTTAATGCATGCCAATATTCTGTTTGCTTTGCTTTCTGCAGCTTGGCATTGCATGTCATTGCTGAGCCTGTCATCTACTAGGACTTCCAGGTTCTTTTCTATCCTAGATTCCCCCTGAGGTTCTCCTCTCAGTGAGTAGATTGCATTCATATTTTTGCCACCCAAATGCATCATTTTAAATTTTTCTACATAAAACCTCATTTGCCATGTAGGAACATGAGCCCTATCCTACTGAAATGTATCCGTGTCATTGTTGTGCCAGTAATCCAGACATTGCATGGGCAACACACACTTAGTAACTGGAGCAGGAAAGTGGGTGCGAATGCAATGTCAGGTAATAGTGATCACTCAGTTACAGGAAAATGTTTAGCGAAGGCATTGCATTATATCCCGTTCAGCTGATGCGATTGTCTTGGGCCAGGGGAGAACTGAGAACATTTGGCCTGAGGGGGCGAAGACAGCGATAGTAGTGACAGATTAATGTGGACTAAAAGTGTACCATGGTTCTACTTTGACTGGTGGACATGGTGAAGTGTGTTTTTTCCTAAATGGCAATGCCTCCCTGTCCTCCAGTTCCAGTGGCAGCTGGTAACGTTTTAGGATGGGGGGTGTCAGACCACGCTCAGCCTCACAGGACAGAGTATTTAGCTCAGCCTCACAGGACAGAGTGTATAGCTCAGCCTCACAGGACAGAGTGTATAGCTCAGCCTCACAGGACAGAGTGTATAGCTCAGCCTCACAGATCAGGGTCTATAGCTCAGCCTCACAGATCAGGGTATACAGCTCAGCCTCACAGATCAGGGTATATAGCTCAGCCTCACAGATCCGGGTATATAGCTCAGCCTCACAGATCAGGGTATATAGCTCAGCTTCACAGATCAGGGTATATAGCTCAGCCTCACAGATCAGGGTATATAGCTCAGCCTCACAGATCCTGGTATATAGCTCAGCCTCACAGATCAGGGTATACAGCTCAGCCTCACAGATCAGGGTATACAGCTCAGCCTCACAGATCAGGGTATATAGCTCAGCCTCACAGATCCGGGTATATAGCTCAGCCTCACAGATCCGGGTATATAGCTCAGCCTCACAGATCAGGGTATATAGTTCAGGCAATGCACAATGCAATGATCAAACAGAACAGGGCAAAATCAATATGGAACCACACAAGAATGGTCAGCTTGGTTTAGCATAACCCTTCATCAGCAATAGAGAAACAGGTAAACATTTTTGATAGATAGATAGATAGATAGATAGATAGATAGATAGATAGATAGATAGATAGATAAATAGATAGATAGATAGATAGATAGATAGATAGATAGATAGATAGATAGATAGATAGATAGATAGATAGATAGATAGATAGATAGATAGATAGATAGATCTTATTAAATAAAGGGAGGGGGGTATTAAAATTATAGGCAAAAGATGGAAAGATAGAGAAGACATATAAGAATGAATTATATTAAAGGGGAGCAGAAAGCTTCTTTTAAACTTTAGGCCTCTAGTCGGAAACGCCTGACTCGGACGCAGTACCCAACCTTCGCAGTGACCTACCCTTTTTAACCCTTCCAGGTTAACCCCTTGTAACCTGAAAGTACCATAAACAACCCCCATCCTTTCATGGATGGGTACCAGAAACAACCCCCATCCTTTCATGGATGGGTGTCAGAAGCAACCCCCATCCTTTCATGGATGGGTACCAGAAACAACCCCCATCCCATGGATGGGTTCCAGAAACAACCTCCATCCTTTCATGGATGGGTACCAGAAACAACCTCCATCCCATGGATGGGTACCAGAAACAACCCCCATCCCATGGATGGGTACAACATGTTCCATACATGTAACCTCTATCTTCTCCTTCTCCAGCGACCCAACACTGCCGGTCATCTTGACCTGTCCCTTACCCCCTATTTAACCAACTCAGAGTGGGTGGGAATCGCTTCCTCCTCCGCTCTGCAACTGACGTCACTTCCCCCTCTCCCTTCCTCTCTCAAGCTAGAGCGCCGACCTCACCCAGCCCCTCCCCCTGTTCTAAAAAGAGGAACACTGCTTTTAAAATGGCAACTGTGCTGTCCAGCACTGTCATGCTGTCCCTGCGCCCATTTCTCACCTGTCCTTAGCTCCGGGACTCTCTTTACAGAGATAGACTGCTGAAGATGTCACTGAGCCTGCTAACTTCACGAGAGCATGACCACACTGGGGCTTGTCGTTCCTCAGCAACTTCATGCTAACCTTCCCAACTATGCAGAGAAAGCTGTCAGTGTGACTGCAGTCTCATCCCCAGGCCAGCCTGGGATTTACAGTTCCCTGACAGCTGACTCTTGCATACCATGTTAGTGCACAGGCTACAGAGGATAGTGAAATCTCCACTCTGCAAGGCAAAGCAGACTCTGTAGTCCCCCATAAGCTTTGCTGATCCTGCAGACTTTTGTTCTTGCCCATAAACAGGATGTAGGAGCCTGCCTGTTCCTGCGGATCTTTTCAGCTTTTCCCATTAGCTGGATGCCTCCTCCAGCAGGGACTGGTGACTGGAGGTTCTAGACACTTTGTCCAGTACAGACTGGTGAATCCCTCAGCTCCTATATTCCTCTTTTAGCAGGTCAGATAGATCCCTAATTTCTAGATGTCCTCCAACAGGGACTGGTAGACCCCTAGATTCTAGGTGCCCCCTCTAGTGGATTCCAAGCTTCCATATTCCTCCTCCAGTGAGGCTTGTCGAGTCTCTTGGTACTAGATGCCTCCTTTAGCGGGGACTGGCAGTTAGGTACTAGATGCCTCCTTTAGCAGGGACTGGCACATCCCTAGCTTCTAGATGTCCCCCCTTCTATATTCCTCCTCAAGCAGGGACTAGTGGATCTTAGGCTTTTAGATGTTCCCCTACAGTAGCGGCTGGTGGCATGGATGCACCCCCCCCACACCAGGGACAGCCAGGGTCTCAAGGCACTGACAGCTTCTAGCCCCCCTGTGCGTGGGAGGTCCGGCACCAGCGTGTATCTCCTCTTCTAAAGCGCTGGGCAATCGGGAAACGGGTCTCACCGACCTGCCTCCTGGTTGGCGGGAATGCACTGTAGAGTGAAAATAGCGAAAATTCATTCGCTATGGTCACACAATTGGGTGGGATCGGGACGCACTCTCTGCGCCCTGAGCCCACCTTTTTTAAAGCCTATTAGAGCCTCTGGCTCTAATCACGTGCTTAAAAAAAACATCCCCGCCATAGGAAATGTATGCGTCCGGCATCCTGAAAGAGGCTGGGCGCATGGATAGGGGGGTGGCGGCAGGGATGGGGGGGTGGCGCCCATGCGCCCACAATGCACGTGCTGCCACTGCCCAGTCCTCGCCTATCCAGTGCCCATGGCAGTATTCTCCCCTATACTGCCACCCTCACAGCTTTTCAGATATTTAGAATATCATGCACTGATAAAAACACAATTTAGTTTTTAAGTTATTAAAAATTGCAACCTGCCTAAATAACACTGGTTTCCTTAGTATCATTCTTGTTGTTTCTCCTAGTAAACTGACTTGTGCTGCATCGCATAACCATTTAAGTGGAGAATTTTCCTTTTGGCATCAAATGTAAACGTGATTAATTGTTCTACAGTCAGATGTAGGCAAAATAATTTGGCATTTGAATTGGCCATGGATAAAGGACTATACATTTTTACCCAGAAACATTCTTTTACATATTGCTTTCTACACTGTACAAATTTTGAAAACTGATTTTTTTTGTTACTGTTCCTTATTGTCCTACTGTTACTGACTGGCCCTCTTCAACTTTACAGATTAAAAGAAGTGTCTGATTGGCTGGCAGCAAAGGACAAAGAGTTAATACAAATTAAAGGCGGGACTAAAGATATTACGAAATATGAACAATTAAAATATTCAGTGCAGGTAACAAGTTTTCCGACCTGATTTGTTTATGCTTGAGGCAGCATTTATATAAGATCTTGAAGGATTACTTTATTTTATACTGTTCTTGACCTCTGTACACTGTGTATAACAATCAGGTAAGACAAGAATGGTAACTATTTTGGAGACTCTAATGGCTACAGATCTACAATGGCTTTACCGCTCTTGCTGGATGTGCTATAGACCCTTTATCACCTAGTTTCTTTTGGTTGGAGATTTTAGCAACATACAAACAGAGCTGTATTTAGACATCATGCTCCCCAGGGGCACATGCCCCACATCTATTTGTAAATGTATCGGGGTCCACTCCCAACACTACAAATGCCCACTTTTTGTCCTTTAATTTATGTGCAGGTTTGACAGCTGCTGGTTTCTGTCTCCACCTGCCAGCCCACCTACTGCCAGTCAAGCCTGGAGAATAGAGCTGAGGAAAGTACTCCATAACTTCTCCTCAGCTCTATGCTACAGGTCTGACTGAAAGAGCTGCTCACTGGAAAGGCAAAGCCATTAGTCAGTGCACTGTATTGAAAAAAGCCTTGCCCCTCTAATATAGCTGTGCTGCAGCCACTGTAAAGCCAGGTGAAATCTGTGAATGGAGGTGAGGAGGAGGTGCAAAGGTGAGATCTGTGGACAGAGGTGAGGGGGAAGTATGGAGATGATATCTGTGGATAAAAGGGGGTACAGAGGTGAGAGCTGTGGAGGGTGGCCACGTGCAGAGGTGGAAACTGTGGACAGAGAGGTTGGTGTGCTGAGGTGAGAGCTGTTAATGAGGGGTATCTGGATGTAGAGATGAGAGATTGTGTGTGTGTGTGGGTGTGTGTGTGGGGGGGGGGGGCTTGAGTTGAGAGATGAGGGTGAAATGTGAAAGGCGGGGCAAAGATAAGCCTTGCAAGTGGGGTGCAAAGGTGAGCTGTGGATGCAGGGCACATAGGTAAGCTGTGGATGCAGGGCACATAGGTAAGCTGTGGATGCAGGGCACATAGGTAAGCTGTGGACAGGGGCACAGAGATGATCTGTGGATTGGGGGGGGGGGGTGCAGAGGTGAGCTGTGAATGCGGGGCGCAGAAGTAAGCTGTGGACAAGGGCAGTGGTGAGCTGGGGACAGGGGGTGTAGAGGTGAGCTGTGACAGGGAGCAGAGAGTGGAGTTGTGTATGCAGGGCACAGAGGTAAGCAGTGAAAGAGATGTGCAGCGGTGATCATTGGATGGGTATTTTGGTAAAAGCATACAGAGTTTAGTGTTCAAGAGTATGTAATGTACTGCACGACATATAGGGTACAGTGGTAAGATTTTTTTTAACATACCTTGTACATTAAATAATCCGGACTGCTATACTATGTGTGATGTGCCATTTGTTACATACCTCTTATTGTCATTATTACATATTATTGGCTGCTGGAAAGTACTCCTAAATGCTGCACTCTTTACGATGGGTTATACATGACTCATTTCTGAGCCCAGTACCTTGTATGCTGGACTGCATATGACATACTAGTTACCACTGTACTCTGCTTACTTGGTTGTATGTTATATACTCCTGACCACTGCATTCTGTATGCAGGACTGTTAGTTACATATAAGGAAATGATTCTGGATGGCTCCACTTCCAATAATCCTTTTTATTGAAGCTTCATATGACAAGTGGTTGACAGATGGAGCAGGGGACAAAGAGGTAGAAGAGTTTTGCGCAAATGTTAGCCTCTTGTCATATGAAGCTTCAATAAAAAGGATTATTGGAAGGGCAGCCATCCAGGATTATTTCCTTAATTTACACAGCATGCGAGCTGGGCTAACACCTGACTAGTGTGTGTGGGGATTAACTGGAGACTCACTGACCTGAAGTGGCTTTTTTGTTTCATGTAAGTTACATAGTCCTGACCTCTCGGTATGGTGGGAGTGCAGCAGTTAGGAGTGTGCAACGTACACTACAATATACAGAGTTCAGCAGTTAGGATAATGTAAGCTGACAGAGTGCAGTGGTCAGAGTATGTTATATACAGCCTAGTGTAAAGAGAGCAGGGGTCAGGATTATATAATGTATAGCATGGTATAAAGGGGTAGGGGTCAGGAGTATGCAATATGTGACATTGCATACACATTTCAGTAGTCAGGATTATGTAACATACCTTGCACTTTACATTATACTGACCATACGCTCTATGCTGTGCTGTGTGGTACATACCTCTTACTGTTGTGTCAGACATACTTATGGCCGCTGTATTCTGGACTGTGCATTACATAACCCTGACATCACAGTCTGCACATTATGAACTCCTGCACTCTATATGCTTTATTGTAATTATATACTGCTGACCTTGCATCAGCATGCACATACTGTAACAGGGCAGGAGCATCTTTTCACTAGATTAGGGATTCTCAGCATTCTCAGGATTTCACTGGAAGTTCTGTGATATTACCCTCACTAAGGCACCCTGGGGGGAAGCCAGGGTGTAAGATAGACTCATTTTATTTTTCTTATAATAATTTTTTCTTCATTCCTTTCCTTTTTATTGTTTTAAGGCTCAGTTCACACTAGTGCGATGCGGGAACCAGCACGATTCCAGTGCCGGTTCCTGCATCGCATAGAACTCACAGATAGTTCACACTGCCCTATGCAAACCATTGTGGGTGTCAATAGAAAGTTAATAACACCATCAGAACGGTTTGCATTTTGCAGTGCGAACTGTGAATTTGGACAGGAATCGGATCGCATGGGTGTGAACACCATGCGATCCGATTCTGGTACGGACAAAAAAAGGGTCCTGCACAGTTTTGGTTCGAATGCGATGCAAATACAGCCATACAATCTGTATGGCTGAATTTATATCTCACAGACATCGAATGTGCGAATCACATGCGATGTCTGACATCGCACAAGTGTGAACTGGCACAAAGTGTTTAAAGCAATACAGAGCGCCTGAGTATTTAAACATCTGCAGTGCATGGTACAACTAAAAAAGCATAGTAAGAGATTATATAAAGCAAGGAGTGTCATCAGCGAATAGTCCGTGACTTACAAAAATTGTCTGAAATACACAATAAACAAAAATTGAAAACATTTAAACAGAACGGCAATTTAATGCATTTTTTTGTGCCACATCCAGTATTAAAGCTAAAAAACGAAAACCCTTAGTGGTGGACTTTTTAGGCACATAGAGAATAAAATAGTGTTTTAATACAAAAATATTTTATTTAATATATGGTATGAAAAAGTATGAATCATGAATCATGTAACATAGGGAATGCATGTATGGCATTTACACGCATTAAGCTTTCAAATGCCGGTTTGGGCTGTCAAGATTTTAAGAGCTGTTTGTTGTAAAGCTACAATCAGCTACTCATATATTGTAACCATCATTTGCCTGCTGACTCCTCAACGGCTACTCTCAGGACCTGCCAATTGGCCCCAGTGAATCCTCAGCTCTTACAATGCTCATGCGGTTTTTCTGTGTGTGTGTGTGTGGGGGGGGGGGTTGAGAGAGTCTCTTTTTGTCTCTCCCTCTTATTATTACTACACTTTTTGAACAATTTTTTTGATTGGGCATGGATGTAAAATGTCCTTTAAAATAATTACACTAAGAGCCTTTGGAGCCAAGAATCTACCTGGCATACCTGTCCTGAATCTCTGTTGTTTTTAACCAGAATTGTATGGAATGCTAA
Source organism: Lithobates clamitans (assembly GCA_037952925.1). NCBI lineage: Eukaryota > Metazoa > Chordata > Amphibia > Anura > Ranidae > Lithobates > Lithobates clamitans. The sequence goes on from JBBGZY010000236.1 coordinate 11,929,657, forward strand.
GTCAGCAACTCAATACAAATACAATAAAAAATTCTCCTGCTAATACTTACCCCTGAGGAAGGAGATACGTGTACTCCGAAACGCTTTGGGTGCAAGAGTATTTTGTACTATTGTATGTATATTGATGTAAATGCCATACATGCATCCCCTATGTTACATGATTCATACTTTTTTATACCATATATTTAATAAAATGTTTTTGTATTAAAACACTATTTTATTCTCTATGTGCCTAAATAAGCAAAAATTAGGTGAAAGTGTAAAGTTTGAAATTATGTATAGACTATGAAATGACTTTCCAAGTACTTTAAATGAGTCTCCATTCATTGTATTATTATTGTTTGTTACCCCAGTGAGAATGTTTGCCTTTACTGCCAGTTATACTGGAACAGTAGCAGCTTGGCTGTATACCTTAAGAGGATCTTACATCAAAATTCAAGGCCCATTTATCTTGTAAAACCCCAACCCTCCAAGAAAGTAATACACGATTCCAGGCAATTCCTGTATTTGCCAGTGATGTCACTAGGCCTTCTCTGAGTTTCCTGGAAAAATACAGGTTACCAAATCTCAGGGCAAGGCACTCCAGCAGTTTGCGGGAACATTTTCTTTTCTTTTGAGATCCTCAGCTTTCCCATTGATGCCAACCCAGATTTTTTTTACTTTTTTTCTGCTATTTTATATTAATTTGACTGTCCTTTTTTTAATTTGTGAGGGTTTGGGGTCTTCAAAATAAGTAGATCTTGCATTTTAATGCAAGGTTCACAATACATTTCTTCTTTTTGGTGTAATTCTTCATCTTATAGAAAATTCACTATGGGACTGGTGTAGCCAGCATAGTATGTTACCAGCTCCTTAAAGCGGAGTTCCACCCAAAAGTGGAACCTCCGCTCATTTGTCTCCTCTCCCGCTCCGGTGCCACAATTTTCACCTTACGGGGGGGGGACAGGCTACCTGTCTTTCATGTACTTCCTTTCCCATTTCTTATGTCTATTAATATTCATATATATAATGCTATTCGTACTAATGTGGAGAATTGTATTGTTACAGGAAATTAGACAAGATGTGACTAAACAAGAGGATAATGTCAGGTATCTGAAAGACAGACTGACTGCACTTACCGAGGTTTCGGTGGAGAAGGAAGTAAGAAGGCAAAACAGTGATCTAGCAAGACTTTCTGACAGCCTAAAACTTTTCCTGGACTCGCTAAATGAGGTACATAGTGTTAGCATTTCACTGCTACATGGACATCCCTCATATCATTATAAGTTCTATTTATTTTTGCCTGCACTGATACTAGAAGTGTGCTTTGTACTAGTTTGAGAAAAACCAAAGCAACAACCTGTCGACATCACAAAATGAACAAAATTTGTCCTAGTATAGTGAATAATACGTGAAATTAGTCTGTTTGGTTTTTTTTCATTATTCTTTGTTCCATTTACTTTTAGGCCTCATGTATACTGCTGCTGGTAAACTGACATTTAGAAGCAGTTGGGCGTTTTTTTCAGCTGCCCCTAACCTTTCCTCTATGTTATCTCATCAGTACATGCACACAGGGTTGTTTATAGTTGCTTCTAAGCAGTTGAGTTTAGAAGCATTTTTTGGAATTAAAAAAAAATGCATTCAGGACGGATGAGACATTTGAAACTCCAAATGCCTGTAACAGCTTGTAAACGCATGTAAACGCAATAACTCGCATTTAGTCACATTTCGTTTACAGACTTTTTTAATGGAGAAACATTTTTGTCTATTTTCAATGTAAAAAACACTTCGAAACGCAAACGTGGCATGTAAACACGGCACAACGGACGTTTTTAAACGTTGGTTACTATATGTCAAGTTGAATCGTTCAGGAGAGGTTTTAAAACGTCTTGTGTACATGAGGCCTTAAAACACATTTATTCTTTCCTTATTTCCTGGAATACCACAACATTTTTACAAACATATAGTAATTTTTCCCCCCTTCTTTTTTTCCTGTGCTTTAAAAGTTATCATCTAAGGACCAAACTCATGTAAACATTGTATTATTTACATTTAAAATGTCTGCAGTCTGCACTGAAACACTACTGTGTACCTTCTTGGTCTGCTGTACGTTAGCTTTGCTATTTTACTCTTTTTTTGAAGACCAACTATGTTATGCAGGGCTGACCTTAGGTTAAATGGCACTTTGTGAAAACATTTAGTATGACATCCCTAACTTCTCTTGTGAATAAAGGTACTCCTACACACTTTTTACCACCGTTTAGTAAACTCTTCCTTGCCGTCTTGAATCCCTTTTTGCATTTTACATTCTTGCTATCATATAAATTATAGTTTTCTAGGCCAGAAAATGGCTTTTTCAAACAGAGGAAATTAGTAGAAATATCTCTAATGTATTTGATAGAATTATCTTTAATAAATGATCAATAACAGTAAAAGCCCCACTACGAGTTCCCCCTGGGGGATAGTGCCTTAAGATACTTAACAGGTCACGCATAGCTAAGGCTTGCTGCTATGTTATGGAATTGGGTAGGCCTAGGTGGAGTCATTGTATCCCTTTATCATTACATTGGCATATGTTATTATTATTAGTATACAGGATTTAAATAGCGCCAACAGTTTGTGCAGCAATATAAAGGGGGGTAGTGCAACTACAATACAGTTCATTACAGAAGGAATAGGAGGGCCTTGCATGAAAATGATAAAAAATGTAGGAGTCTATTAACCCATGTTTTCACCCAAGATTCACACAATGTTCACTGAAGATTACCGTAACCTATTTCTCACATAACATTACATTGAAAAAAATTATGAATCTTCAATGAAAACATTGATAAATAAACCCCATAGACATAAAAAACTCACATTTTTGCTGTTTCCCAATAGACTGAGAAGATTTTAAGCACTGTTGGAGATTGTGTAGAGTGCAAGGAGGCAGTAAAGAATAAGCTCAGTGAGTTTGTGACAAGCTCTAAGGATATTCAATCACAAGCTGAGAAGATTTTGAACACAGAAAGCCTTGAGGAGGCTCAGGAACTACTTCTTCATTATGAGGTATTAATATTTTATGATAATCCAAATAAACATCTACTGTGAATGTTTGTAAGAGCTAAGTGTGACAAATCCTCTACTAATTTACCTGTAATAAAATTTGCATGATCTTATATTAGTCAGAAAATACTATTTATGCTGTCTCACTGTGGAAATCTGGGTTCCCCCAGCCATATTAAAGCCATGCCCAACCTGACATTGTGACAAATCACCCACTTTGGCCAAAATCTCTCAGGTTTTGGATAACCGTCGGCCCAAATGTTTGTCTTAAGTTGTGTGCATTTGGCTTGATACTAATCTGAGTATAAACCTGAGTTTCTCTAGGTAGTATGTCTCAGGTATGTCTGTTTCCTGATGTTAATGTCTGTTCAGCAAAGTATGTTAGATGGTGTCCTAGCCTGTGTATTAATTACTTGTTATCACTGCACAAATTATAATACCTGCAAGAATACTACCCTGTTATATAGTAATCCTATGCTCTCTGTCATTATATAATGTAGGCAAAAACAAAAATAAAAGCTGCGCTTAAGGTGAAACAAAAAATATACAGTGTAGTGAAATCTAAGCAGCCTGCATCGAGATCTAGTCTCCAAATCCCACCATAAGTAATAATACAAGAAAGATGCGGCGCTAATACATATTTATAACCTGTGAAATAAATTGATAAAATAATCAAAAATAATAGTGCAAGATAAATATTATCATACTCTAGTGTCCCAGAATTAATTGTAGACAAGTGTAGATAAACGAATAGAATCCAAAAACCAAAAAAGAAAAGTCCGTGATAAATCAAGGAAGAGTGCCAGAAAGGGCCACAACAAAGATGAGGATGCAGTGGGGAGAATCTTCTGTGGTTCCTCACACCCGAGGTGGAATATCAAATATGCTTACCAGATCCCATTGACCGCCATTACAGCGGTCAAAAACAGCACAGGGAAATTTTGGGGCTCCCCACAACCTCAGCTTAATGGTACCGATGGGCGACAGTTGATATCTCAGGATTCAGAGAGAAAAAGAACAATCCATCGCATAATATAGTCTGCACAAATATTTTATTAGAAAGGAATTGCACTTACAAAGCCTCGTTGTAATAATCAGCATATCGCGTGCAACTATCAGTCAGCGCCTCCGTCTGCTGCCTCCGCCTTCCTGGTTCGTGTACAGCCCTATACAAGAACGGATGTGGTGACGTCGTAGGCTCCTCCCTACGCGTTTCGTCACAAGCAAAAGTTTTGGCCAATCCCCAGACGACGTCCGCTTGTGACGAAACGCGTAGGGAGGAGCCTACGACGTCACCACGTCCGTTCTTGTGCAGGGCTGTACACGAACCAGGAAGGCGGAGGCAGCAGACGGAGGCGCTGACTGATAGTTGCACGCGATATGCTGATTATTACAACGAGACTTTGTAAGTGCAATTCCTTTCTAATAAAATATTTGTGCAGACTATATTATGCGATGGATTGTTCTTTTTCTCTCTGAATCCTGAGATATCAACTGTCGCCCATCGGTACCATTAAGCTGAGGTTGTGGGGAGCCCCAAAATTTCCCTGTGCTGTTTTTGACCGCTGTAATGGCGGTCAATGGGATCTGGTAAGCATATTTGATATTCCACCTCGGGTGTGAGGAACCACAGAAGATTCTCCCCACTGCATCCTCATCTTTGTTGTGGCCCTTTCTGGCACTCTTCCTTGATTTATCACGGACTTTTCTTTTTTGGTTTTTGGATTCTATTCGTTTATCTACACTTGTCTACAATTAATTCTGGGACACTAGAGTATGATAATATTTATCTTGCACTATTATTTTTGATTATTTTATCAATTTATTTCACAGGTTATAAATATGTATTAGCGCCGCATCTTTCTTGTATTATTCATTATATAATGTACCATATACTCTGATCCTTGCAGAAAAATATAAAGAAAATACGTTTAGAGAAACAGGATGTTCAGCTCCAGATTACTCGTGCCAAAGAGATACAGACTGAGAAGGGATTGTCCAGAGATGTCCAGGATGAGTTGGTGAAGATGGAAGTTGAAATGGAAAATGTAGAGGCAGCAATGGTGCAACAAGAAGAAGAATTAAAGGTATACACACACCACCCTCAAGCTAATTGCTGTGGCCTAAAATACATTATCTAAATGCTCTTTTTACTTACCTAACTGTGGTCGCGTGATGCACTGGATCCCAAGTCTTCTGGAAAGCAGAGTGGGATTGTTCTTTTTGAGGTGCTGTCTCTGCCTTTGTAATGTGGAAACTTCCCATTAGCTGTCCAATGGAAGCATCCTCTCAGGTTCCAGAAGATTGCAGTAGCATGAGGGGTAGCAACTGATTCTTCCAGTAACTGGAGTTCAGATCTGACTGCCTCCAGGCTTGGACACCCGTTCCTACCCGCGGGTAACCACCTGTGGCTACATGCTAACAGTGATGGCTGCTGTCAGCCTGTTAGTACTTTGTACTGGCTGAGTGGCTACTGCTATTCACATGCACCTGTCATTCCAGCCACAATAATCTGCTGATTCTTGCCACTGGAATCCGATGTATACGACTGAACTACTGTGAGAAGGAGGCTTAATACATACATATGCAATAAATTATTGGCAAAAAATAATGCTCTAATTATTTAAACTTTTCTGAATTTAAAAAGCTAATAAAGGCAACCAGTAAAAGGGTCGATCCTCATGCAACTGATTTTTTTAGGGTTTGTTAGGTGTGAGGGAATTAAAACACCTGACAGCTTCTTATATCTTTGTATCTGTTGAGAAACCTGTACAGCAGGGGTCTCAAACTGGTGGCCCTCCAGCTGTTGCGAAACTACAGTCCCATCATGCCTCTGCCTGTGGGAGTCATGCTTGTAACTTTCAGTCTTGCAATGCCTCATGGAACTTGTAGTTTTGCAACAGATGGAGGGCCACCAGTTTGAGACCCTTGCTGTACAGTAATAACTGCAATTTCAGTTTTTTTGGCCTGCATATCTGCTGTGACTATTATGAAGGGGTCTCAAACTCCCTGTTGAATTTTAATAATTTTCAATTATGGAGAAAGCAACAGGCATTTTCCACAGCTGTCTTGGACCAGTACTGATAAGGTATGTTGGGCTGGTGGCACTACGTAAAGATACTTTACTATTCAGACATCGATCAGAGTGGGTCCCTCAGTCAGTGATACATGGGGGACATAATATAGCTACCTGCTCCCCACTGAGACCGGTGATCATCGCTTTTGACAGGGTCTTCCACCATTAACTAATCTTGCAACCACCTTTCACCACGCCCACCAAAAACTTCATCATGAAATATTTAGTGTTTTACACTTTCTTTAAGCCACTAAAAAAATCCCCCCAGGCCAAATTTTTCCAGACCTATCCTGTTCTATGAATTTTTTTATGTAATACAAAAAAGGGTGTTTCAAAGCACATGTTTAAAAATATGTTTATACGATTTATTTTTTCTCTTTGAAGGACACAATCCAGAATTGGGAGACAATAGAAAATGGAAAAGAGTCCATTGCTCAGCATTTGAAGCAGATAGGACCTACACTTGAACGACCCTTGAACTTTGGAACACTGGAAAATATATCATTAGAACTTCAGCAGGCAAAGGTTGCATTATATTTGTCTATAAACAGTTGTTTTTACAGTAGTATGTGAATAAAGTATGATATGTCTTGGCTGCACACAAAAATACGATTCTAAACAGTGCTTAACACAAGCAATGTTTTCCTAAAACAGAAAGTATTCACGTGTTAACTTTGTTCTGTACCCCAGCAGTTGTTGATGTCCAACTGGCCGGACGCACAAAAAGCAATGATTTGCTTGGTTCCTCCCACTGTACCCAAAATGAGGAATATTTCTCTAGTTTTTGGCATATGTGATGGAATAAAATGTATGCCCTGTTTAAAGTGAGGGCTTTGAGATTGCTTTAAACCCTTCCGACCACCCTTTTTACCATAACCTGTATGGTCATACATCATCATAGTTTTGTTTGTAAAAGGCACACCTGACAGTGCTACATGATGTTTCCAGACACAGGAAATAAAGAAATTTTGTGTGCTTATGTGAACAGGTAAAGGAACTAACAATGTTAAAAATTAAAAGTTAGCATCTTTAAATACTGTAGCTGCTGACCGTTAGCAATCAGGTACTTACCAGTCCATAGTTTCCAGTACTGTCTTCCCACAGCAGATTCATGGATTTGGGAGCTGGCTGTGACTTCCGACAACCACAGCTGGCTTCCCACTCCACATACACAAGATTGTCTAGTGCAGGGAGACTGGTTCCTACAAATGCCCTTTCTAGAGGGGCGCTCATCAGTGTGAGTTTTTATTTATTTATTTTATTACAGCGGGGGGTTTCACACACAACCCAATAGTTGCAGACCCCTGGTACTGGCAACTCGCCGGGGCATGCATGCCCCCGCCATGTATTCTGGGCTCCGCTTGCACATCTGCGGGCATGGGAAGCAACATGGCGGGTGCCAGCAGGTGGAGTGGAGGGAGAACAGCGGACACACGTCTGTTCACCTCCTCTTCTTGTAGGCGACCCGGAAAGCGACGTGTATGACGTCACTTCTGGGACACGCTGTCACTTTCCCCAGCTAGCAGAGTTGGAAAATAGTGTACAATAAGATCGCAATAAGCGTATATTGATTGGTTTGCGCAAAAGTTATAGCGCCTACAAAATAGGTTATTGATTTATAGCATTTTTTTTTATAATTTTTTTTTTTTTACTAGTAATGACGGCAATGTCGTGACTTGTGACATTGCGGCAGGCAGATCGGACACTTTTGACACTATTTTGGGACCATTGACCACTGATTACTGTATAAATGTCGCTGGCAGGGAAGGAGTTACCACTAGGGGGCGATCAAGGGGTTAAATGTGTTACCTAGGGAGTGATTCTATCTGTGGGATGGGACTAACTAGGGAAGAAGACCGATCAGTGTTCCTATATACTAGGGACACACAATCAGTCTCCTCTCCCCTGACAGGACGTGGATCTGTGTGTTTATACACACAGATCCACGTTCCTGCTCTGTCACGAGCGATCGTGGGTGCCCAGCGGACATCACGTCCTCGGTGACGCGGGAAGCCAAGGACATCATATGACGTCCGCCCAGGATGGGAAATCCCATCCAGGGGTTAACCACTTCACCCCCAGAAGGTTTTACCCACTTCCTGTCCAGGCCATTTTTTTGCGATACGGCACTGCGTCCCTTTAACTGACAATTGCGCGGCCGTGCGACGCTGTACCCAAATAAAATTCATGTCCTTTTTTTCCCACAAATAGAGCTTTCTTTTGGTGGTATTTGATCACCTTTGCGGTTTTTATGTTTGCGCTATAAACAAAATTTTGAAAGAAAAACTATATTTTTTATTTTCTGCTATAATACATATCCAAAAAAATTTAAAAAAAACTAATTTCTTCATCAGTTTAGGCCAATATGTATTTTGCTACATATTTTTGGTAAACAAAATAACAATAAGCATATATTGATTGGTTTGAGCAAAAGTTATAGCGTCTACAAACTACGGGATATATTTAGGGACTTTTATTTATTGTAATTTTTTTTACTGGTAATGGCAGCTAAAAATGCACTGATCCCTGTATAAATGACACTGGCAGGGAAGGGGTTAACACTAGGGGCGATCAAGGGGTTAAATGTGTTCCCTGGGAGGTGTTTCTAACTGTGGGGGGGGGAGTGGATTCACTGGAGGGAAAGAGAGATTGTAATTCAGCTTAGCTGAAACACGATCTCTTACTTTTCCTCCCTGACAGATTAGCGATGTGCTTTGTGTACATTGGCCCAATCAAAGCGGGAGCAGTGTGCCAGTGGCCCCTAAACCGCGTACAGGTACGTGATGTTGTGCACCTGGGTCGCCCTGCCACAGTAAATGTATGTTGGGAAGCAGTTAACCTGTCACCTAAAATTCATCACAAAGTTAATCAAAATTACATCCAAGCACATAAAATCCCCCCCCCAATTTTTTTTGAGGCCCTCCACCCCCACATATACGCACGTACGAACATAAACGCACGTGTCAGGGGTGCCTACACATCAAAACGTTGATTGTCATACACATGTTACATATCGCTGCACACGCCTGTATGAGAGTAATAATTCTAGCACAAGACCTCACCGTAACACGAAACTGATGACCTATAGAAAATATAGGGTACTGATGTATGTCAGCATTTCACGGCACACACAAATTTAAGGTTTGACATGTTGGGTATCTCCTCTTTTTTCGGGGGGGGGGCTCCAGAATTCTTTGCCTAGCGCTGCTTCCTCACCTACGTGAGCATTGTGGAAGTGGTAGCAAGTGCTAATACAAAATGGTGCCCCACCTTCCTCCCTCCAAAAATCCTGCAGCTCAGTTACAGGCTGGAGAGAGGAAAATCAGCACTACCTCACTTTATAGATTGCATTTCTGTTTTCAGTTGAAAAAATACACTTGTAATAAGAAAATTCAGTTTCCGTAGATCAATTTTTTGCTGCATATAAATTATTTGTATGAACTAATCTTTTTAGATGCAAAAAACTTCCTTCTCAAAATCTGTTTTCAGAATACTATGTAATGTGTATGGGTGGTCTAATGACCAGAATCTTTTTATCCTAACAGGAGCTATGTAAAAAAAGTGATGATCTCTCAGTTCAGGCTGAGAATCTGGTGAAGAAGTCAAGTGACATAAAGCTTGGAGAAAAAAGCAAACACCACCTACTGGAGAAAACTAAGGCTGTTGATGAAAATGTGAAGCAGATTAAACAGTGCCTGTCTGAGAAGTAAGTGCACAAAGCGGGACCCTTTCTTGTGTCTGGTATCTGATATTGCAGGAAAATGAGAGTCCCCCTTTTTTGCTTTTACTTGCTTTATCACAACATGGGGCAGCTTCTTTATTTGTGGATCATTGGATTTCCTGTTCAAGATTTTATTGGTTTCAAAGAAATAAACACTTAGAACCAATACAAACTGGAGTTTCTCAAATAGGGAAGCATATACAGAAAATAAGAGTATACAATAAAAATTTAATTTGACCCATAAGGAGGAGGGACAGCCAGATGTACTGAAAAGAAACCAAAACATCACAGTGGGTTAATGGGGCTCCATATTCACTTCAGCATATGAATATCCTTGTTATGGGTGTGAAAGTAGGTATAGCAGAATGGTGGGGCAGATGGGGCAACATGTAACTGTAAAAGCTCATGGAAGTGTAGCATACGGGGACAAACGGGGACACAAGGCCCATTTTGGACCTAAAATCCCTGAACAAGTATCTACTGATACAGTCCTTTCAAATGGAGTCTGTCTACTTAGTAGTAGCCTCACTCCAGAGGGGAGACTTTCTAGCCTCCATCAATATAAAAAAGATGCGTATTTACACATACCTATCTATCTTTCAGCCTCATCAGAGATTCCTACTTTTTGCAGTAGAGGAACATCATTTTCAGTTTGTGGCTCTACCCTTTGGACTGGCTACAGCTCCCCGGGTGTTCATAAAGGTCCTATCACCAGTACTGGGTCTTTTAAGGGCCCAACGGATCCTGGTGCTCGGGTATCTGGACGACCTCCTACTCAGAGATCACTCATTACAGGCTCTAGAACAGAGCATAATATGTATAGTGCGGTATTTGAAAAGCTTAGGCTGGATCATAAATACCAAAAAGTCAGCCTTGAAACCAGCTCAAAGTCTAAAGCATTTAGGTCTGATCCTAGATACGGTTCAAGCAAGAATATTCTTGCCACCCGTAGGGATTTGTCCCCTGAAGGTTCAGGTGCATCAGATAAGGGGCACCAGACAACCCTCTATTCGGCTCTGTATGAGTCTGCTAGGGAGGATGGTATCCTCCTTCGAGGATAGTGCCCTATGCCCAGTTCCATTCCAGGCCTTTACAACAAGACATCTTGTTGGCTTGGACCAGAGGAGGAAAAGCCCTATTATCCAATGTGCTTATCTCCTCTGGCACGCTTAAGCCTAAACTGGTGGTTGCAGGATCAGAGCCTGCGAAAGGAAAAATCCTTTCTCCCGGTAACTTGGAGAGTACTGACTACAGATGCCTGTCTCTCAGGCTGGGGAGCGACCCTAAAAGGGCTCACAGCTCAGGGAAATGGTCAGAGACAGAACAGATCCTGCCCATCAACGTCCTGGAATTATGGGCAGTAGGTCTGGCCCTACGGTCCTGGACGGTAGAGCTTCAGGACTGCCCTATCAGGGTTCAGTCTGACAATGCCACTGCAGTGGCCTTTATAAACCACCAAGGCAGTACCAGGAGTGGTTCAGCTCTGAAGAAGGTGAACCACATACTAGCCTTACTAGCCTGGGCAGAGGGACATGTGCAGATTATATCGGCAGTCCATATCCCGGGAGTAGAGAACCGGAAGGCAGATTATCTCAGCTGCCAGCAAATCTGCCCGGGGGAATGGTTACTACACCCAGGGTGTTCCAGGAAATTTGCTAGCTTTGGGGATGTTCAGAAATCGACCTATTGGCATCCAGATTCAACAACAAGCTACAGCAATTTGTGTCCCGAACAAGGGAACCTCTGGCAATCGGAGCAGATGCTCTCATAGTTCCATGGAGACAGTACTCCCTGGTTTATGCTTTCCCTCCGATCCCTCTCCTTCCACATTTATTGCGCAGGATTCGTAAAGAGGGGGTTTCAGTTATTCTGGTGGCACGAGCCTGGCCAAGGAGGCCCTGGTTCCCGGAGATTGTGAGACTGACAATAGACGGGCCATGGACGCTTCCACGTTGCCCTGATCTACTGTCTCAAAGTCCCATATTCCACCCCAATATACAGTCTCTAAATTTGACAGCATGGCTATTGAAGCTAGGGTGCTGAAGGACCGTAGCATCTCGGGACCAGTACTGTCTACCCTAGTGAATGCTAGAAGAGCTGTCACTAGGAAAATTTATCATAAGGTCTGGAAGACTTATATTGCTTGGTGTGAAGCCAGAAAATGGCATCCTCGGAAATATGTGATTGGGAGAATTCTCTCTTTTCTACAGTCAGCTGTGGAAATCAAATTGGCTTTGAGTACAATCAGAGGTCAAGTTTCGGCCCTATCAGTATTCTTCCAAAGGCCTTTAGCCTCCCATTCACTGATCCGAACATTTATGCAGGGGGTAACTCGCTTGCTTCTCCCCATTAGGTCACCTATGTGTTACTGGGGCTAGAAGGGTGTCGGAGCTGGTGGCCCTTTCGTGCAGGGAACCATACTTAATCCTTACGACTTGTTCCATCCTTTTTGCCAAAAGTGGTGTCGGCCTTTCATTTAAGTCAGGACATTATTTTGCCTTCTTTTTTCTCTCAGCCTCATTCGGCGGAAGAGAGGCAACTGCATTCTTAGGACGTTGTCCGGCAGTCAAGGTTTATTTGTCTAGATCTGCTGAGATCCGAGGATCAGACTCATTTTTTGTTTTGCCAAAAGGATCCAAGAAAGGGCAGGCAGCTTCCAAAGCTTCCATTGCCAATTTGGTCCGTCAATTGGTCATTCAGGCCTATGGTCTGAAACGTAAAGCTCCTCCCTTTAGGGTGAGAGCTCATTCTACCAGGGGTGTAGGAACCTCCTGGGCTTTTCACCATCAGGTATCTGTGGCTCAGATTTGTAAGGCTGCTACCTGGTCTTCAGTGCATACGTTCACAAAATTTTATCAAGTGGATGTTTGAGCAGCAGAGGATTTGGCTGTCGGTCGCAGTGAACTGCGGGCTGCCGTATAAGTTCTGATGGCTATTGTTTGGCAGGGTGTCTCCCTCCCCTCAAGGCTATTGCTCTAGGACATCCCAGTAGGTAATGAAGATTAGCCTGACTCTGTGTCCCATGATGTATGAAAAATAAAATATGATTTTTTTCTTCATACTTAGCTGTAAAATCCTTTTCTTTGAGTATGTCATGGGATACAGAGATCACTCCCCCCTTTTATTTTTGAGGAATTTAGTGCTTGCTACAAAACTGAAGTGCTTCCTAGGTGGGAGGGGTTATATAGGGGATCAATTCCTGTCTGAAGACCTTTGGTCTATCAGTATCCATTTGTCTGATGATGGAGTATAACCCAGTAGTTAATGAATATTAGTCTGACTCTGTGTCCCATGATGTACTCAAAGAAAAGGATTTTACAGGTAAGTATGATGGAAAAATCCTATTTTTCAGATCTTTGACTTTGACAAAAATTAAGTCAAATGTTGATATTGTTAACCACTTAACAACCGGCCCATAGCCAAATGACGGCTACAGGGCGGTTGTTTTACTCTGGGAGGGCGTCCAGGGACGTCCTCCCAGAATCCTGCTCTCGCGCGCCCCCTAGGGCGCGCACTCGAGAGCATCCGTGACCGCCGGGTCCAGAGGACCCGGCGCATCACGGATCCCGGTAAATGGCCGCTGATCGCGGCCGTTTACCATGTGATCGCTCCGTCAAATGACGGAGCGATCACATGTAAACAAACCGGCGTCATCTGATGACGCCGGTTCCTCTCCTCCCCCTCTCCTCCCCTCCTGTGTACCGATCGGTACACAGTGACCGGAGAGGCGGATGGATGGATGGCTGCAGTGTTGTGGGCTGCATCTGTAGTGCCCACAGCGCTGCACAGAGACATCCAGCCATCCATCCATCCATGCTCAGCCATCCCTACTACTCTGCATGCCCTGCAATGCTGTGCAATACTCTGCAATACCCCACAATACTCTGCAATACCCCTGCAATACTCTGCCATACCCTGGAATACCCCACAATACTCTGCAATACCCCTGCAATACTCTGCCATACCCTGCAATACCCCGCAATACTCTGCCATACCCTGGAATACCCCGCAATACCCTGGAATACCCCGCAATACTCTGCCATACCCTGCAATACCCTGCAATACTCTGCCATACCCTGCAATACCCCGCAATACTCTGCCATACCCTGCAATACTCTGCCATACCCTGCAATACCCCGCAATACTCTGCCATACCCTGCAATACCCCGCAATACTCTGCCATACCCTGCAATACCCCGCAATACTCTGCCATACCCCAAAATACCCCACAATACTCTGCCATACCCTGCAATACCCTGAAATACCCCGCAATACTCTGCCATACCCCGCAATACTTTGCCATACCCCGCAATACTCGGCCATACCCCGCAATACTCTGCCATACCCCGCAATACTCTGCCATACCCTGGAATACCCTGCAATACTCTGCCATACCCTGGAATACCCCGCAATACTCTGCCATACCCCAAAATACCCCGCAATACTCTGCCATACCCTGCAATACCCCGCAATACTCTGCCATACCCTGCAATACCCCGCAATACTCTGCCATACCCTGCAATACTCTGCCATACCCTGGAATACCCCGCAATACTCTGCCATACCCTGCAATACCCTGCAATACTCTGCCATACCCTGAAATATCCCACAAAACCCAGCCATACTCTGTAATACTCAGTGATACCCAGCCATACTCTGCCATACCCAGCCATGCTCTGCAATACCCCGCAAAAATCTGCAATACTCTGCCATAACCCGCAATACTCTGCCATACCCAGCCATACTCTGCAATACCCCGCAATACCCAGCCATACTCTGCAATACTCGGTGATACCCAGCCATACTCTGCAATACTCGGTGATACCCAGCCATACTCTGCCATACTCTGCCATACCCAGCCATACTCGGCGATACTCTGCAATACTTGGTGATACCCAGCCATACTCTGCCATACCCAGTCATACTCGGCGATACTCTGCAATACCCAGCCATGCTCAGCCATACCCAGCCATGCTCAGCCATACCCAGTCTCTGTATGTGGCCAGGCTGTGGAAGTCTCACACGTGGTATCGCGGTACTCAGGAGGAGTAGGAGAATCTATTTTGGGGGGTCATTTTTGGTATGTACATGCTATGTGTTAGAAATATTGTATAAATGGACAACTTTGTGTTAAAAAAAAAAAAGCATTTTAACCACTTCCCGCCTTCCGTCATACAACGTCCTTGACTTTGTGTGGGGATATCTGAATGATGGGTACAGCTACAGGCATCATTCAGATATCATCTTTTTCAGCCGGCGATTCCCTACACCATAAGAATGATCATAGCGGCTGTTACACTGCTTGATCATTCTTACGGGAGGCGAGAGGGGACGCCCCCCCCTCCCGCCGCCCTCCGAAGCTTCTACCGACTCACCGCTACGATCGAAGCCAGGATCTTTTTTTTTTTTTTTAATTTCAGGAACAGCCTAGAGGTGAGATGTGGGGTCTTATTGACCCCATATCTCACTGTAAAGAGGACCTGTCATGCCATATTCCTATTACAAGGGATGTTTACATTCCTTGTAATAGGAATAAAAGTGATCAAAAAAAATTTTTTTTTGGAAAAAAGTGTCAAACTAAAATAAATAAAGTAAAATGAACAATAAAAAAAATAAAAAAATTTTAAAGCGCCCCTGTCCGTGTGCTCGCATGCAGAAGCGAATGCATACGTAAGTCCCGCCCACATATGAAAACGGTGTTCAAACCACACATGTGAGGTATCGCTGCGATCGGTAGAGCGAGAGCAATAATTTTGGCCCTAGACCTCCTCTGTAACTCAAAATTTGTAACCAGTAAAAAATTTTAAAGCGTCGCCAATGGGGATTTTTAAGTGGCGAAGTTTGGCGCCATTCCACAAGCGTGTGCAATTTTAAAAGGTGACATGTTAGGTATCTATTAACTCGGCGTAACTTCATCGTTCATATTATGCAAAAACATTGGGCTAACCTTACTGTTTAGATTTTTTTTAAAGCAAAAAACTGTTTTTTTTCCAAAAAAAATGCGTTCGAAAAATTGCTGCGCAAATATTGTGCGAGATAAAAAGCTGCAATGACCGCTATTGTATTCTCTAGGGTCTTTGCTAAAAAAACATATATAATGTTTTGGGGTTCTTTGTAATTTTCTAGCAAATAAATGATGATTTTTACATGTAGGAGAGAAATGTCAGAATTGGCCTGGGTGCTCAAGAACGCCTGAAGGTGCTCCCCTGCATGTTGGGCCTCTGTATGTGGCCACGCTGTGTAAAAGCCTCACACATGTGGTATCGCCATACTCGGGACTAATAGCAGAAGGTGTTTTGAGGTGTAATTTGTGGTATGCATATGCTGTGTGTGAGAAATAACCTGCTAATATGACAATTTTGTGAAAAAACAAAAAAGAAAAAAAAAAAACTTGATTTTGCAAAGAATTGTGGGAAAAAATGACAACTTCAAAAAACTCATCATGCATCTTTCTAAATACCTTGGAATGTCTTCTTTCCCAAAAGGGGTCATTTGGGGGGTATTTGTACTTTTCTGGCATGTTAGGGTCTCAAGAAATGAGATAGGCCGTCAGTACTTCAGGTGTGATCAATTTTCAGATATTGGTACCATAGCTTGTGGACGCTATAACTTTCACAAAGACCAAATAATATACACTAATTTGGGTTATTTTTACCAAAGATATGTAGCGGTATAAATTTTGGCCAAAATATATGAAGAAAAATTACTAATTTTCAAAATTTTATAACAGAAACGAAGAAAAATTTTTTTTTTTACAGATTTTTCAGGCTTTTTTCTTTTATAGCGCAAAAAATAAAGAACCCAGCGGTGATTAAATACCACCAAAAGAAAGCTCTATTTGTGTGAAAAAAAGGACAAAAAATTCATATAGATACAGTGTTGCATGACTGAGTAATTGTCATTCAGAATGTGAGAGCACCAAAAGCTGAAAATTGGTCTGGTTGTTAAGGGGGTTTAAGTGCCCAGTGGTCAAGTGGTTAAAGAGGATTCTTACACATGACACGGTTTGGGCCTGTGTTGATGGCTTTAGCTTGCCGTACAAAAATTTGAATTCCCTTGCAAATCTATGGTAATGCAAAAGCCGCTTGAAGCAGGTCAATGCAGGTCAGAGGAGGTCAACTGCAGGTCAGACCTATGAAAAATTGATATTGAAAGGATATTAAACTGATTCCATTAATGTAAGCCCAAAGCCCGTTGACACAAACCCATTAGGTGATCCAGTGTAGGAAGTAAGCAAATATGTACTGTTGTAATGATTTAGTGAGATTGGTAAGCTTCTGAATCATAGAATTTGGCTGTTTATTAAGATGTTATTGAGGTATTAATATATTAAAATATTTTTTTTTTTTTATTAATTTCAAGCATTACCAAAATGGAAATGGTGAAAGATAGGTGGCAGAAGTTTGATCGTGATTTTGAGATGCATTCCACATGGATTTCAGATAAAGAAAAGGAACTAGGTGACCTTGAACTGTCAAATATTTCAGCAGACATGCAAGTCAAGCAAATCAAGGTAAATCAATAGGAAAGATACCGTGAATGATGTGCAGATTTCTTAAATGTCCACCAAATCAAACGTGCCAGTGATTCCTCTCCCTTCAGATTCAAAACTCACCGGATAAATATGCCTCACACTCTCGTGTTTTGGCAAATAAGCGTGATAAACCTTACAATCAGGTTTAAACGAAAGATCCAGATTCCATCCGTGTATATACCATTTCACTCCACATGCAAATGAAAAATGCACTGATAGTGTAGTAAGGTAAAACCAAATTTAATATTCACTGTGTATACTTCAAATATTGCACTCACATAAAATCTCTTTAAACTGAGCAAAAAATCACAGCAACATCATCTCCAAATCCTCCTGTGTAAAGGCCCAACACCAAATGCAATGATTGTCACGGCGGACCCGAGGTGTGCGGATAAGGCTCTCACCACCACTCGCTGATCCTCGCTAGCTCGGGCTTGGATCCCCCTCTCTCACCCTCAGACTCGATCCAGCGCGTCCTCCGTCACACGCTGCTACAGATGGATGCCGTACAGCCACTCCCCTATGAGTGGTGGTGAGAGCCTTGTCCGCACACTTTGGGTCCGCCGTGACCATCATCACCGTGACTTTGGGGCCCCGTATCTCAGAGCCACTTGGTGCTAGAAACCCCAAATTTGGTGTGGAACTAGTACCACAACATATCCAAAGCTGAAGTTCCTAGCACTAAGTGGCCCCGAGATACGGGACCCCAAAATCGGTTCGGAAAATGTCATTCTCTGCTGCAGAAAAGTGCTTGACATTTTCTGAACTGAATTTGGGGCCCCATATCTCAGGGCCACTTGGTGCTAAGAACCTGAAATTTGGTGTGCAAACCCAGTATAACTGGTACCATAACATATCCAAAGCTGGGGTTCCTAACACCAAGTGTCCCTGAGATACGGGGCCCCAAACCCGGTTCAGAAAATGTCATTCTCTGCTGCAGAAAAGTGCTTGACATTTTCTGAACTGATTTTTGGGGCCCCGTATCTCGGGGCCATTTGGTGCTAGAAACCCCAGCTTTGGAAATTTTATGGTGCTAGTTCCACTGGGTTTGCACACCAAATTTGGGGTTCTTAGCACTAAGTGGCCCCAAGATACGGGGCCCCAAATTCGGTCAACTGTGTCCATCTGCAGCAATGTCATTTCGGGACCCTTTGGGTTCAGAGACCCCAAATTGTGGCTGCAGCTAGGGGGCATCTAGGAACCCTTAACTACCGAGTTTGAAGTTCAGGGGACCTATGGCTGCAAATGGGCACAATGAGGCATGCAAATGGGCACAGTGATGCTGCAAATGGGCATTGTTGACCCTCTTTTCCACTTACAGTAGCTGTGCATTTCTCACCCTCGTCTTATACTCGGGTCAATAAGTTTTTCCCATTTTTTTTGTGGTAAATTAGGGCCTCGACTTATACTCGGAACGACTTATACTCGAGTATATACGGTATATTAATTTTCTGGCATTTGCGAATAATAGAGTTTAAATTATTATAATAATAACTGATATATAATCAACACTGAAAATAGGTTTAAATATTTTACAGGGTACACTCCAAGGCACATTTTAGTAAATGTACTTTGTGTTTGTTTTATCTAACGTAAAAAGTTCCTTCACTCTGTGGTCACATCATTCTTTTTATTGTGATAATATAATAAAGCTCCATAAAATGAAGGGAAAGTACCCTGCTTTTATATCTATATGGATATACGTTTTGATGGACTAACCCTTAAGGTAAATGCATATTGTGACTGATCAATACTATAATCTGTGGCTGAAGGTTTGTTGGGATAGGACAGACAATGAAATACTGAAAACAAACAAAATGAAAAGCAGTTGTACAGTATATTTGTTTTAATCTCGTAGCTTTTATTAATACCAAAAGCTGGAACCTGTATGATTCAAAAGGGCCACTTTCTTTACATTGCTTTTTAAAAAATGAATAAATGAATACTTATGTACGTTGAAGGTAGTGCCATTGAAAGGGTATTATTAAAAAAATTAGGTATTTGTTTTTTTATTACAGGAAATACTAAAGGAACTGCAAGGGAAAAGTAATGCAACAGCAGATCTTGAAGCCAACAGCCAATCTTTTGCTGAATTTGTAAGCTCACCTGAGATGGCTCGGCAAAAAGCCAGACTGTCACAGATGGTCAAGGACTGGGATGGACTCAAAGAACATGCTCAACGACTAAAAGAAAGCATCCTGGGGCATGCCGAACAGCAACAAAAATTTGATGGGGCTTTTAAACAGGTAGAAAGAAGGCGCACATTCACTATCAAAATATCAGTCACAAAATGTAGTCCGTAGGTTTGTAGTGTTCTCAATTAATATGACAGCAGTTGAAGATCATGTGTGATATTTTCATGTAAAATCTTGTATTTGAGAAAGGCAATACAAACAAGAGAAAACATTTTTGAATGAGAACATTTTTTACACCAGTGTTAGCTATGAGTATACTTGAAAATAAGAAATTTAAATTTTGCAGGCAGTATGTTTGAAGTGGTCATGCTGATTATTGCTGAGCCTTTGGATGGATTTATTTTTGTTGCCTTTGTGTATTTTCAGCATTTATAGCATGATCTTGTGGTCCTGTGATTGTGCTTAAAAACCTGATTGCAGAATGTGCAGTCAGCATTGCTCTAAACATAGGTCAGTCCTAAAGTTGTTGTTATTTGTTCTACAGGTTCAAAATTCTTTGGAGAACATTGAAGCTTCTCTTGCGTGTCCAATTAAGAACTGTTCTTCTGCAGCAGAGACTTACAAAGTGCTGAATTCACACCAGGTAACTTTATTTTTAAGAATATTAATGAGCTTTGTTCATGTTTCACGCTAATTGCACATCATTTTAACTGTCTTAAAAATCCAAAGTACCACTCCAGGGTTTAGGAATTTGTTAGTTGAATTTGGTCCATTATTTAAGGTGAGCGAAGCAAGTATCTTGGAGGGTTTGTTATGCATTACCTATGTTTCTGGATCCATTTCAACACGTGGATGCTCCTTGCTGTTGCTGTCTGGGCTTTGTGGTTCACCTCATTGGATTTACAGATCTTTGCTTTTTTGTTTATGGAATTTTAATTGGTTTTCTTTGCGCTCCGCTGCTTTTCTCTGATTTTGATATTTCTAAAAGTGCCAGTGACATAAAATGTTCATCACATGTCGGTAAAAACCCATCCAATCCATACATACAAAGAAACCAAAACAAATACGTTCAGAAATTATATTATGTGTAATAAAATGGAATGACACGGGGAAAAAGTATAGAACACATGAAGAAAGGGAGGTGCAAAAAGGCATGTAAAGCCAAGACACCAGCTGAAATCTATCAGTAATTAGAAAGTAATCCTGCACCTTGTTAGTGCAAATTAATATCAGCTGGTTCAGTCTCAACTGATGGCCTATAAAAAGGTATTTCATTACCAAGGCGTCACACAGGAAACATCTCATGATGGGTAAAAGCAAAGCACTCTCTCAAGACCTTTGCAACCTTATTGTTGCAAAACATACTGATGACATTGGTTACAGAAGGATTTCTAAACTTCTGAATGGTCCAGTGAGCACTGTTGGGGCCAGAATCCGGAAGCAGAAAGAACATAATTTCACCATAAACTGGCCACAACCAGGTGCTCCTCGAAAAATTTCTGACAGAAGAGTGAAAAGAATCATCAGAAGAGTTGTCCAAGAGCCAAGGACCACTTGTGGAGAGCTTCAGAAAGACCTAGAATTAGCAGGTACAATTGTTTAAAAAAAAAAAAAGCCTGTGAATTACTGGGAGACTATAGTCTGGTCAGATGAGAACAAAATTGAATTTTTTGGATGCCATAATACATCCGATGCTTGTAGGTCACCCCAAAACACCATACCAACAGGGAATTTTAAAGGTGAGAACTAGGGATCAGCCCAACACCCCCCCCCCCCCGGTTGGTTTTGCACCAGAACATGCGAACAGACAAAAAATGAACGTGAAAAATCAAAAGTGTTCATTTTAAAGGCTTGTATGCAAGTTATTGCCATAAAAAGTGTATGGGAACCTGGGTACTTCCCCAGGGGACATGTATTAATGCAAAAAAAAAAAATTTTCAAATGGCCATTTTTTCAGGAGCAGTGATTTTAATAATGCTTAAAGTGAAACAATAAAAATGAAATATTCCTTTAAATACAGTCAGGTCCATAAATATTGGGACATCAGCACGATTCTAATCTTTTTGGCTCTATACACCACCACAATGGATTTGAAATGAAACGAACAAGATGTGCTTTAACTGCAGACTTTCAGCTTTAATTTGAGGGTATTTATATCCAAATCAGGTGAACGGTGTAGGAATTACAACAGTTTGTATATGTGCCTCCCACTTTTTAAGAGACCAAAAGTAATGGGACAATTGGCTGCTCACCTGTTCCATGGCCAGGTGTGTGTTATTCCCTCATTATCCCATTTACAAGGAGCAGATAAAAGGTCCAGAGTTCATTTCAAGTGTGCTATTTGCATTTGGAATCTGTTGCTGTCAACTCTCAATATGAGATCCAAAGTGCTGTCACTATCAGTGAAGCAAGCCATCATTAGGCTGAAAAAACAAAACAAACCCATCAGAGAGATAGCAAAAACATTAGGTATGGCCAAATCAACTGTTTGGAACATCCTTAAAAAGAAAGAATGCACCGGTGAGCTCAGCAACACCAAAAGACCCGGAAGACCATGGAAAACAACTGTGGTGGATGACCGAAAAATTCTTTCCCTGGTGAAGAAAACACCCTTCACAACAGTTAGCCAGATCAGGAACACTCTCCAGGAGGTAGGTGTATGTGTGTCAAAGTCAACAATCAAGAGAAGCCTCTGTGAATACAGAGGCTTCACCACAAGATGTAAACCATTGGTGAGCCTCAAAAACAGGAAGGCCAGATTAGAGTTTGCCAAACAACATCTAAAAAAGCCTTCACAGTTCTGGAACAACATCCTGTGGACAGATGAGACCAAGATCAACTTGTACCACAGTGATGGGAAGAGAAGAGTATGGAGAAGGAAAGGAACTGCTCATGATCCAAAGCATACCACCTCATCAGTGAAGTATGGTGGTGGTAGTGTCATGGCGTGGGCATGTATGGCTGCCAATGGAACTGGTTCGCTTGTATTTATTGATGAGGTGACTGCTGACAAAAGCAGCAGGATGAATTCTGAAGTGTTTTGGGCAATATTATCTGCTCATATTGAGCAAAATTCTTCAGAACTCATTGGACGGCGCTTCACAGTGCAGATGGACAATGACCCGAAGCATACTGTGAAAGCAACCAAAGAGTTTTTTAAGGGAAAGAAGTGGAATGATATGCAATGGCCAAGTCAATCACCTGACCTGAATCTGACTGAGCATGCATTTCACTTGCTGAAGACAAAACTGGAGGTAAAATGCCCCAAGAACAAGCAGGAACTGAAGACAGGTACAATAGAGACCTGGCAGAGCATCACCAGGGATGAAACCCAGCGTCTGATGATGTCTATGCGTTCCAGACTTCAGGCTGTAATTGACTGCAAAGGATTTGCAACCAAGTATTAAAAAGTGAAAGTTTCATGGATGATTGTTAATCTGTCCCATTACTTTTGGTCCCTTAAAAAGTGGGAGGCACATATACAAACTGTTGTATTTCCTACACCGTTCACCTGATTTGGATGTAAATACCCTCAAATTAGAGCTGAAAGTCTGCAGTTAAAGCACATCTTGTTCGTTTCATTTCAAATCCATTGTGGTGGTGTATAGAGCCAAAAAGATTAGAATTGTGTCAATGTCCCAATATTTATGGACCTGACTGTATCGTGCCCGTGGAGCCCCCTTAGTCTGCTTGTAAAGTAGCCCATCTTTCTTATGTTTATAACAGTACCGCAGCAAAATGACATTTCTAAAGGAAAAAATGTAATTTAAAATTGCTTGTGGCTGTATTGTATTGATATTAAGGGGAACTCCACGCCAATTTTTTTTTTTAAATGGCGTGGGGGTCCCCCCAAAATCCATACCAGGCCCTTCAGGTCTGGTATGGATTTTAAGGGGAACCCCGCACCAAAATATAAATAAAAAATGGCGTGGGGGTCCCCCCAAAAATCCATAACAAACCCTTATTCGAGCATGCAAACTGGCAGGCCGCAGGAAAAGCGGGGGGGGACCCCCCTCCTGAACCATACCAGGCCACATGCCCTCAACATGGGGACAAGGGTCTCATCCCCACAACCCTTGCCCGGTGTTTGTGGGGGGTCTGTGGGTGGGGGGCTTATCGGAATTTGGAAGCCCCCTTTAACAAGCCTCCCTATGTGAATGGGTATCGTGTACGTTGTACCCCTACCCATACACCAAAAAATTTTTAAAAAA
This sequence comes from Lithobates clamitans, assembly GCA_037952925.1. Classification (NCBI taxonomy): domain Eukaryota; kingdom Metazoa; phylum Chordata; class Amphibia; order Anura; family Ranidae; genus Lithobates; species Lithobates clamitans. The sequence goes on from JBBGZY010000236.1 coordinate 11,953,361, forward strand.
GTAAAAATGACAGGAGACAGTTTTTGACAATTCCTTTATTAATTAAAAAAAAGTGTCCCACGATGTAAATCCATTGGCAATCATGGCACTGACGACCCCGAGAAAAAAAAACGGAAAAACTCCGCCTTCATGGGAGGCGACCCGCCGACTGCAGTGTTTTTGGGATGACAGCGTTATATAGCCAAGGGCAGGGACACCTGGTGACCACAGTCAATGCAGTTTTCTGTGTTTTTTTTTTCTCTGGACCGTCGGCGCCGTGATTGAAGATGGATGGACATCGCGGGGCGCTTTTTTAATAAAGGAATTTTCAAAAATCGTTTTTACTTTTTTTTACACTTTCTTGGTGAATGGATAAGGGTACAATGTACCCCTACCCATTCACATGGGGGGGCCGGGATATGGGGGCATGTTGAAGGCATGTGGCCTGGTACAGTTCAGAAGGGGGGACGCTCTCTCGTCCCCCCCTTTTCCTGCGGCCCGCCAGGTTGCATGCTCGGATAAGGGTCTGGTATGGATTTTGGGGTGACCCCCCACGGCATTTTTTTATTTTTTAAGGTTTCCCCTTAACCACTGTGTTATATAAACTGCGCTGCCTGCACTGACTGAATATAAAATATACACTGGATATATAGGCTACACTGAATGCAGAATATATATATATATTGAATTTCCTGTGAACGCCCCATATGTTCGGTTCGTTTTAGTACAAACCAACACCCGATGTTCGAGTCAAACTTACGTTCTACTCAAACCGCGGGCTCCTCCCTAGTGGAAACATCATGGTGTGGGGCTGTTTTTCAACATGTGGTAATGGCATACTTCATGCCATTGAAAGAAGGATGAATGGAAAAACGTACCAAAAATCTGCTGCCATCTACCAGGATGATGAAGATGAAACGAGGGTGGACATTTCAGCAAGACAATGATCCGAAAGACAAAGCCAAGAAAACCTTCAATTGGTTTCAAAGAAAGAAAAGAAAGCTGCTAGAATGGTCCAGTCATTCACCTGACTTGAATCAAATACAAAATCTTTGGAAAGAACTAAAGATCAGAGTTCATAGAAGAGGTCCATGGAACCTTCAAGATTTGAAGACGGTTTGTGTGGAAGAATGGGCCAAAACCACACCTGAGCAATGCATGTGACTAGTTTCTCCATACAGGAACTGTCATTACCAACAAAGGATTATGTACCAGGTTTTAAATACATTTCAGTTAGCATGTTCATTACTTTTTCCCTGTGTCATTCCATTTTATTACACATAACTTAATTTCTGAACGTATTTGTTTTTGTTTCTTTGTACAGTATGGATTGCATGGGTTGTTACCAACTTGTGGTGAAAATGTCATATCAATCACACCTTTAGAAATATATATTTACCTAGAAAAATAGTGACGTGTTCAATACTTATTTTACCAGCTGTATAAATCAGCAGAGCAAAGTTGCAGAGGAAAGTGATAATCAGAAGTCACACTCACTCCTCACTATTTCTCTCCTTACCTCTTTTTGGTGGCCCTTGCTTAATCATTAGAGTATTCTATAAAATGTGTTTGGTCTTACCCACAGGATATTTGCCATGATGTTGAAACCTTGAAAACCAGAATTCATTCCCTGACTGCTGGTGCTCGTAATCTCACAAATAAGGATAAAGCAGTGCAGCAGACCTCAAACCTTCAACAACGAATTGAAACTGCCTGGACGAAAGCTAAAGAGAGGCACTCCTTTCTGGAACAATTGCTAGCACGTTGGCAGAGGTATAATCCAACCCAATAATAATCTTATAATTATCTGTCACATGACATGTAGTAATTTGTATTGTGTAAAAATTACAGTATATAGATATTGTGCATTGCATGGAATCTCAACAGCTCATTTTAAGAAATCTTGTTAACCCTTATTTTTTTGTGGTAACTGTCTGGTATTTCAGAATCTAAAGTCACAGCAATGTGATGAGAGCACTCTGTAATGATTGCTTATGTTTTTAGGCAAGAAAACGAGTTTTCTGCTTTTATTATCTGGATTGAGAGAAATGAAGCATTGGTCAGTCCTCCTCAAAAACTTTTTCCTGCAGACAAGACAAAAATCGAAGCTGAAATGCAGGCAGCCCAGGTATGTGTATGCGTCATAACCAGTGGGTATGCATAGGTAGGCAATAATGATCTAAAGCTTGACATCTGGCATTATACAAGTTATTTTATGGAGATTTTCATTCAAAGGTAATATTAACAATGCACCTCATCACTGCTGCCATCCTTTTTTATTGCCATTCTACCTTTCCACGCTTACTGTCATAGTAATTTTTTTCATTTAGAAAGACACAAAGTAGTGAAACAAGATGTTACATCTCATTGTTGAACATGTTTAAAGAGAATGCACAGTGTTTTCTAGAAAGCTCAGATTTTTAGTTATTTTAGTGCTTTCCTTGAAGTACAGTCAAAGTCATAAAAACAGATATGCTGCCGGATATCGTACTAGCAACAACATTTTCATGGTGTTACCTCCATTTCCCCTTCCAGCTGTTGGGCAGAGTGTATAAATATGACTGTACAGTCCAGAAGGCACCATTTGCATTTAGTTATCATCACTCAGGCATGGTCTGTCACACTCCTCTTCTTCATCAGTACAAGTCTCTGTGAGGACACTTGTGATTAAGAGTACGGCTCGTCATTGTCAGCACAATGCACTGAAGAGCAAGTGTAGCAGTATTTTCACTGGCAAAAAATGGTACTTTACTGTAAGGTGTCTCCAATCACATATCATAACATGTAGAGGCATAGGCCTATAAAAAGATAAAATGTGGTGACACTTCATTTTCTGTTTTGAAGTAATTTAGACTGTAATATTCTTATCTTCAGATTATTTATCTTCCTTATTTTCTTTATTGTATTAAGAATAGAGAGTTGTGGATTATCCATTGATTATTCAATGTCCCCAATGTTTCTTTCATTACACCTTTTCTAATAGAACGGGAGGGATTCTTGTTGTCTGTCTCCTTCTGAACATAACTATTGGTATGCTAACTGTGGCTTCAGTTGGTTCTGAGTCACAGATTTGGCATATCAGAAGTCAGAAGTCCTTAACTGCATAATTGCTTTGGGTTAATAACTTAGGGTACTAAAACAAGCATGGCAGTTCGGCAAGTAGCATTTTCCAAAAGAGAGGTCTAAAGTGGCGGCATGTATTTTTTTCTAAGGAATAGCTTCCTTTAACAGTTGTTAAGATAAAATAATCACACAGGAGTGCGTAGTCTTCAATAGGTTCATTTTTTCCTCAAAAGTGTGTTTTTTCTATTAGTGTGGATGTAAATTTATTTTATTATTTATTTCAGGTACTTATTTAGCACTGTGAATTTATGCAGCACTTTACACACACACACACACACACACACACACACACATATATATATATATATATATATATATATATATATATATATATATATATATATATATATATATATATATACAGTCAGGTCCATAAATATTGGGACATCGACACAATTCTAATTTTTTTGGCTCTATACACCACCATAATGGATTTGAAATGAAATGAACAAGATGTGCTTTAACTGCAGACTTTCAGCTTTAATTTGAGGGTATATACATCCAAATCAGGTGAACAGTGTAGGATTTACAACCGTTTGTATTTTCATTTCTGCAGTGTTGTCACATAAAAAAGATCTAATAAAATATTTACAAAAATGTCAGGGGTGTACTCACTTTTGTGAGATACTATCTATCTATCTATCTATCTATCTATCTATCTATCTATCTATCTATCTATCTATCTATCTATCTATCTATTTATTTATTTATTTATTATACATTCACATAAGCCCCTGCCCTCATGAAGCTTACAGTCTAAGGGTCTCTAACTTACATTCATACATACACATACAGCACTAGGGCCAAATTAGACAGGAGCCCATTAACCTTCCAGCATGTCTTTGGATTGTGGGAGGAAACCCACACATGCACAGGGAGAATATGCAAACTTTGTGCAGGTAGTGCTTTGATTGGGAATGAAACCAATGACACTAGCACTGCTAGGCAGACGTGATAATCACTTAGCCACTGTGCTACCCATTTGCTGGTTTCTCAACAAGATGCTAGACCACACTCAAATTCTTGCTTGGATTTATTATCATCAAGTGCACACAGGGTCAATCAATGAAGGTAATTATATTGACAACTTGATAAATCTTTTCATGCCACTTATATAGGTATTTTAACATAACACTTATCATGACTATTGTCATATAAATCCTATGACCATTAATATTTTTTTATTTTTATTTGATTAATGCATTTATAATTATAGAAATTAGACAATGAGAATATCTTGAATAACATTTCTCTACAACAACTGGCAAGGACTTATTGTTGTTGTCTGTCATTTAGAACATTCAAAATATATACAAAAAAAAAAACGGAATAAAAACAAATGTATGGCATTGAATAAAACAGACCTACAAGTATATAATGTTTCTAATATTTAGAAAAGTTATTTTTATAGAGTCATTTTGTCTTGTTCTGTCCTTTCTGCAAGTTACCCAGTGACCTTTGTGCAGTTTAACATGTAGCTACGGTAGGAAGAAAAGGGTGGGTGAAAATAAGACGAAATATACATTTAGAACACATGTATTATAACAAATAAACAGAGCTGCTGTTTGGTGTAACAGATAAAGTACATTTGTAAATCCAAAGCTCATCAATGATGATGTCAGGTATTTACCTCCACTTGAGCTCAAATGTGTTAGCTGGGCTTCTAGATACATCAAGCTGATCTCTTTCACACACATATTAAAAAACGTATCATTTACTTTAATACAACACTAGCAAAAGTGTGCTTGTTCATTGAACAGAAGGAAATCTTGTATTCCTGAAAAAACTGGCTGGTGGTATGAATGGATGATAGAGTGTACAGAGTTCAGCATTCTGGAGAATGTAATGTATAGCACAGCTTACATAGTGCAGTAAACAACCTTAAGAAACATGGAAGCTGGTCACTTCCATGCAAAAATGAAAAGACTACAAATTCGATTTAATACAACATATGATTGCTGTTTCATCAGAACGTTGCATAAATCTTTTATTATAGACTAAGCAGCGACTGTGAAGTCAGTTTATTTTAAAGATGGGTATACTAATAATCGTTATCATTTTAAACAGTTATTACTTAATAAACATCTGAAAAGATGATCACATATTGAACATATGATACAAATACAAATAATGCAGAATATACTAGACACTTTTCTCAAGGTTGTTTTAAAAAAAATGTATATGGCTGATGGTGAAGTAACTACTGATATTTTGGATTTACCAGGCCCTTCATGATGAGTTAGCACAATCACAGAGGTACACTGTTCTGGTTCAGTTGTCCGCATCTTTGTATCCAACCTCCACTGAAAGTGGCATAGAGTCAATGAGGAGTCGTCTAGAGGATCTGTCCCAAAGATGGAATAGTTTACCCAATGCTGTTTCCAAAAGGTTTGTAATTTCCCTCCTGTTTATTGCACAATTACTAGCAGAGTATGTGTATGTAAAGCAATTGGAAAATATGCCCACTAGCCAAAATGCTTTTGTGTTACACTTTCCACAATACATTTTTGCTTCACCATTACTGTTTATATCACTTTTTGTAGGATCGGTGTTTTGGAGTCTGTCCTAAGTGAGCATCAGAAATTTGATGACATGTTGCTGGAATCATCCCTCTGGACTACACAGTTTCTTCGAGAACTTCAAGAAGCTGCTGAAATTATTACCTCCAAACATGATGCTGCTGTGACTTTAAATAAGGTATTCTTCTTTTCTAATACACTTGAAATATTTGCAAATCAAGCCAATTGTACACATGTACTGTATTCTCATAGTAAAGTTGCATTATGTGTTATGCCGCGTACACACGAGCGGACTTTTCGACGGACTAGATCCGACAGTCTTTCCGACGGACTTTGCAGCGTAGGTCCGCCGGACTTTCAAACGAACGGACTTGGACACACACGATCACACCAAAGTCCGATGAATTCGTACGTGATGACGTACGACCGGACTAAAATAGGGAAGTTGATAGCCAGTACCCAATATCTGCCCTAGCGTCGGTTTTAGTCTGTCGTACTAGCATACAGAGGATTTTTCGACCGGACTCGAGTCCGTCGGAAAGATTTCAAACATGTTTTATTTCTAAGTCCTTCGGACTTTTGGGGAAAAAAAAGTCCGCTGGAGCCCACACTCATCGAATTGTCCGACGGAGTCCAGTCCGCCAGACCAAGTCTGCCGGAAAGTCCGCTCGTGTGTACGCGGCATTAGGCTTTACTTTGAATCTGTCAACCACAACTAATAGTTCAGTTTTGGTAGATGCTGAACAGTTAAAACTGCCTACCTTTTCATATTTGTTTTGGATTCCATGACTATTTTGGTGGAGATCCAATTTTCGCTTTCAGATTTTTAATTTTGTTTTTATTTTGAAATATGCAACAGGAATAATGGCAATACTCACTGGTGGGCAGAACATTTTAAATGCCAAGAAAGGAACTATGGTTAGGACATCTTGTTGCTGAAATCCTCTAGTGGTATAGAAAGCCAAAGAGGGGGAACCACCTATCAGACTTGACCTATAAAGTAAAATATCACTTTCAATTTACAGATGGACTTCGCCTGCAAAGTACAATTATTTTGTGAGTAATTGCATACTTCTTTATCCCACAGAAACATATAGCAGAGATGAAAAAACAGCAAGAAGAAATCAGTCACCTGAAAGAACAATTTGCCAAGTTATGCACCTTCACTGTTTCAGAGGATCATTCCCTTCTACAACAAAGAGTCAATGACTGTGTACAGCTATATGAAGAAGCAACTCAAGTCACAGAAAGACGTCAAGAATCCCTGTCCAAATTAGGAGACTTCTTAAGAATTTATGCAGACACTCTAGGAGTCCTTCAAACCTTAAAAGAGACAGTAGTGGGAGCAGTCAGCTTGGATAAAGACAAATCAGATGCCCTTGAAAAAGACATAAATGTTGTTTCACAGGACATTGACAAGATAGCAGGCGTGTCTGCAGCTTTAGATACTGCACTTACCAAAGCACAGTATAACCTAAAGAACTCTATTTCTGAGCAGAGAACTTCTTGTAGAGCACTGTCTGACAATCTAAGTCTAGAACTAGAAAAAGTACAGACATTACTTGGAACAAAGCTAAGTGAAGCAGAGGTTCTTGAAGCTCTGTGGAAATCATTTATTGATTGCAGAGAGAGGCTTCTCAAGACTATTGAAGACATTGAAGAAAAAGCAGACAGCAAGGAGATGAAAGAGCCAGCCCTACAAGCATTTCAGCAAAGGTAATAAACAAATAAATTAACTTTTTCTTGCCTCTTCAAGAAGAGTTTTTTTAAATAACATTCTGTTCAACTAAACAAAACTTACAGTAGTACATGCAGTACCTTTTTTACTATTGGCTTGTTTACCTTTTAGTTGTAATTTGTACAGCATAATTGCACTCCAATCCAGATTCTTGTCATGACTTTAACCCTTTCTCAGCATAATGTTTCTAAATATATTTCATTCTCTTGAAAGTATATAGTATGCATTCTACACAGGTCAGTCTACCAAGTGAATGGACAAGGTGTCAGGCCTCTTGCACTCCTAGTGCTGCTTTAAAATATGCTGTGAGGCATCGTAGAGTAAAATGGATATCCATGTCTCCAGCTCAGCAAATACATTTGGGACATCATCCATTTATGGTGTCCTCTAGTGCATGTGTCAGATCACGGACAGAACTGGAGACTTGAAACAAGGTGGGCAATGTATATTCCATCTTCTTCATAAATGGGGCAGCACAGTGGTGTAGTGGGTAGCACTCTCACCTAGCAGTAAGAAGGGTCGCTGGTTCGAATCCCAACCATGACACTACCTGCCTGGAGTTTGCATGTTCTCCCTGTGTCTGCGTGGGTTTCCTCCGGGCACTCCGGTTTCCTCCCACACTCCAAAGACATGCTGGTAGGTTAATTGGATCCTGTCTAAATTGGCCCTAGTATGTATGAATGTGAGTTAGGGACCTTAGATTGTAAGCTCCTTGAGGGTGTAGGGACTGATGTGAATGTATAATGTATATGTAAAGCGCTGTGTAAATTGACGGCGCTATATAAGTACCTGAAATAAATAAAATAAATAAATAAATGAAAGCTACTACAGAGCCTAATAGAATAATCCAGATCCAGTGCATTTAAATGTGAACCTACCCCTTAAAAAATAATAATAAATTCCCCTTGTATCAAATATTATGTTAAGTTTTAAATACTCTGTGGGTGAGTTTTAAGTTAGAACTTTACTGTTATGAACAAAATCCTGTAAACCCCCCATCAGATGTCCAATATGCAGCTTTCTATGCTCCATAATGCAATATTCCAAGTCCATGACCAATAATGCCTCGTTTCCACCGAGCGGATCGGTTCGGGTCGGATCAGTTTAGACGGCCTAGAATGGTCCGGCCTATTCAGGCGAGCGTTTCCACTGCAAGTTGGACCGACAGGGGCCATACGTGGGTTTAGAAAAAATGCCGTCATGGCGTCACACGTCCACCAATCAGTGTAATGTATCGTAGCTCCGCCCTAACCGAACCGTTCCATTTTCTATGGCCCCACATCTGAAGCAGGACCCTGAATGGAATGGTTCGGTTCGTATGGGCCGCTTTCATAATGGAAACACCCAAAATAGCGTACCGTACCGAACCGAACCGATCCGCTCAGTGGAAACGAGGCATAAGAGTCTCTTTTGCGATTAATGGCCATCGCAGGCACATGTTCTCAATGAAAAAACCTGTTTGTTAAAGGACTGGCTCATGTGTTTGGACATAATGTGATTGTAAAACAGAATACGTGCCTGCTTGTAAGTTCTGTTGTTAAAGTATATGTTAACCATCATGATGTAAAACAACCCATTCAGTTTAAAGTAAAAATGGAAGTCAAAACATTTGTGTATATACAGTGGAGAAAATAAGTATTTGATCTCCTGTAGATTTTGTAAGTTTGCCCACTAAACAAAGAAATGACGGGTCTAAAATTATAATAGGTGTATTTTAAATGATAGAGACAGAATATCAACCAAAAATCCAGAAAAAACACATGATACAAATGTTTTAAATTGAGTTGCAGTTCAGTGAGTAAAATAAGTATTTAATCCCCAAGCAAAATATGACTTAGTACTTGGTGGAGAAACCTTTGTTGGCAAGCACAGAGGTAAAATGCTTCTTCTTGAGCCACTCCTTTGTTGCCTTGGTGTTTTGTTTTGGGTCATTGTCATGTTGGAGGACCCATCCATGACCTATCTTTAATGTTCTGGCTGAGGGAAGAAGGTTCTCATCCACGATTTTACAATACGTGTCTCCGTCCATTGGCCTCTCAGTGCAGCAAAGCACCTTTAGCAGAGAAACAGACCCAAAGCATAATGTTTCCACCTCCGTGCGTGACTGTAGGAATGGTGTTCTTAGGGTCATAGTCAGCATTTTTCTTCCTCCAAACACGGTGACTCGAGTTAAAGTGTTACTAAACCCAGGAGCCTGCATTTACTATATCTGTTCTCCCACAGTACACACAACAAAGAAGTGCAATTTTAGTGAATAGAAACTGCTAAATACCTTTTCTCATCAGCAGTATATAGTCTCCTTGCCTGTGTACTCAGTCTGTGTATATACTGTAAAATGCCTACAATGTGCATGGCGTCAAATGACAATTATAGGTTCTACATGTATACACTGTAATGAAATTGAACTTAAACCCAAGCACTGTATGAAATTAATGCTAAGTGCTTCTTCAAAATGTGTTGTTGGACATTTACTAGTGCGTGGATGTTTCTGTTTCAAGTGCTAGTGCTACTCTTATGTACATTTATGTACTGTAGTTGTTGTATTAATTTCAAACTGGCAGGTATTTATATCCTATTTATGCATTTAATAAAATATACTTTTTTTTATTCAAAATGAATACAGGTTAACATTTTTTAATGAACTGGAGGAGGAAATGAATTCATATCAGCATGAAAGACAGTGGCTGATAGACAAAGCAAATCAGATTGCTCATAAGGATTTATCTCTGGCAGCTGAAGCAGGCAAAGAATTGAATGGACTGAACATTACTTGGGAAGATACTAAGAGGCTTATCAGTGAGAGGTAAGAAATACATTATTGACATGGTAATCTGCAGCATATTATATATAAATATATACACTATATTATATTCTATATCTCACAAGTCCAAAACAAGGGTTACAGCATACATAAAATGTATTAACAGTCCATCAACATAAATATTACAAATTGGCAGTTTGTACATTTTTTTTGTTGATGGACGTTTAATAAATCACATGTATGGTGCAGCCCCTGCTTTTTTGCTATATATCAAGCCTGCAATCAGCTTTTAACTTCAGCTTGTTCAATTGAGCTATGACATTAAAAACGGGAAGCTGATTGGTTCTTTGCAGAGCTGCACCAGAATTTGCACTCTCCAGTTTTAGTAAATCAACCCCATAGTGCCCAAATTTGTGAAAAACAACAAACTTTAGTAATCCATTGTATATCATTAAATGGAAAAAAAACTTTAGATACATATACAAAGTATCCATGATGTAACACATACATACAAACCAGCAACTTGCTGTATATTTTGACCTCCAGCAGAAGAAGGCCAGTGTAGACTTAGTATGCTGTTTTTTGGTCTACGCAACACCCTTCTTCTCTTATCAATCAATAAACCATCCGCTCCCATTAGCATTAAGCATTAGAAAACATAGGGAACCCAAATAGTGTGGCCGGTAGATTTATTTAAAACAAAAAAAAAAAATAAGATATATACTGTGAGATTGCATCTCATATTTACAATGCTTCCAGGCCCTATGTGTTTCGTCCAATCAGACTTTCTTTTTCAGGAGGTCCTTAGCTCCCAAGACATAAGCCTTACCACTTTAATATAAATGAAGTGAAGTACCTGATCACCAATAATTATGTCAGTATAGTGTATTTGAAATCTCAGATCCAGATTAATGATAATGTAATGTACGTTCCTTTAGAAATTCATAAAATGTTTTTGAATGTTCCTCCAATTCAGTGAACTATATTTGTTTCTCTTATTTCAGTCAAGAGCAGTGTCTGGCACTTATTGAACTAATGAAAGAGTATGAACATGTAAAATCCTTTATAATGAAGGTTTTAGAAACTGTGGAAAATATGATCACAATCAAATCCACTTTAAAAGATCAGGAGGACATCCGCCGCACCATAGCAAAAGTAAGAAAATATCTTTAATGTAATGTTATTTCTATTTTAGTATTCTATGTCATATACAATACATTTCAAACTGCTCCCAGTTTCTAGTATTTTTTAATAAAATGGTTTGAAGGTGAATCCACTCTGCAGAGAATGATACAATCCATGAACATCTACTGCCTGAACTTCTAAATTGTAATTCTCCACAGATCAGAGTGATCTACATGGAAGTATTCAAGAGAATTCAAAATTGATGAATCTGTGACTATTCTACTTCAATCATTACAACTAGTTAAAGCAGGGCTCAGGGCCGATCCTAGGGTCACAGACGCCTGGGTGCAGAAATACTTCTGGCGCCCCCACGTGGGCGTAGTCATCTTTACCAACTCCTCCCCTTTACAAATGTTACTATGGCAACGACTCAAACACAGAGATGCTCCCCTAAGTAGTCTTCTTTACCCTAGGATCCTCCCATGATCTTTTAACAATAAAGAAAATACAGGAAGAGCGTACACTAATGAGACCTGGAGGGGAGTCTCTCTGATGCACACAGAGATGACTTCTGTTAGAGAGTCTGTTAGAAAGAGCCCCCAGACATAGTACAGGAGATGGTCAGAGACTGCAGACATAGTACAGGAGATGATCAGAGACTGCAGACATGGTAGAGGAGATGGTTAGAGACTGCAGACATACTACAAGAGATGGTCAGAGACTGCAGACATAATACAAGAGATGGTCAGAGACTGCAGACATGATACAAGAGATGGCCAGAGACTGCAGACATAATACAAGAGATGGTCAGAGACTGCCGACATGATACAAGAGATGGTCAGAGACTGCAGACATGATACAAGAGATGGTCAGAGACTGCAGACATGATACAAGAGAGGGTCAGAGACTGCAGACATGATACAAGAGATGGTCAGATACTGCAGACATATTACAGGAGATGGTCAGAGATTGCGGACATACTACAGGAGACGGTCAGAGACTGGAGATATAATACAGGAGATGGTCAGGGACTGCAGACATAGTACAGGAGATGGTCAGAGACGGCAGACATGGTACAGGAGACGTTCAGAGACTGCAGACATGATACAAGAGATGGTCAGAGACTGCAGACATGTTACAAGAGATGGTCAGAGACTGCAGACATTTTACAAGAGATGGTCAGAGACGGCAGACATAATACTGGAGATAGTCAGAGACTTCAGACATACTACAGGAGACGGTCAGAGACTGGAGATATAATACAGGAGACGGTCAGAGACTGCAGACATAGTACAGGAGACGGTCAGAGACTGCAGACATACTACAGGAGATGGTCAGAGACTGCAGACATACTACAGGAGATGGCCAGAGACTGCAGACATGTTACAAGAGATGGTCAGAGACTGCAGACATAGTACAGGAGATGGTCAGAGATTGCAGACATGATACAGGCGATGGTCAGAGACTAGAGATATAATACAGGAGATGGTCAGAGACTGCAGACATAGTACAGGAGGCGGTCAGAGACTGCAGACATGTTACAAGAGATGATCAGAGACTGCAGACATGTTACAAGAGATGGTCAGAGACTGCAGTTCCTATGGACGTTAGTAAATAATAGCCGATCGGCCCTCTCACCTGACCCAGCGATACAGCAACAACGGTTCCACTGATCAGGAGTCTGCTGACTCTGAATTGCCCGTGGCGACTCCGCTGGGTAGCACCCAGATCTGTATTCTGGCAATGACTCCATTCCCTTCTCCGCCTGGGATGGCGCTAGGCTGTGTGGCTTTCCCTCATGTGGCGCAGGTCAGCGGGGTTCTCTCTCTGATGGTGTTCCCTCAGCACTGTCCTCTCCCTCTGGAGTCCTGGGTGTACTTCCCTGAAAGCTTTCCCGGGCTCCTGACTCTCTCTCTCTCCCATTCAGCTGAGCATGCTGTGTGGGCTGAAGTTTCCGTGTTACAGTGGGGCTGCCAGTCCTCAGGACTACATATCCTACAATCCTCTTCTTTGCTCCATTTTTTTTTCTTCCCTGGCCGATATGAAGGTGGGGGAAGAAACATAGTGCGCTGCTCACTAGTACAGCAGAGCGCGTGAAGAGGAGAGGGGTGTCTCCCGGTGCAGTAAAACATGGTATCATCCCCCCTCCACCAACTATAGTCGCCCCTCAGTACAGACTCCCCTCCACTAAGTATAGACCCCCTCCGTCAATGCAGACCCCACACTAAGTATAAACCCCTCCCTCAGTACAGACCCCCCAGGACAAAACACCCCCCTCTATCAGTATAGACCCCCCTTAGGACAAACCACCCCCCCTCCAATAGTACAGACCCCCCTCAGGACAAACCACCCCCCCTCCATTAGTACAGAACCACCCCCCTCCATTAGTAGAGACCCCCCGGGACAAACCACCCCCTCTCCATTAGTACAGACCCCCCGGGACAAACCACCCCCCTCCATTAGTACAGACCCCCCGGGACAAACCACCCCCCTCCATTAGTACAGACCCCCCCAGGACAAACCACCCCCCTCAATTAGTACAGACCTCCAGGACTAACCACCCCCCTCCATTAGTACAGACCCCCAGGACAAACCAGCACCCCTTCATTAGTACAGACCCCTAAAACAAAACCACCCCCCTCCATTAGTACAGACCCCCCGGACAAACCACCCCCCCTCCATTAGTACAGACCCCCAGGACAAACCCCCCCCCTTCATTAGTACAGACCCCCAGAACAAAACCACCCCCTCCATTAGTACAGACCCCCCTGGACAAACCACCCCCCCTACATTAGTACAGACCCCCCAGAACAAGCCACCCCCCTCCATTAGTAAAGACCCCCAGAACAAACCACCCCCCATTAGTACAGACCCCCAGAACAAACCACCCCCCACCATTAGTACAGACCCCCCAGGACAAACCACCCCCCCACCATTAGTACAGACCCCTCAAGGACAAACCACCCCCCCTCCATTAGTACAGACCCCCCAGGACAAACCACCCCCTCACCATTAGTACAGACCCCCCCAGGACAAACTACCCCTCCTCCATTAGTACAGACCCCCCCAGGACAAACCACCCCCCCTCCATTAGTACAAACCCCCCCAGGACAAACCACCCCCCCTCCATTAGTATAGACCCACCCCTGGACAAACCACCCACCCCTTCATTAGTACCGACCCCCCCAGGACTAACCACCCCCCCTCCATTAGTACAGACCCCCCAGGACAAACCACCCCCCCTCCCTTAGTACAGACCCCCCAGGACAAACCACCCCCCCTTAGTACAGACCCCCCAGGACAAACCACCCCCTCCATTAGTACAGACCCCCCAGGACAAACCAACCCCCTCCATTAGTACAGACCCCCACTGGACAAACCACCCCCCTCCATTAGTACAGACCCCCCCAGGACAAACCACCCCCCTCCATTAGTACAGACCCCCCAGGACAAACCACCCCCTCACCATTAGTACAGACCCCCCCAGGACAAACTACCCCTCCTCCATTAGTACAGACCCCCCCAGGACAAACCACCCCCCCTCCATTAGTATAGACCCACCCCTGGACAAACCACCCACCCCTTCATTAGTACCGACCCCCCCAGGACTAACCACCCCCCCTCCATTAGTACAGACCCCCCAGGACAAACCACCCCCCCTCCCTTAGTACAGACCCCCCAGGACAAACCACCCCCCCTTAGTACAGACCCCCCAGGACAAACCACCCCCTCCATTAGTACAGACCCCCCAGGACAAACCAACCCCCTCCATTAGTACAGACCCCCACTGGACAAACCACCCCCCTCCATTAGTACAGACCCCCCCAGGACAAACCACCCCCCTCCATTAGTACAGACCCCCCAGGACAAACCACCCCCTCACCATTAGTACAGACCCCCCCAGGACAAACTACCCCTCCTCCATTAGTACAGACCCCCCCAGGACAAACCACCCCCCCTCCATTAGTACAAACCCCCCCAGGACAAACCACCCCCCCTCCATTAGTATAGACCCACCCCTGGACAAACCACCCACCCCTTCATTAGTACCGACCCCCCCAGGACTAACCACCCCCCCTCCATTAGTACAGACCCCCCAGGACAAACCACCCCCCCTCCCTTAGTACAGACCCCCCAGGACAAACCACCCCCCCTTAGTACAGACCCCCCAGGACAAACCACCCCCTCCATTAGTACAGACCCCCCAGGACAAACCAACCCCCTCCATTAGTACAGACCCCCACTGGACAAACCACCCCCCTCCATTAGTACAGACCCCCCCAGGACAAACCACCCCCCTCCATTAGTACAGACCCCCCCAGGACAAACCCCCCCTACATTAGTATAAACCCCCCTAGGACAACCTCCCCTCCATTAGTATAGACTCCTCCCCAGGACAAATCCCCCCTCCATTAGTATAGACCCCCCCAGGACAACCCCTCCCCTCCATTAGTATAGACCCCCCCAGGACAACCCCCCCATTAGTATAGACCCCCGACAAACCACCCCCCCTCCATTGAGCTAATTAAAAAACACCCGGGCGGCAGCTGGAGAGGAGAGGATGGTGTGCAGCCGCGCTGCCCGGGTGGACAACAGAGCATGTCAGGCTTGGGCAGCGGGCGGGAGTTGCACACAGGAGGAGGAGAACTGTCTGCAACACGGGTACGGACCCCCCCTGTGAGGTCACTGTGCGGCTGGTCTCTCTGCACACAGAGACACAGCCGCTCCGATCCAGCTATATCCGCTCTCCTCCTCTGACAGGAGGAGGGAGGGGGATGGGCTTCGGCAAAAAACAAAGCAGCGGCGGCTGCGGTGACTAGCGGAGAGAGCTACGGACAAGGAGAGGAGGAGGAGGGAGGGGAGCACTCTGGCGCTGCAGCGCCCCCACCTCTGTGGCGCCTGGGTGCACTGCACCCCGTGCACCCCGTCCAGGATCGGCCCTGGCGGAGCTCCACCCAAAAGGGGAAGTTCTGCTTTAGGTACTCCTCCCCTGCCACATTTGGCATGTCATTTTTTGTAACTGCTGACTTTAATAAGGACAAAAACGACTGGAGCTACGCTTTAAATTTGCTAGATAGATGGGCCAGGCATTAAAGAGGCAGTGTAGGAACAACACAATCAGAAGACACTTACCTGCCAGAGCCTAGAAGGTGACCATGCAGCATTTTGGATCTCGTGGCCTGAAGCTAAGGCACATTTCAGCAGGACACTGATACCAGCAGGATCTTCAGTCAAGAGTTGCTATGGGTCATGTTACTTGTTACGCTCTCTTCAGCCTGCATTAGGGTAAAAAACATTCTACCACTACTAGGCTACATGTTTTAAGGAACAGGGTCAGGGGTTCCCAGCCCCATGACAGGAGTCATGCTTGCTGTCAGAGCCTTTTGCTCCCCCCTCCTGGAAGCGGGGTTAGGCCTGCCTCCCTCACCTCTCCTTTTTGTATCTTTTTTTTACTCCTAGTGACCTCTCTATAAGGTACCGATTTCCTTGTTTAAGCATTACTCAATATATACTCGGAAAATGCTCCCTTAAACACCTAGCCTCAATGTTGGATCTTGTCAGATGATTATTGGTGCTTTCACTTTTTGTTTTGGTGTGCATATATACCTTCTCCTTTTGCAATGCTATGTACTGCTGCTCTATACCATGAACCTTCTTTGTTGTAATCATCTCACGAATCTCCAATAAAAACTGAGTCAAATTAAAAAACATTCTACCAGTTTCTGTGCACTTCCCCTAGCTAAGTGCTTATCATAGTCCCCTATCGATTCAGGGTTGCGCCTTGCTGCATCTGTTCTCTCCCTTCTCCTCACTCTCAGAGGCTTAGCCAAGAGCAGCAAAAGCCATTGGTTCCTGCTGCTGTGGGTCAAATCCTCTGAGGAGAAAGGGGCCAAGCCACGCTGCACTGTGTGTGTGTCTATGGATGCACATAGCCCGGTACACCCCCAAAGGAAGTGGCTTCCTATGGTGGTGCCCAGATAAGAGGAGGAACCGAGAGTGCTGGCAGGGGACCCCACAAGAGGAGGTTTGAGGCCACTCTGTGCAATACTGTTGTGTATAACATGGTGTGTATAACATGTTTGTTATTTTAGGGGGAAAAAAAGACTTCACAACCTCTTTAACTCAGATTGTCATATTTCCTTTTTATGGTCACTCTAAAATTTTGTTTCAGGTTTGTATGGTTGTACTAATAATTAGTGGAAAGTCCAAAAGCAAAATTCTAAGTTAATTACTTAAAAAAATTATTAGAGAAAAACTCCAGGCAAAACTAAATACATGGTTTACATACATATACAGTATGTTTAAAAGCAAATGGATTTGTAATTCTGTACAGCCTTGTGATTTGCTCATAATTGTTACGTTGCAAAGCCAGGCAAGCTACATACTGTACCTATTTCCTGGTTCAGCAAAAAAGCATCTAATGTCAGCTATCCACAAAGATGGATTAAGGCCAAATGGGATCCTAGGCTAGGTAATGTAGTAGCTTTGTACCCTCCTTGTCTTTTTGATTCACTTTGATAAGGAATGCAATAGGCACAGAAGAGACACATTTTCAATATCTGTAATGACATGGCCCAGTCAGACATTAACTGCCTAAAAGCGCATTGTTCCTTCAGAAGTGACAGGTTTGTACATATCTTGAAGGTTGTAACATCAACCTATTCCTGTTGTGCTGCCTTTAGTGTCTTGCCTCTAGCTTGACTATTCCACAATGAGTCTGCATCATCATCACCGTCCATTTATCAGGGATGTGATGCAGGAAACAGTATAACTGTACAGGGCAACAACATAACTGAAAAATAAAGTAAAAGAGTGTTCCTGGCTGTGCAATGGCTTCTTTTTCAAAAAGGATTTTTTTTCTAAAGTTTAGTGAAGGAAGTTAACTGCAGCTTGTAGTTGTATATGAAGAAGGGGTTACTTCAAACTTGCAGTCCATCACTGGCTGCGGCCCAACAAGCTTACTTTAAGATATATTTCTATCAGACCACATAACTAAAACGTACAAATTGTAACTCTTCATCCTTCCCCCAACTCAGTCGTAGCCTTTAGACTGTTATTGTTGCTTTTTTGATTATGTTCGCTAATTTTAGACAACATTGTTTACTTAGCATGAATCAGCCAAGAATGAAATCACGGAGAACCAGAAAGAACTTGACGAGTTCACCAACAAAGGAAAACGTTTATTGGTGGAACTTAAGAGAATTCATGGCTGTGATGCAAGACCAGTGAAAAAAGATATGGACTACTTTGTGGACCAATGGCTTGATGTAAGATAACTCTGCTGATATATTAAAGTCTTCTAATCTTTTCTTTCTCTGTGCTATTTAAAGCATGTTCTTTTTTTTTTTTTTTTTTCTCGTTCAACCAAGCAGACTGAATGAAAATAACTAAAGGGCTTGAGAGGAATTTGATGTACTAACTATGCAATGTTAGTACAGCAATCTCCCCTCTGAGCTATTGTTTTCTGGCAGGAGGACACCCCCCCCCTTCCAGGTCACACTGATTAGCGCTCGCAGTCATTGGTTGCCATGCCAATGCTGATCAGAAATCAATCAGCTGCTGGTTTTCCAGCATGCTCGTTTGACAGAAGCCAGTTGTGAGCTCACGTTCTGCAAGACAAGGACCTGTACACACAGGCTGAATGTCGGATGGTTTCTACTGCACCGGCTGATTTTGACCGATATTTAGCCCGTGTGTATGGGGCTTAACAATGACAGAAAGTCAACTCAGTTTGTCTAAATCATATGTTGACCTATGATGGCAAGTGCACACAGTTCTAGAAAAGTAGTAATGGTAAACATTGAGTTTTTTATATACATCAGGGATTCAACAAATTAAGCATTGTTGATGTCTGTTGTATATACAATTTTACAACATCCTCCTCTATCCAATACAATCTCACCTTGTAATTGATGCAACAGTGTCCTGTGTCCAATTGGACTTGCATCCAATTAATTCTAAACCTGCATACAATGAAAGCTCATCCTAACCTTCAAAATAATTGTCCTACATCTGATGAAACATCACCCTCTTACCAAAGTCATCTTGCATCTAATGAACATTAATCCTTCATACAATGAAACCTCATTCTATTCTCCATAAATTGTCCTACATTTGCTAAAACCTCCCCCTATATAAAATAAATGTTCATCCTACCTCTGATGAAACCTCATTTGTTTTTTGACAAATTTCTCTTCTCTCACCTAATTAACCTTGTTCACTGTCTGACAAAACCTTTATCTTCAGCTGATAAATTCTCATTCGCTAGACGACACTCCAACTACTATTATACAGATGACAAATAAAAGAAAAAAAGGTGCCTCTAAGTGCAGAATTAAAACTTTTAATATCCCCAAACAAGATTAAAAACACTTACAGAATCAAGGATAAGAAGAGGCATAACATGGATGTATGAAGCAGGTGATCCGGCATCAGGAGGTCCCAGTGTATCACAGCTTTCCAGGGATAACGATATGCAGCAGAAGGTCCCAGGATAACCAACAGGTGAACACCCCAGGCTCTGGGAACACTGGTGAAGCAATTACGTCATCTGGGTCAGCGTGGAGCATGAATTCCGGAAATGACGTCAGAGGGACAACAACCAGCATGGACCGCAAACATGAAATATGTCATCAAAATGGGATGCGTTTTGGAACTACTAATTGGTTCCTTCTTCAAGCCAATGACGTCATTTCCGGGATTCATGCTCCATGCTGACTCAGACGATGCGGTTGGGGATATTAAAAGTTTTAATTCTGCACTTAGAGGCACATTTTTTTCTTTTATTTGTTTTCTATTAGAGATTCCTTCCCTCTTTGAGTGCAGCCCTAAGTGTTTGAAGACCACTTCATTCATCCAACAAAGACACTAACTGCCGGGTCCTGACATTCTGAGCGCCTTTGACATACGTTTTATACGTATTATACAGATGACACCACCTCTGACTGTATTTCACAGTCCACTAACACTAGGTTCACACCTATGCGTTTTTTAGTGCGTTTTGTAGTTTGCAGAAATGCACTACAGTCCATTTATAATGGTATCCTATGGTACACGTTCACATCTATGCGTTTTTCAGCCAGTGCGTTTTTGGAGATTGCGTTTTGCGTGTATTATTTCCATGAACCCACATCAAAAACGCAAGTTTAAAATGCATTTTAACATGTGTTTTTTTTTTCTCTTTAAAAAACTGTGAATAGCTGGTTGTGGAGGATTGAGCCGAGAAGCCGGCTGCCACGTCCTTCACAACTGATGAGTCTTCAGCTATCAGCGGGGCCCCACTGACAGCTGAATGTAAAAAAAAAAGAATTGCCCTTTGGGTCTGGATTTTGAGGGGTACTCCACACCAAAATATAAAAAAAATGGCTTGCTAAAATAATCCATGCCAGACATTTATCCGAGCATGCAGCCTGGCAAGTGAGGAAAGGGAGGGGACAAGTGAGCGCCCTCCCCCCTGCTGAACCATACCAGGCTACATGCCCTCAACATGCGGCCTAATATAAATTGGGGGGACCCCGTGCTGTTTTTTTTCCCTATTTTTGTATTTCCGGCAATTCTTTTTTTTACATTCAGCTGTCAGCTGATGACTCGTCAGTTGTTGGATGTGGTGGCCGGCTTCTTGGCCTGCTCCTTAACAACCAGCTATTCACAGTTTATTAAAAAGAAAAAAAAAGCATGAAAACTGCATGTAAAAGTGCATCAAAATTGCAGGTTCAAAAACATAAAACGCACCTCAAAACGTGCCCGAAAACCGCATCATCTGCAACCACATGTGAACATAGCGTAAGATAGAATTGTATTTAAATCTAAAGATGCGTGGGCTAAAATAAGGTCCAATGTATTCATACATTTTGGATAACATTGTATGAAACATTTATTGTATAAAACAGTTGTTGGATAAGCAGATTTTACAACTACCCACACAATATATACAATCTGATATGCATATTGTCCCTTAGGTTTACAACTATGTAGTGTAATGCTCTGATTGTACATTGTAAAATGGCTGTGGCACCTTTATTGGTATGTAAAATAAAGCAATCCACTTTTATTAGATTCATAGATAATAAATATTTAAAAACATTAAAAATATATAATATACACATATCTATAAACCGCTTAGTCATAGAACTCAAGCGAATAGCATCAAATAATACATTCAGCAAAAGTCCCCCCTTGGATCAAGGGTGACAAACCACATAACAGGCGCTGTGACAGGGTGGGATGGAGGGGTCAACTGTGACGGGAGCCTTCATGCGGGGTCCTTATATAGCCCCCCAAAACACAATTTTTTTCCCGCCTAACATACCTGTGACATGTACATTCAGGATTTAAATATAAAGTAACATTTATTTATTTTTTATATTATTATTCTTGTGGCCGCCACAATCCCTGAGATGAGATCACTGAGATGTGCCCACTTCTCCAATGTAGTTGTAATGTCTTTTACCAGTTCAGCACTGCAATTTTTTTGCAAGCATTTTTCTAGCATCTTGATTGTAAAGTATTTTTATATTTGTAAAGTTCAACCTATCCTTGGTAGATTTTGCCATCAAATTGTGACATGTGTGACAGCTGAAAGCCCAACTTCATCATGCAAGAAGGACAGGGGCAGGACCAATATTCCTTGTACACACGATGGATTTGTGTTTGAAGGTTGTTGGCTCCAACTTGTCTTGTATACGCGTGGTCACACAAATGTTGGCCAACAATTACGAACATGGGAACGTGGTGACGTACAAGACGCATGACGAGCCGATAAAAAGGAAGTTCAACAGTCATGTGATATCTCCATTACGAGTGCTAGTTTTACAAAACCGACCGCTTCCGGCTAGTACTTGATTCCGAGCATGCCTGAACTTTTGTGCGACGGACTTGTGTACACACGATCGGAAAGTCCGACAACAACGTTTTGTTGGCAGAAAATTTGAGAACCTGCTAGCCAACATTTGTTGGCGGAAAGTCTGACAACAAATGTTCAATGGAGCATACACACGTTCGGACTTTCAGCCAACAAACTCACATCCAACATTTCCCGTCGGAAAGTCCAACCGTGTGTACGCGGCATTACAGTAACATCAGGAAACCATATTAAAACAAGCATATAAGGCATTGTATGTAATCGAAAGATATGAGACAAATAAATATAATATACTTCATTTCATACAGATCTGTTGTTTTATGAGAAGAGCTTTTGGCAACAAATATTGTTATATTTTATTTAGCTCTAAAACAAATGTCTACTTTTCTGAAAGAAAAAAAAAGTGCATGCAGAATTTAACTGAGATATTAATAGCTTTTTTTTAGCTATACCTCTCTTGTGGGTCACAGGTCTCCTGTGACCTAGAGTCAGCTTATTGTGGGCTATGGCCACTATTAGCTTATGTGGCAGAGCCCGCACCAGGCTCTAGATGGATCCCAATGGATCCCCCTGGCTGTCTTATTGGTGGTTGGCTCTGCCTTTCAGTGCACAGCTGAGAGCCAATCCCAGCCATGCTTGCCCCCTCCTCTGCCCAGGGCTCTAGTGAGTATTGGAGAAGCAGAGCTCTATGAAGTCCGAGAACTGAGTGATCAGCAGTGATGTGAGCCAACATGGGACAGCTGCAGCATCACAACAATCATGCAGCATGAGGCATGTGTTTGTATGTGTCCACGCTTTTCCTTTATTTCTCAGTGCTGAGCAATATTCTTCAAGAACAGATTTGTGTCACACCTTATGATATGGAAACATACAGTATAATGTAGCAATTATAGAGTTATTTTTTTCCTGTTTATTGTGAATATGACACACATATAAAATAATCAGATAATTGTTAACAGATATCAAAAAATGGCAGCATGCGCCTTGCGGCCATTATAATACACAAACTGTATAAACTACCAAACAAGTTCCCATTTATTGTATTTTCCCCAACAGATAGTTAATTCTAAAAGTAATCCTGTGTATAATGATTTTCTACATTGTGCGGAAGAGTGGATCGTTGGATAGTTGTATTTTTCATTGTTGTAATAATACCATAACACAAATACATCACTTCAAAAGTAACTTTTCTTCCATATTTAGTAAAGTGGTTAAATGTTTTATGTGCTGCACATAGCAGATGAAAACATATGTTTAGGAGTGTGGTGACATTCTTCATCATAAAAGACACTAAAAATAAAAAAACAGCCTTGTGAATAGGTCAAATGTAGTATTAATTTCTGGAAGGCTTTTCATGTCAAATGCCAAAGGATGATGGTATTTGTAAGTTACTGGCTGATTTTTTTTGTTTACATTTTTGAAAAATGATTTTTCATGATTTGTTTCATTCATCTTATCTGATTACAATCCAGAGAGGTGACTCACTCATCAGATTGGCATGTAGGAATAACATTGGGAAGATAGGAAGCCACCTTTTTCCTTTTCCCTGCATTGTAAAGATTTTAGTGCCCATCTAGTGTTCTTGTCAAACACAACTATTTCTTTCTATTCTGCTCAGATGCATGCATGTAGTGTTTGACAAGAAAACACTGCATTTGACCTCAATAAAACACGCTGATTAAAAAGAAATGGCGCAAAGCAGGTCAGTTGCAGTTTCTGAATCATCTATGTTACTCCTTTGATGTTAGATGTTAGTAAAAATCTGCTAACCTGCGTTTGACCCGCATTTTAAATGCATGTCAAACACTGGAATACAGCTCTTATGTACATGAGCCTTTAGTGCAGGGTCATCAAACACAATGTCATCGTGGGCCACATCAGCATTATAGTTGCCCTCAAAGGGCTAGTTGTACCTGGTAGAATATATACATTTTTGCAGGACTTTTTTTTCTCAGAGAATAGGTGCAGGAACTCAACCACACCTCCTGCCGGACTGCATCAAACAGTGGGTGTGGCCAAATTTCCACACAGTGGCGGGATCTTAAAGAGGCAATAAATACCATGTGTGCATTATGTTCAGGAATGCAGGTACAGAGTGCAGAGTTCAGGGGTATGCTATGTACATAGTGCATTGTTTGTGGGTGTGCTATGTACTGAGTGCAGGTTCAGGGGGGCATGTAGAGAGTGTAAGGTTAAATAGTATGATACATACAGAGTGCAGGGTTAAGGGGTCCCCTCCTTATTGGATAGTAGCACCCACCTCTGCTTTATTTCAGTGCTAAAGGGTGTGCTATGCACAGTGTGCAGGGTTCAGCTCTCTTTTACAGGCTGTCCACATCTCACTGGCCTTTGCAGCAAGGAGCACAAGGAAGCAAATCTAGTACCTCCACAGAAGGCTTCTGTGTTTACAAATGACAGTGGTGAGCAGGGAGTGGAGGGTGAAAGCCGAAGGTGGCAGAATGGAGTTCTGACACAGTCTGGCTGAAATAAAGCTATGGGTGCGAGGGCCACATGAAATGGCTTGGCGGGTCGGATAGAGCCTTGTGTTTGACACATGTGCTTTAGTTTTATATGAAAAAGGTAAGAGTAATTACTAGAGAAAATATAAATGAAGAAAATGCGCCTCTTCCTACTAAAACAAGCGCTTCTGGATTTGGTGAAGTATCAGGTCCCGAAATAGGTATATATTATAGCCAATTAAGGCTGAAGCAGCTACCATAAAAGCCTGCTCTGGGCAAATGAAAACAAATATACAAACACAAAAGGCAGCACTACAAATTAAAATGACACACTACAAATATTTAAATAGTGCTATCAGTTTATTCCTAACAACGTCTCTTTAAAACTCATCACCAAGTTTTGCATTGTTTTTCTTGCTTTTCTTAAGCTTGTTAAAACTCTATACGAGGCAAGACAAAACTCTTTCCCTTAACATCTTAGACCAGCCATGGTGGCAGGAGTCTAGGAGTTGAGACCTATTGAAATAGGAAGCAGTAATTACTATTTAAATAGTGCTATCATACAGTGCATATGTACAGTGAAGAAACACAGTCCACACTATATTGCAGCTAGATTCTCTATATATTCCGTGGTGTATGAAAGAAGAGACTGTCCAAATGAAAGATGTTCAATTTCCACTTTCAAGATGATAGGCCGTCACCAACACCTCCACACTCCACACACTCCACACGTAAAGAAGCGGGGGGGGGGGGGGGGGTACACACATCCTCCTTCAAATTAAACTCTTACCAGCAGATTCAACTGGGTCAAAAGCATGAACACTGTAGACCTGGTCTCTCTCTCTTTCCAATCACCTAGGACAGCTGCACCAGGTGATTTGGATCATGCAGTAATAAGCTAATAAGGGTATGCAAACCAAGATTTCAGCTAAAAAAGCCTAAAAAGACTGAAATTGCTCCGTATCCCCATCCCGGGTGATGAGCGCTCTCTCCCGGGATGGGTATACGGAGCAAAGTGGAAAGTGGGAATTGAACTTCTTTCATTTGGACAGTCTCTTCTTTCATACACCACTGAATATATAGAGAATTTAGCTGCAATATAGTGTGGGCTGTGTTTCTTCACTGTACATATGCACTGTATGATAGCACTATTTAAATAGTAATAACTGCCTCCGATTTCAATTGGTCTCAACTCCTAGACTTCTGCCACCATGGCTGGTCTAAGATGTTAAGGGAAAGAGTTTTGTCTTGCCTCCTGTAGCGTTTTAACAAGCTTAAGAAATGCAAGAAAAACAATGCAAAATTTGGTGATGAGTTTTAAAGAAACATTGTTAGGAATAAAATTTTTAAAGAATTAAAATCTAAGCTTTTAATTTGTTATAGTACAGATCTACCATTCAGAGATAGCTATGTGTGCTGCTATTCATTTCTATCCTCTCCCTGTCAGGTTGTAAGGCCTCCAATGAGGCTTACCTCTTACCTGCCAGAGCTCAGGGCTAATAATGGGCATTTAGTAGGGGGGCTGCCTTTTTTGTTTCTGACTAGAAAATAATAAAATTAGTCAATAATCAAGTAAACCATGAAAGCAAAGGCTGCATTAAAACAATTCAAGAGTTGATATTAAGACTGTTACATTTTCCCATTTTTGACTGGTCTGTAGATCACTTGGATTCCACAGCTCTATCTGTTTCTAGGATAATAGATGTGTTTGTAAAACCTTACCTCATGATACTCCTATGTCACTATATAAACAAGATGTGGGAAGGCAGAATATAGAAAGCCCTAAAGAAGAAGGAAAATGTTTACCTTCAATATTCTCATTCTTATCAGCATTACATTGATCACTTGATAGTAGCTGAGCTTCACCTTTATATTACAAAGCTTTAAGTTGTAACCAAGAATGATAATAGCTAATATACTGTGCTCATTTTGATAATGATTTTTTACAGATTTCCGAAAGAATAGATGAGAACATGGAAAGACTAATTGTGAGCCTGGCCTTATGGGAAGATGTATTGAGCATAAATGATGAAATTGATGGGTGGTCTACCAACTCCATTTCACAACTGAATGAGAGTATTACCAACTTAAACAGCAGTCAGCAACTGAAATCTTGTCTTTCAGATTTTCAGGTTTGTGTTAAACTATAGGTTCCTTGATGTAATTTAACTGTGTCATAATTCATTTCTTAGAGGGGGCCAAGAGTACCTTCAAAGTCATCAATATTCCACCTTCAGTTAGAAATTTTTAAAGAATGGCTTCCTGTCAACTTAACCTGTCAGAGAATGTGTTAAGGGGTTTATTTAAACAACAGATAGATACTATTATCTTCTCTGTACAGGACACCACAGTGTTTACCCCCCTGCACCTGATTTTACAAGTCATTCATAAAATGCAGGTTTTTGTGTGTCACCTGCAGTGTCCTACAGAATTGTTCCTGCATAATGCTTCTGAGAACACTCCATAATAGGATGAGGTCCTGGTCATCTGATTTTGACAGGTCATGTGACCTGGTGTTCCTCCCCACTGCACTTTTTTTTACCATTAAGTACATTTAATTGGACTTCGTACTTATAAATGTGCTTTTTTTATGTATTCATTGATAAGGCTGCATTATAACCATACTGCTACTTTATACACTTATATATGTACCCAAATTCTGCCAGTGTCTGGTCAGCCAACTATCTTACCATATGCTGATAATACACTTGTCTCTTAAGTGTGCAAAAGAGTATTACTTGGCAAAGCCCTGTAAAAAAAAAAGAAATGCATTAGCTACAGGGCTTTGTATTATATTTTACAATTTCTACATGCATAAAACGTTTGTTACTAAACTTTTGCACAATCGAGGCACAATTGCTGAACTTTTTCCATTATGTGTGGTTCTAATATCGTCAGTGCCATCTGTTGGCCATGATATCTTTTTTTTTCCTGATTGAGGTATTTTTGGAAAATAAATGCATTATAGACACTAGGTGGTACAGACAATATAAGAGGCACATATAAAAGAGGAAGTCCGATAATCTTTGCCCTGATTGCGCAAATGTTTATCTCATCCACAGAGCAAATAAATAGTTTATAAATAGACCCCTTTACCCATTCTGGCAGGTAATAGGAGCAGCAGCCGTTTGACCTCAGGGCCCTCTCACATCTAATTTCCAACCCCAAGAGTTGACAGACAAGGGGGATAACAAGGGGGATAAGGTATAACTATAAATATTTCAAAAGTAAGCTATCAGAACTAATAATAATTGAAAGTGTAAATAAAGGCAAAACTTATTTTTATCATTTTTGATCGAGTAAAGGAGGGTTATAGCCATTTTCAGTGTCCCGTAGGGGGGATTTCTCTTCATTTCCTGTCCCATGGACAAAACAGGAAGTAAGGAAATCCCTCCAAAGTCAGGAAATTCCGGTGTGCCTCCAGGGTCACCAGAACTAGTGTGCCTATTAGAAGATTTCCCCCCTATTTCTGTTCTAATATCAGCCCAAAATTTGGGATTTTACTTTTTACTTTCGATGATAATAGTAAACAAGACAAATAGAAGAGGGTGAATCTCCCTAACGCAGGGCACAGACAGCAATGAAAACTGACAGATGTTCTAATCCCTACCCACTCTATCCAAAATTGAAAAAAAATGGCTTTAGTTACACTTTAAAAATTATTGTTTATATTCTTGCTAAAGCCCAGTGATGACTGGTTACCTTTAAGAATGTCTGTGTCTCCTTAAGTACCTTAGCAGTACCGTAGCAGGAATACTTTTTTCTTTTCTCATTAAACATAAGGACACCAAATTTAACACACTGGAAACATTCTTACTCATCTACGTACTCTAAACTGGGGAATTTTGCTTGGCCTGGAATCAAGGATTGCTGGAAAAAAAGACTTAACTTTGCGCTCTTTTTTTTATGCCATTTTCTTCAATGCATTGATACAGACTGAAGTAACAAACAAGGGACAGAAACTGGACGAGTTTCATTCCAAGGTTTATGAACTCAAGGAGCTGACCAAGAGCCAGGAGCCCCCTCCAGAACTGCAGGTCAGTATTCTGTTCTATACTGATATTAGAACTCTTTTTTTAAAACCACATACTGCAGTTTGTGTTCTGCTGTGTGACAAGCCCAGCTCTGAAAATAGATGGGGCATAATAGTAACAACATCTTGCTGGTTCGAAATCCTCTGCAGCATTACATTGGTTGAAGTTCCTAACATCTGCAGTCAATGGGAATGATCGTAAGATGTTTTTCATTTTCAGTGCTAACAGAAAAAATGATAAAATACAGTGCAGTCATCTATATTAGCCAATATTTATTCCCTAGAAGAAAAATATGAATCCTGATTGCTGGGAAAAAAACATTTAAGAGATTGTAGTTAATGTTTCAATCAGGTACAACACCTTTGTTATTTGCCATATTGCTCTCTATTTTCAGCAATGTGATTGCTATTTTTTATCTCTCCTATAATAATGATTGTTATTTCTTAGTGAATGTAGCCCATTTCGGAAGACTCATTGTTGTAAGTGACTAGCAGGTTGGTTATTGTGCTGAGAATTTTTTCTATTTTCTGTACATAGGGCTGTGTTTGTGTGTGTATCTCCCGACTGGGTAATATGTGAAGAGGTTGTAAATGTCTCCCTTCTGTCTGGGCTGCCTATGTACTTTATATTCTTTGTCTATAATGACACATTGGGCAGTGTATTTGGCCTTTGGGATCCTCCTTTTTATTTTTGCTATGTTAGTATGTGTAATGTTGGTGTTTGGTAGCTGGGCAACCACCCTAACCACCATATTAAACTTCTCATCATTTTTTCTTTAGCCAGGACCTTGGTGACAACATTTACTGGAGAATGTGTTCAGCTTAGATCTGTGGATATTCCTGTGGGTTGGGTAGCTTCTTCTTTTGGGCTGGAAACATCATGTTTACACCAAAGGGATGGAGGTTACTATGAGGCTTTGGGTGAATCTTCTAGTCAGGACATTTTTGGCATCTTCTTTGCACCATGTCCAAGGTTGATCTAGGCATGGGAAAATACTATTCTTTTTTCACTTCTAACAATTCCCAGGTGAAACTGCCTGCATTGGTTGATATTTACAACTTAGATTATTCAACTTGTTGCTCCCCTGATTGCAAAGGTTTAAACAGCCACCTTCCATAGCATCTAATGCTTGAGATGCCTAATATTTCTGATGCTGTCAGGAACCCTTCAGAAGATTTGTTGTCAGATACCGAGTCCCTCCTTTCCTTAAGGGAGGAGACCCTATCAGCTGAATTTCATGAAGTGTTTTTTTCTTCTTCAAAACAGAAAACAACAGCTTCTTTTCTAATTGGGTATGTGTGTTCCACTTTAGTATTATTATACAGGATTTATATAGCGCCAACAGTTTGCGCAGCGCTTTACAACATGGGGCAGACAGTACACTTACAATACAAATCAATACAGGAGGGATCATAGGGCCCTGCTCGTTAGAGCTTACAATCTAGAAGACTTTAAGAGAAGATTCCACTGTTCCCTTCTGTACCACGATGTCTGGGCTATGTTCTTGTAGACCTAAATATTCCATCAAAGTGTTTACTCATTCTCCCCTATTCAATGATTTTATCTACAAAGATTGAAAGCACCCAGACAAACGATTCTCTGCTCCTAATTGGTTTTAATGATCCTATCCCTTTGTGGAGGATTTTGTCATGAAATGGACTGCTTACTTCACAGTCAACCACCAGTGCCTCTTTCTGATTATTCCAATAGAAGATGTTCCATTCTTTAAGGAACCCACTAACAAGACATTGGAAGCAATTTCTAGATCTATCTACTTGGTGGGATCTGCCCTTCAATCTATGCTCACCTCTCTCCCAGAGTTTAGCAGACTGGAGAATGTAGAGATTCAGCAACTGCTGGTGTTGACACACTCCATACAAATTCCATATCTCAGCAACCTTGGACTGACATTCTTTTAGCCATTCATGAATTGTTAAACCTAATGCCGCGTACACACAATCAGATTTTCCGACGGGAAATGTTCGATGAGAGCTTGTTGTCGGAAATTCCAACCGTGTGTAGGCTCCATTGGACATTTTCCACCTGAATTTCCGACAAACAAAATTTGAGATCTGGATTTCAAATTTTCCGACAACAAAATCCGTTGACGTAAATTCCGATCGTGTGTACACAATTCTGACGCACAAAGTTCCATGCATGCTCGGAAACAAGCAGAAGAGCCGCACTGGCTATTGAATTTCATTTTCTCGGCTCGTCGTACGTGTTGTACATCACCGCGTTCTTGACGTTCAGAATTTCTGACAAAATTTGTGTGACCGTGTGTATGCAAGACAAGTTTTAGCCAACACCAGTCGGAAAAAAAAACATGGATTTTGTTGTCGGAATGTGCGATCGTGTGTACGCGGCATTAGGGTTATCATTTCTGTTCCTCCATCCAAAATATTTAGGGTTTCCTTCAAGCACTTTTACACTTCTGGAACCCGATAGAGGCATTCATTTTAGCTTGAATCTAAAGATTCTCAATGCCTTTGTTCATCCTAAAAAGTTTTGGATGTAAACTATTCAGTCAGTTAGTACCTCCATTCATTACAGAGACTTTTTTAGCAGAGAATTCTTTGTATCCATCAGCATAAAGGATGCACATTTAAACATTCCTATCCCTCCAGGTCATCAGTTCTTCACTTTGCTCTGTGTGACAACCATGCTTTGGATGCTGGTAAAAAAAAACCTAAACATCTCTTACAGATAGAAGTTTTGATTATGTTATATATTTTTTTTGTTACAGGCAGTGTACAAAAGGAAAAAAATGCTAGAAGGGGGACTTTTTTTTGGCTGGGGAGACCTCCTGTCATTTTTAAGACTTAGTTTCTCTTTAATAATTGACTTTTAAAAGCTAAGAAGTACAGACCATTCCACTGTTATGTCAGTATGTCCTCATATGAGTAAGACTAGTTTGAGAAATATTTCTGTAGCATAAATTACACCAATACAGGGAAACACAACACCTAGTAATTTCTATGCTTATTGTCTCATGTAAGAGAATTATAGTAACTGTGGCTTATTTTACTATTGTTAACATTTTCCTTAATCATTTTGACAGATTACAATTGTGTGTTTTTTTATTGTGTGATCTAGTTCATGGAAGCAGATTTAAGGCAGAAACTGGAGCATGCCAAAGAAATTTCCCAAGTGGCCAAGGGGACATTAAATGACTTCAGTCTTCAGAAGATGCAGCTAGAGACATTCATCGACCAGATGACTAACTGGCTTAATAAAGTTGAAGAATCAGTTTTAAAATATACAAACAGCCAGGAACCTGAAGACCTGAAAAAACTTAAGGTATATCACTCTTGTGGCTAGTTGGCTCACAGCTAACCTATTATCTATGGAGTATCACATTTTATTAAATGCATTATTTGTGTGATGAATGGATACCAACATAAAGAGGTAAAATGTTATTAAAATCTTAACTTTTCAACTATGTTTGCAAAATAGACTGACAGTTGTATAGTAGCCTTCATTCAGTTGTTGACTAAAAGTCAACGATATGATTTGATAATGGCTTGCTTTTGAAAACATATGTTAAATATGATATTATCAGCCCATATGTTCTATTGCATGGGACAAGTGCCTTATGATGGGGGTCCCAAAAAAACACCAACCCGTTACTAATGTGCATTGGGCTTTTCCTTACCCAAGGTACTCTCAAGGAGGATTTAGTTTTTTGGGGAATTTTTAGTGCAGCTTACTTGTCCTCATTGTGTAAGTTAATTTGATACCACTGTCAGTGAATTTGTGAAGGGTCTGAGTAAAGTAAATGTCCAACACCTGATTTGACCCAAGAAAAAGAAATAGGTACCCAATAAGGGCAACTAATATATGTATAAAATCAGCTTTAATTAATATCACTTCCTCCATTGAAGTAAAAAACAATATCAATAAGGGTCTTTTACATTCAAAGCAAGCAAACATTGTAATAAGGCTTATAAGCGATACATTTCTGTGAGATGTGTTTACTCTGCTCCTTGAAGTCCCATAATGGCATATAGGGGGATCTTACTTATTTTATTTGGGTTGTCAGTCCACCCAAATATTTCCATTTTTGGTGGATGTCATAGAGTTAAATGTCTGAATATCAAGAACAAGATCCAAGCAATACTAATACACAACATTTTGGCAGAATGTTAATAAGACAATCTCTGAGGGGAAAAAAACACACAAACATACAAAGCAATGGTAATTAAACTTATAGTTAGTGAGATAAGGCAGGGAGAGAGCTGAGGAATGGGAGGAAGGAAGAATCACAGAGGTAAGAGAGGTTGTGAAACTGTTGGGCAGGTGATTTAGAAAACTAATGTCCACATTTAGTCCATTTTCTTTTGTGACAAATAGAATTATTATTCTTAGTTCAAAACTTTTCCTTTCCTGAGTAGTTTTGAACCAAAACGTTCATGTCTTCCATGGTGATGTCCCAAAGGTGGGCAGAAATCATCACCCCTATATTACTTAATGGTGTGTCTGTGTAAATTCATTCTTTTTCGTCATTTCTGTCCTGTTTAAGAACTTAAGTTCTTCACCTTTGTAACCCCCCCCTTCCCAATCCATAGCTCTCTCCCTGCCTTGTCTCACTAACTATCTAAGTTGTTTATGTGTGTGTGTGTTTTTTCCCCCCCGAGATTGTCTTATTAACATTCTTTGTGTATCAGTTAGAGGTCGACCGATATGGGTTTTTCTCTGGCCGATGCCGATATTTACAAATCGCGGTGGCCGATGGCCGATATGTGATGCCGATTTTTTTGGGCCGATATATTAGGCCGATTTTTTTTTTCTTCTTTTTTTTTTTTTTACCTTCATCTCATAAAATCTAACAGTTAGACCCCTTTCACAATGGGACTTTTTTCAGGTGCTTTTGGGCTAAAAATAGCGCCTGTAAAGTGCCTGTAAAACGTCTCCCCTGCAGTCTCAGTGTGAAAGCCCGAGTGCTTTCACACTGAGGCGATGCGCTGGCAGGATGTTAAAAAAAAGTCTTGCAAGCAGCATCTTTGGAGCGGTGTATCCCACCACTCCTGCCCATTGAAATGAATGTGCACCGCTGCCAAAGCGCCTGCAAAGTGTTTCGGCAGCGGCGCTTCAGGGGTGCATTTAACCCCTTCCTCGGCTGCTAGCTGGGTTATAAGCGCCCCGCTAGCAGCCGAATAGCGCTGCTAAAATGATGGTAAAGAGCCGCTAAAACTAGCAGCGTTTTACCATCAACGCATGCCCGCTCCAGTGTGGAAGCAACCTTCAGTGATACAGAAAATTTTTTACATTTAAACATTTATTAAACAAAACAAACCTCCAATCAGTTCACTTGTATGAAAAAAAAAAAAAAACCTCTCTTAAATATTAAATACACAAAAACAGATAATCAAAACTTCTGGATGAAAAAAATAGGCTAACTTTACTGCTTAGTTTTTTTTTTAATTTATTAGTGTATTTTTAAAAAAAAATTGCATTTGAAAGACCGCTGCGCAAATACCGTGTGACATAAAATATTGCAACAACCGCTATTTTATTCCCTAGGGTATCTGCTAAAAAAATATATATAATGTTTGGGGGTTCTAAGTGATTTTCTAGCAGAAAATACAGGATTTTTACTTGTAAGCAACAAATGTCAGAAAAGATTTAGTCTTTAAATGGTTAAACTGAGAACTTCTACACACTGAGCTTAGTTCATTCATAAATGTAAACATTGTATCCTTCAGGTACTTTTTATCAGATTTGGCAGGCTGCCCAGAGGAGGAGAGAAGTAGCTTCACAGTTTTCAGGCAACTTGCACTGACTTCTATTACAGAAGTCTTTTGCAAGTCGCGCTGAAGCTATATCGGCTTTTTTTATCAGCACAATCGGCCGATGCCGATTAAGTAAAAAACACCAAATATCGACCTCTAGTATCAGTACTACTTGGACCTTGAAGGAGGGGTTATACCCCGAAAGCTTGTCCTGAAAATGTGGATGTTAGTGCAAATAAAAAAGGCTCATGGACCGTACTCAATTGTTTTTTAACAAGTGTACTAACATGGCTACAATCACCACAAGCATTTCTCCTATTTAAAAATATGGGCTTAGTAATGCAAAAGTAAACTTTGTTACAAAATAGTAATTCAGTGTATTACAATCCAGGAGCTGCAGAAAGAGTTTCAGGCCCAGCAAAGCAGCATTGACACAACACAGGAGAATCTGAACACTCTTTGCCGACGCTACAGATCTGCTGAGCTTGAGGCTGTTGGAACGGCTCTCACTGTACTGATCAAGAAATATGAAGCCACCAACCAGCTCTGCCTTAAAACACAAGCTACTCTGCAAGAAACACTGGAAAAACAATTTAATCGTAAGATATTTTATAATCAATTCAAGTTTACGTAATGGAGATATCCAGGCAAACAGCTAAATGTACATTTGAAATTCACATATGTTTTCTGCTTTACCTGTCTAAAGATTTCTAATTCTGTGCAGCCAGTTTTGTGATTTTCATACATTTTTTAGACTACTCTGCTAGATAGAGCCCCTACACATATGGATCCTGATTAGGTGATCCACCTTGCTGGTTTAGAAAAATCTAAATATAAACTGAGGACTGGAAAGGGCAGCATAATCCAGTGGTTCTTCTTTATATTGACATTATACAATAATGATGACAGTTTACCAGATGTACACATATGGAATCATTGTCCAGTTTGGCCACATATGGATAGTCCCACTGGACATAATTTAATGGTCAACGCATTAGCAGGGACATCGTTTTAATGATGTGCTCTTAGGCCAGTTTTGCTGTGCCACACTCTCACAGATCATACAGTTTTTATACACCTAATATGCTTTTTCTATTTGATTATTTGTTTCTTATTTTTTGAAAGCTGAACCCTAGGCAAACAGCTAACATACATGAGAACTGTTTTACCTGCCAAAGGATTTGTTACTGTCTATCCAGTTCTGGAGACTGGAGAGTGAAAGGAGAAGCAGCAGAGTGGTGAGCTCATCACTTTGTCACTCTGCTCTCTTCTTCTATCAGCATGCTTCTTGCACTGCAGAAGATCAGATTGGCTTTGAATGCTGCTTCTCCATTTCCCAGTCTGAGCTCTATTGTAGAGACTGCAAGAGATCGATCCAAAGTCAACCAAGGAACTTAAACTACTGACATTTAGGGCCAGTTGACTAAAAACGTGGTATAGGATTTTTCAAAATTCACATTGTGTTTTTAATGCATTGCGTTAAAATTGAATGCAACACATATGCATCTTAGATGTGTTTTGTGTGCAGTTTTTATGCATTTTCATCCCTGGTCACCTGAGAAAAAAGTGACATGTGTCTCAAAAAAATGCACCAAAAACACACCATGCTTCACTTTTGGTGTGTTTCCATTGACTATAATGGAAGGTGCATTTTTGGTGTGTTTGTGAAACATGGCACCAATGATGTAGCATGCAGAACTGTTGAAAACACAGCACACCTGCAGGGAAGGCAGTGAAGTGAACAGTTAACCTTGGTTCACACCAGTGCAGCTTTGATATCGAGCTACTTTCAGTGCAATTTCAAAGCCATCGATCAGTGTGAGTTGGATCAGTGATTTCATTGCAACTTCCAACTTCACTTAACAGTCAATGCAAGTCACAATAAAATTGCAGAAAAGTAGTGCAGTAACCTTCTTCAAACACTCGTCGCAATGATTTGAACGGTTCCATTGCCGAAAATAGAGTGCAATTTGCAGGGATTTTTTTCAGGGGGAACGCGCGGGAACGCAGTTCCGGCACCGCCAGCACTAAATGTATGTAATAGCATGGGGTGTGGGGTGTGCTGGAGGGTCTATTGATATTGGCTGCTGGTGATCTATTGTCACTGGTGGGGATCTGATTTTGTGTGAGGGTCTATTGTTGCTGATGGGGAATCTATTGTTACTGGGGGGGGTCTTATGTTGCTGGAAGGGATCTACTGTTGAGGGAGAGGTCTATTTTTACTGGCTGCTGGAGGATCCATTGATGCTGGCTGCTGGGAGATCTGTTGTTGCTGCTGGGGGGGCATCTAATGTTGCTTGGGTGAATATATTGTTACTGGGTGTGATATTTTGTTGTGGTTGGTTCACTGTTGCTGCAGGTAATCTATTGTTGTTGGGGTGGAGTCCATTGTTGCTGGGGGAGTCTATTGTTGTGTAGAGATCTATTGCTGGGCTTCCATTGTCTATTGTTGCTGGATGCAGGGGATCTATTTTACTGCTTATCTTTGTATCATTAACATGTTCCATACAAATAATTTAGCACCACAAAATGATACTTGGTTCTGTATTCTCTAAAAGGGGCAGTACTGGTAGGTGGGTAGGGGGTGGAATCAAGGAACGGTGGTCAGAGGTGGGTAGGGGCAGAGATAAGGGGTGACTCAGACGGGGGGAGTTCCTGCACCTATTCTCTGAGAAAAAATTGCATGACAAATCGCATTGGTGTGAACGAGAGCTTAAAGAGGATTTAAAGGGCTTTTGTTGCGCTGGAAAGGTGCATTTTAGCTCAGCAAAAGCGTACTGGTGTGAACAGGGCCTTAAAGTATAACTAGAGGCAAAACTTTTTTTTTAGTCCTGTTTACCATTTCTATTGAAAGCGAAAGTAAAGGAAAATTCCGAATTTCGGGTTGTCCCCAGTAAAGTAAAAGAGGGGAAATCTTGCAATTTGGACACTAATTCTGGTGACCTGGGATTTCCTCTCACTTCCTGTTTGGCTATGGGACAGGAAGTGAAGGTAAATCTCTGCAATGGGACACAGATTGCAAAAAAAAGAAATCTGACAGGAGCTCCCTTGCTCTATCAAAAATGAAAAAAAAAGTTTTGCCTATGGTTCTACTTTAAAAAGGAAGTAAACCCTGATGGGTTTTACTTCCTCTTTTTTCCTCTGCAAAGTAAAAGCATAATGGACTAGTTTGCGTCGCATACTAGTCCATTATGTTGCACTCACCTGCGATGTCCCCTTTGTCTCCGCTGGTGGCTGCATCCATCTTCACCCCTCTTCTTTCTGGGGCCATGGACTTTGGCTCTGTGACTGGCCGAAGTCACGTGACTGGCCCTTTAGAAATAGGCACAATCGTGCCCTTTCTTCAGTGCGCATGCACTGATGATGTCAAGGCAAGCATATATGGTAAATATCTCCTAAAATGTTCTGGTTCAGGAGATATTTCCAGTACCTACAGGTAAGCCTTACTATAGGCTTACCTGTAGGTAAAAGTGGTGTGACTATGTTTACAACCACGTTAGGTTAAAATACATTTATTATGTACTGATGATTACAGAGTTGCAGTCATTTGTTCTTTTTATATGTGCCTGGAGTTCAGCTTTTATAAAAAAATAAATGTGACTTTTCCGTAAGTTGGGGCCTATACAAGAAATGCATATTCTCCTGTAGGGATCAGCATTAGACAATATTTATCTTATTATTGTTTAATACAGTGCACAGCCATATAGTGAGAGCTTCCCAATATCACCTATCTATTCTTTCTAAACCAGTTCAAATTTCTTAATTGTAGGCTATTATAGGCACGCAAACCAGGGCTTTTTTTCAGCGGGAACGCAGGGGAACGCAGCTCCGGCACCTCCAGCACTGAATGTATGTACTAGCAAGGACTGCTAGAGGGTTTATTGATGCTGGCTGCTGGGATAATTATTGTTGCTGGTGGGGATCTGTTTTGGGATGGGGGTCTATTATTGCTGGGTAAGTTTACTGTTGCTGGTGGGGGGGAGGTCTTATATTGCTGGGTGGGATCTTCTGTTGAGGGAGAGGTCTATTGTTGCTGGCTGCTAGAGAGTCTATTGATGCTGGCTGCTTATATCTGTTATTTCTGCTAGGGGTCTATTGTTGCTGGGGTGGTATTTTGTTGTGGGGGGTCCATTGTTGCTGGGGGAAAGTCTTTTGTTGTGTGGGGGGTCCTTCGTTGGTGGGGGGGTCTTTTGTTGTGTCGGGGGTCCATTGTTGCGGGGGGAAAGTACTTTCTTGTGTGGGGGATCTATTGTTTCTGGGGGATCTATTGTTGCTGCAGGGGGTCTATTGTTTCTGGGGTGGAGTCTATTGTTGCTGGGGTCTATTGTTGCTCATTGCAAGGGACCTGTTTTACTATCTTTCTTGTTTTCATTAACAATTTTCATAGAAATTACTGAGTAGCACAAAATACTTGGTTCTGTAATCTCTGAAAGGTGCTGTACTGGGCAGTGGGTTGGGGGTGGAAACAAGGGATGGTGCCTTGAGACAGGTAGGGGGCATAGATGAAGTGTGACTCGGAAGGGGGGAGTTCCTGCACCCATTCCCTGAGAAAAAAAGCCCTGACGCAAACAGTATTCTTCTATGTGATAAGTAATTGTTTTTGCCATAATTAAAAATAAAAAAATAACATATGCTTGATGTTTTGTTTGAATATAGATGCTATGTATGAATTTGAGGAATGGTTTGAAACAGTAAAAAGGGGTATTCAAGGCTCATCAGACTGGTCTGGAGACAGCAAAACTTTGGAAGCCAAAATACAACATTTACAGGTGAACATATAAGCACATGTATTTTTTTTGTGCGCTTTTACATATGTTTGTGATATTTTGTAAACACTTACATATATTGACTTTTGATTTTGAATGACAAATTTAAAATGAATCAAGGAAAGCAAAACGGCAGTGCTACCTATTGCAGTCAACGACAACTGGAATCTATGGACAGTTTAATAAAGTACTTTGGCAGCAATATTTGTTACAGGACATCCATATTATACACACTGGGCTACATGTTACTTACTCCAGGGTGCTGCACGCTGCTCTACATGACATATTCTGGCCCACTACACTTTGTACAAAGTAGTGTACATTGCATATTCTTGGCAACTGCATACTGTATGCTGATCTGTATTACATTCCCTGGATCATAGCGTCTGTACACTATCCTATACACTAACACATACTCATGTTGCTCAAGGGTGAGCTGTGACAAACGTCTGATCTCCGTAATGAGGGGTGCTCGCCTAGTCGCAGCTGCAGCACTCAAGGAAAAGGAAATTTGGATGACAGCTCTCCCTGAGATCCAAAAAGCCTTTATTCAATGATACAAAAAGTGTATAAAAAGCACACAGATGTAGAGGCAGGGAGGGGGGTAAAGAGTTTCACGCGAGTCTGTGCACAGTCTCGTGTGAAATGCGTTAATCGCCCTCCCCTGCCTCTACATCTGTGTGCTTTTCATACACTTTTTGTATCATTGAATAAAGGCTTTTTGGATTTCAGGGAGTGCTGCCATTCAGATTTTCTTATCCTATACACTACATACCGCAGACTGCTGCACTTTGTATACTGTGTTATACATAAACTTTCATTTGGGAAAAAGCAGTAAAATATAACCACAGTAAAGCAGAAAGCAAAGCTTGTAGCAAATATTGCTGCCTCTAAGCACATATATTACAGACTATACATAGAAGCAAGCTTTTTAAAACATGACCACATTTTGATAAAATTATTAACATCAAACAGATCTCTTTTAGGCCTCTTTTAGGCCCTACTACCCCTCTGAAAAACAATTTGCGGTGTATCACTTTTTCAAAGGTGGTTTAAAGATGTTCAGGAGGAGTCGCTGCCACCTTTCGTATGCCTGTTTATTTCCCAAGGGGTTTTCACTATTAACTCCTTTCCTCCGCTTACCCCCGGCTAGCATTCCAAACATGTGACCACTGTGGTTGTCACATCGGTCACGTAATCGGAAGCTCCCGATTGCAAGTGTGCATCGGAAGCTTTTTTATGACATTTTACCTACTGCTTTGGAAACATGCAGTGAGCATGCTCCCAGCAGAGAAATACGTTTCCCATGGATGCATATATGCAGATGGAGGGGATAGGTCAAAGTGGTTGTAAACCATTACATAAGTCCAATGAAGTGACTGGCCTCAGGTGATACACAGAGAGGAAGCAAATCCTCCTCCTGTACCTGTTTATCTGCAGCCATTTCTTCTCTGCATCCGTTCAAAGTGCAGATGTTATATAGCTTGTCTGAGCTTCTGGAAAGCAGGGGGTGGAGAGATGAAGTTACACTCTGGAAAGCTCAGTAAGGAGAGCTTTGACAGCTGATTGGAGGGAATGGACACACCCCCCTTCACACAGCATACAGGAACAGAGCTGAGGCTGTCAATCACAGGTAGGGTGGGGCACCAGGGATTCATTCCCTGTCACTTTTTTTCTCTTGGTGTCTGGAATGAGGCAGCAGACAGGAATGACACTTAGTGCTCTGGATTGAGACAAGTATACACTATAAAATATATGCTTTGTTCATATTTCATATCAGAGGTTTATAACCACTTTAAACACAATGCCAAATGTGGTGGCAACATGGTCCTTTTGACCTCAATGGCCAAGTTTGCCATGTCACATTGTAGTTCAGTGGTTGGTAGGGTTGCCACCCGTACGGGATTGACCCGGACAGTACGGGTTTGGCAACTTGTGCCCGGGTTTCTGTCCCCTGGAAACCCGGGCACAACTAATATCCACTGCCTCTGTCTGTGTCCCGTCCTCCGCCCCATAGCTCTGTATTTATTATGTGGCCGGGGCGGCTGTGCGGCGTGTGCCTCTCTGCTCCATATCACAGACCGCCGGTGTAGTCTGTCTGTGTAAGAGGCGAGCAGCCGTGAGCTCCGACCGACCTCACGGTCCTCATCTCATGGAGCCTCGGCCTCGCCCTCTTCCTGCTCCACCACAGCTGGGGACCGTGGGAGACGAGAGGTGACAGGGGAGCCCGAGACCTTGTCAGCACAGCAGGATGCGGGAACCCAAAGATATGATCGCAGCGGCAGCCCCCTCCTCTCTGTCAGCCCCCCCTCCTCTCTGTCAGCCCCCCCTCCTCTCTGTCAGCCCCCCTCTCCTCTCTGTCAGCCCCCCCTCCTCTCTGTCAGCCCCCCTCTCCTCTCTGTCAGCCCCCCTCTCCTCTCTGTCAGCCCCCCCCCCTCCTCTCTGTCAGCCCCCCCTCCTCTCTGTCAGCCCCCCCTCCTCTCTGTCAGCCCCCCCCTCCTCTCTGTCAGCCCCCCTCATCTCTGTCAGCCCCCCCTCTCCTCTCTGTCAGCCCCCCTCTCCTCTCTGTCAGCCCCCCCTCTCCTCTCTGTCAGCCCCCCTCCTCCCTGTCAGCCCCCTCTCCTCTCTGTCAGCCCCCCTCCTTCCTGTCAGCCCCCTCTCCTCTCTGTCAGCCCCCCTCCTCCCTGTCAGCCCCCCTCTCCTCTCTGTCAGCCCCCTTCTCCTCTCTGTCAGCCCCCCCTCCTCCCTGTCAGCCCCCCCTCCTCCCTGTCAGCCCCCCTCCTCCCTGTCAGCCCCCCTCCTCCCTGTCAGCCCCCTCCTCCCTGTCAGCCCCTCTCCTCCCTGTCAGCCCCCTCTCCTCCCTGTCAGCCCCCCTCTCCTCTCTGTCAGCCCCCCTCTCCTCTCTGTCAGCCCCCCTCTCCTCTCTGTCAGCCCCCTCTTCCTCTCTGTCAGCCCCTGTTAGCCCCCTCTTCCTCTCTGTCAGCCCCCTCTCCTCTCTGTCAGCCCCCCCCTCCTCTCTGTCAGCCCCCCCCCTCCTCTCTGTCAGCCCCCCCTCCTCTCTGTCAGCCCCCCCCCTCCTCTCTGTCAGCCCCCCTCTCCTCTCTGTCAGCCCCCCCTCCTCTCTGTCAGCCCCCCCTCCTCTCTGTCAGCCCCCCCCTCCTCTCTGTCAGCCCCCCCTCCTCTCTGTCAGCCCCCCCCTCCTCTCTGTCAGGCCCCCCCTCCTCTCTGTCAGCCCCCCCTCCTCTCTGTCAGCCCCCCCCCTCCTCTCTGTCAGCCTCCCCTCTCCTCTCTGTCAGCTCTCTGTCAGCCCCCCTCTCCTCTCTGTCAGCCCCCCCTCTCCTCTCTGTCAGCCCCCTCTCCTCTCTGTCAGCCCCCCTCCTCCCTGTCAGCCCCCTCTCCTCTCTGTCAGCCCCCCTCCTCCCTGTCAGCCCCCCTCTCCTCTCTGTCAGCCCCCCTCTCCTCTCTGTCAGCCCCCCCCTCCTCCCTGTCAGCCCCCCCTCCTCCCTGTCAGCCCCCCTCCTCCCTGTCAGCCCCCCTCCTCCCTGTCAGCCCCCCTCCTCCCTGTCAGCCCCCCTCTCCTCCCTGTCAGCCCCCTCTCCTCCCTGTCAGCCCCCTCTCCTCCCTGTCAGCCCCCTCTCCTCCCTTTTAGCCCCCCTCTCCTCCCTGTTAGCCCCCC
The DNA here is from genome assembly GCA_037952925.1 of Lithobates clamitans. Classification (NCBI taxonomy): domain Eukaryota; kingdom Metazoa; phylum Chordata; class Amphibia; order Anura; family Ranidae; genus Lithobates; species Lithobates clamitans. The sequence continues at coordinate 11,996,134 of JBBGZY010000236.1, forward strand.
TCTCCTCTCTGTCAGCCCCCCTCTCCTCTCTGTCAGCCCCCCTCTCCTCTCTGTCAGCCCCCTCTTCCTCTCTGTCAGCCCCTGTTAGCCCCCTCTTCCTCTCTGTCAGCCCCCTCTCCTCTCTGTCAGCCCCCCTTTCCTCTCGGTCAGCCCCCCTTTCCTCTCGGTCAGCCCCCCTTTCCTCTCTGTCAGCCCCCCTTTCCTCTCTGTCAGCCTCCCTCTCCTCTGTCAGCCCCCCTCTCCTCTCTGTCAGCCCCTCCCTCGGTCAGCCCCCTCTCCTCTCTATCAGCCCCTCCCTCTGTCAGCCCCCCTCTCCTCTCTGTCAGCCCCCCTCCTCTCTGTCAGCCCCCTCTCCTCTCTGTCAGCCCCCTCTCCTCTCTGTCAGCCCCCCTCTCCTCTCTGTCAGCCCCCCTTTCCTCTCTGTCAGCCCCCCTTTCCTCTCTGTCAGCCCCCCTCTCCTCTCTGTCAGCCCCCTTTCCTCTCTGTCAGCCCCCCCTCTCCTCTCTGTCAGCCCCCCCTCCTCCCTGTCAGCCCCCCTCTCCTCTCTGTCAGCCTCCCTCTCCTCTCTGTCAGCCCCCTCTCCTCTTTGTCAGCCCCCCTTTCCTCTTTGTCAGCCCCCCTTTCCTCTTTGTCGGCCCCCCTCTCCTCTCTGTCAGCCCCCCTCTCCTCTCTGTCAGCCCCCTCTCCTCTCTGTCAGCCCCCTCTCCTCTCTGTTAGCCCCCTCTTCTCTCTGTCAGCCCCTCTCCTCTCTGTCAGCCCCTCTCCTCTCTGTCAGCCCCTCTCCTCCTCTCCCCTGTCCCCCCATACTACACCAGGAGACCTCCTCCACCCCCCAAAATTACACTGGGAGGCTCCCCACCAAACATTACACACTATATATACACTATATTGTACATTACACACGCCTGCACTATATACACTATATTGTACATTACACACTCTGCACTATATACACTATATTGTACATTACACACTCTGCACTATATACACTGAATTGTACATTACACACCTGCACTATATACACTATATTGTACTTTACACACACCTACACTATATTGTACATTACACACGCCTGCACTATATACACTATATTGTACATTACACACTCTGCACTATATACACTATATTGCACATTACACACGCCTGCACTATATACACACTATATTGTACATTACACACCTGCACTATATACACTATATTGTACTTTACACACACCTACACTATATTGTACTTTACACACACCTACACTATATTGTACTTTACACACACCTACACTATATTGTAATTTACACACACCTACACTATATTGTACATTACACACGCCTGCACTATATATACATTATATTGTACATTACACACTCTGCACTATATATACACTATATTGTACATTACACACACCTGCACTATATACACTATATTGTACATTACACACTCTGCACTATATACACACTACATTGTACATTACACACGTCTGCACTATATACACACTATATTGTACATTACACACGCCTGCACTATATACACTATATTGTACATTACACACTCTGCACTATATACACTATATTGTACATTACACACTCTGCACTATATACACTATATTGTACATTACACACTCTGCACTATATACACTATATTGTACATTACACACTCTGCACTATATACACACTATATTGTACATTACACACTCTGCACTATATACACACTATATTGTACATTACACACCTGCACTATATACACACTATATTGTACTTTACACACACCTACACTATATTGTACTTTACACACACCTACATTATATTGTACTTTACACACACCTACACTATATTGTACTTTACACACACCTACACTATATTGTACATTACACACGCCTGCACTATATATACACTATATTGTACATTACACACTCTGCACTATATATACACTATATTGTACATTACACACGCCTGCACTATACACACTATATTGTACATTACACACTCTGCACTATATACACTATATTGTACATTACACACTCTGCACTATATACACTATATTGTACATTACACACGCCTGCACTATATACACACTATATTGTACATTACACACTCTACACTATATACACACTATATTGTACATTACACACTCTGCACTATACACACTATATTGTACATTACACACTCTGCACTATATACACTATATTGTACATTACACACCTGCACTATATACACTATATTGTACATTACACACTCTGCACTATATACACACTATATTGTACATTACACACTCTGCACTATATACACTATATTGTACATTACACACTCTGCACTATATACACACTATATTGTACATTACACACTCTGCACTATATACACACTATATTGTACATTACACACTCTGCACTATATACACACTATATTGTACATTACACGCCTGCACTATATACACTATATTGTACATTACACGCCTGCATTATATACACTATATTGTACATTACACACTCTGCACTATATACACTATATTGTACATTACACACTCTGCACTATATACACTATATTGTATATTACACACTTTGCACTATATACACTATATTGCACATTACACACCTGCACTATATGCAATTGGCTACACCCACTGTTCACCGCTGCGCGTGCCACATTACTACTCCCCTAGGGCACACAGAGGTGTCCCAGGTATTTTACAATCTCATTGTGTATGCTACAAAAAAAATGCCAAGCCCCGCTGAAGTGTTCGGGTTTGGCTCGAAGAAAAGGTGGCAACCCTAGTGGATGGGTATTAAAAATGCTAATCAGCCTCCTGTTTTTACTGCTACCCAGCTGCCCGTGTGACCTTAGCCTTTCATCTAAAAAAAACATGAAAAGACATTTAAATAAATGTGGGGAATTTGCCAAGTAAATGCACTACCTGTGAATAGTGTGAGATTACACAGTGAGGTTTGGTACGGGTAGCATTCTTTCTTTCTTCACCTCCACAACCTACTGTGAGTTTTTTTTCTGTAAACCAGTGGACACCCAATTTTATAATGTGTTTTTCTAATTCCCAACAAATGTACACATTTTTTTTCTATATATTTTAACACAGGCTGTATTGGACTCAGTCAGTGAAGGCCAAAGTAAATTGGATAAGGCAACAGACGAAGGAGAGAAACTTTACTACTGTTTTCCAAAGCCACTTGTTCTCAGTATTCAGGAGAAAATATCAAAAGCAGAAAAAGAGTTCCAGGGTTTCAAGAAGAACTGTCTGAAGGACAAGCAGGCTCTTGAGGATTGTGTCTCTGAGCTTGGAAGGTGAGTGGTTGTACCCAGATATATCAAACACATCACTCCCCTGCTGTCAAGCTGTTGCTTCATGAGGAGAGTTCAATATTAATTCTAAAACAGATCTGTGAAGTCAGAGTCCATAAAAGTTTTATCCTGTGTTGAGTTCTGATGATGGGGGAGTAGTTCTGCCCCCAAAACGCATTAGGCCCTTTCCTCCTGTTTTGACCTGGTGCTCCTTTCTGTATTTCATTGATCGAGCTCTTGCCCTTTGAGGGAAGCCTTGCTGTGTGAGAGACACTTTAACAGAGCTATTGAGCTTGTTTGAAGTTTTCCTTTATCTGAATACATGTGCAAGTCTAAAAGTTCCCAGTGCCTCTTTGAGTATGTTGTTCTGGAGTGGAATACATGGCAGCCAATCAGCTTCTAACTTTTCTTTTCAAAGCTTAAAACATCCGTAGTCAAAATGTAACTTCATATATTTATTTCTACATAAAATTTCAATTATTTCTAGTCTACTGCTATTATTCTGAAGGTTTTTGAAATCTGTAAACTTACTTTGTGAAGATCCCACACATGTACTTCCTGGAATTCTGTGACACGTATTTACTATGCCCTGTGAGTAGGCACTGCTGTGTAATACATTTCACACAGCCAGCCTTCTTCTAAGAGGAGGAGTTTCAGGAGGTGGAGTCAGTACAGGCATCACTGCTTGCAGACAGCAAGGTACCATGGGGCATGTAGTCCTTATAAAGTGAAAGTAAACAGCAGAGAAAAATCTGCAAAGCATGCAGGGAATCCATGAAGATGTGGAAAGAGATGGTCAGCAGACATACAGCACCCACCGCTTGAAAGAAGATTTTTCAAGTAAACTTTTAGATTCCATGTATACTAGCTTAAAAAAAAAACAAAAAAAGCTCTCAAAAAAAAAAAAGCTGCCAAAAAAGCTCTCAAAAACGCAAAACAGAAGGGTTTTTTTTTTTCTGCTTCTAAGCACTAAGACACCTCTAGACTACCTAATGTGCATTGACACATTGGATAACATTACTTGCTTCTACAGGAAAACTGCTAAAACCTAGGAGCAGCATTTTTTTTAAGCTAGGGTGCATGGGGCCTTATTGGGTTGTCAAAAATAACTTTTTTTTGTATCGTTATTACAATACTGATGTTATAAAATGGAAGGGTATGCTGTGACCATATATTTCCTTTAACTAAACAAGAACATCTGGAATCCACAAAACCCAAATAGCTTCCTATATTTGTTTTGGTGATGTAATAAACATAGGACCAAAGTAGTGCATTCAACTGGAGCAAAACTTCTGCTGTCACCCACAATAACTAGATTCTCTAGTTGAATATTAAACATGATTGGGCACTGTTAGTAAAGATTTTTAACTCCTCGACTCCTCTATTCACAATCTGTGTTTGCTGACAATCCACTTTAATGAGGCAAACTGCTGGAACACAGAGCAACAAATCAGATTTTTAGATACTACACTTTACTCGGTTCTCTTTGCCTGGAAAGAATGTGAAAATAGTTATATCAGTGAAATACATGGATGGTGGTAAAAGTGGATTCATTGCAAAGATATGATCTTTCTACAAAATATCTGACTGTAACACACCCAAATGTATGATTTCAGCTTTGAGGATCAATATAAAAAATTAAGCTTGTGGATTCATGAGCTGGAGGAACGAATTAGGACAGAAACCCTTGGAGAGAGCAAGCAGCACATTCCAGAAAAGAAAAGTGAGATGCATAAAGTGGAAATGTTCTTGGAGGAGTTGCTGGCTGCACGGTAAATATGAGTAAAGATTTTAGAAATGTATTTAGTGCTAATAAATTCCGCAGCACTTCTGAGAATATACAGTATATCACATCAGTACCTGTCTCGGGAAGAAGGCAATTACCCTGTTCTTGGCTTGTGGAAGGAAACCCAAAAAGGCAATAGGAGTGCCCCTGATAGGGAACTGAACCCAGGAACTCATGTCATGTAGATTATGCGTTTTAAATATATTTAAAATATAAATCAGGAAATATATCCATAATATTGTTGTAATGTTTTTGTGTTGAATTGGCACTATCCCATGAAAAACAGTGGAAATTTGAGAGGGAAGGACAATGTTACTGACAACAATTCAGATCCTTAAAACACCTTTCCTGGAGAGTGGGCTTTTTTTATGTTGAGCTGGTAAAGCCATATGTCCGGTGAAGCTCATGAACTATTTATCACACCCTAGGTTACAATCTTGCAACATTTAGTGGGTTCTCAGTGCAGGATTATCTGAAACATGGCCCATTCTCTGTAAACATGGATCAGCTTTCATCCATTGGTCTCGCTGCTCATTTTTGGAGGCCTAGCACATCATCCCCTGGAGTTCACTACATTCTGACTCCACAAACAGGGCTCAAGATCAGAAAGTCACAAAAATGACTTCTTTCAGTGTAATCACTTTTGTGTGGCTGCTAAACACCTTGGCCCACCTTCCAACTCTCAACAAGTACTCACTTCACTTCCCACATCACAGATTATTTGAAATTTTAGAAACTTTTACTGAAGTTTTCTTCAGTGCGGAATAACATCTTAAACATTCGATCAGGAACTCACTTTATTAATAACAGTTACTGCTAGTTGGTTCATCTGGTGCTATCTGGCAGTTGCCTTGCTCCACACAGAGAAGGAACTTCTTTGTCTGACAGATAAACATTTATCACTTAGCAATTGGTGCTCTTTCTCCTGAATAGAGGAAGATTTCCACCAACTATAGAACAGAACCTCTGTTGTTAAACTACAGTGGGGTGAATAATGCCACATTTTCTAAACGCCCCTTACAACTTTGCAGACATTACTGTTTGTAGCTGAAAGTGAACCTATCCAGGCCACAATTTTCCTTCAGAAAATACTGATTGTCTGGATGCCAAGCTGACCCTCTTCCTTCTGTTGCTTGAGTAACTGACCAAAACAAGTATGAACATAGGAACCTCTAACTTTACTAAGGAAGGTCAAGTTTACTAGAAGAATTGTTATATTAATGGTACTGGATATGTGAGGATTATATTAGTAGTTTTGCCTTAAACTCTGTGTTGTAGGGATTCATTTGAGAAACTTTGTCAGCGAGCTCAGGCCCTTCATGAAGATGGCCGTGGTGATGGGCAAGAAGTTCGTCAGTCAAACCAGCTTCTCACAACCTATCAAAACTTGGTGAAAATAATCAAGGAAAAGCTTCGTGTCTGCCAGGTGGCTGTACAAGAGCATCAAATTTTTGAAGAAGCATTGCAAACCACTTGGTTATGGCTGAAAGATATCCAAGACAAGCTCTCTACTATAGAGGGTACAGTGGGAAGTAAAAGCACACTTGAAAAACGTCAACAGCAAGTTCAGGTAACTTCTTCCTGGTGACCACAGCTCCCCTTGTCACATACTAAGCAATACACATTACTAAATATACACGTGTAGCAGAATCAAGAACAATGATATTCAAATATTAAGATATTCTATGCTGAATGAGTGTAAGAAAGGGGTAACCTACGTTTGTTTGAACTGTGCCCATATTTGCGAATAACTGCACCCCCACTCAAGCACTCAGAATCCAGGCCATATTCACTGATGAATGAAGTGAATGTGTATTGACTTCAGTCATATGGTTTTTATTTCTAAATTCCCTGTACATGGTTGGGTGTGGGATACAAGGATACACAGGTTCCTTTCACCTTTAAATCACAGCATGACCTATACGCTATATGGCCAAATGTTTGTGGCCATCTGACCATGACACCTAATATATACAGTATGTGAACACCCCTTCAAAATATTCAGATTTTTCCAGTAACGGGTATGGTTAAGGCTGCAATATACAAAGATATTTTAGAGTATTGTCCATTTGCTACCTTGTGGCAACGGTTTTGGGAAAGGCCCATTTCCGTATCAGCATGACTGTGCTCCATAAATGCACAGTTTCATGAGTTTGGGTGAAGGACCTTGACTGGTCTGACAGACTTGGTCCTCAACCCTATTAAACATATTAGCCAGCACTGTAGTTTTGCATAATGCAGATTATCTAATTATTTGATACTTATGCAACCAAAAACACATTGACAATTTTGTGCATTTTTTTTTTACATTATACAATCCACTTGAAAATTGTGTAGGCAACAATAGTTGTTTTTTTATTTCCCCTAAAACATTTATTTTCTGCTTTTTCTAGGAAATCTTACTAACTAAAGGTGAAGGTGAGGTTAAATTGAACTTAGCTATCGGGAAAGGTGAACAGGCTCTTAAGAGTAGTAACATGGATGGACAGATGGTAATCCAAATGCAGCTGCAGACATTGAAGGATGTATGGGGGACTGTCAACAGTACAGCCACTAGATGTCTCAGGTAGGAACCTCTTCTTTTTTTTTTTTTACATTTATTTTATTTTATTTATCATTGGTACTTTTATAGCGCCGTCAACTTACGCAGCACTTTACATGTACTGCATATTGTACATTCACTTCAGTCCCTGCCCTCAATGAGCTTATAATCTAAGGTCCCTAACTCACATTCATACATACACATACTAGGGCCAATTAAGACAGGAGCCAATTAACCTGCCAGCATGTTTTTGGTGTGTGGGAGAAAACCGCAGTACCTGGAGGAAACCCACGCAGGAACAGGGAGAACATGCAGACTCTAGGCATTTGAAATCTTTGGCGTCTTATGTGTACACTAACATAAATTTTGCTTTTGTTCATTACCACAGTTTTGCAAAAATTACTATACAGTATGTAGGGATCATTTGCGATGATTGTTATTCTGCCTTGTGTTTTTTTACATTTAGTAGCAGAATTGGCTTGTAATTTTCCTTTATATTGTAAATGCAGCGTTTTAAAGGCCGTGATCAATCAATGGAATGAGCACACTGAGAGGAAAAATCAAATGGAACAGTGGCTGGAGTCCGTCGATCATAAATTGGAGCAACCTCTTCAGCCTCAGAATGGCCTGAAGGAAAAATTTGCTGTACTAGATCACATTCAAGCCATCTTATCTGATGTAGAAGATCATTCCACAACGCTACATCATCTCATTGAAAAGACAAAGGAATTACACCAGAAAACCGAGGACCCTTCCTTCTCTGACATCGTCCAGAGTGATCTGAAAATGCATTTCAATGACATCTTGACGGTTGCCAAAGTAAGATATTCCTCTATTGCTCAAAATTTGTATTTTATTGAATAAAAAAAATGTGGTTAAGAGCTGACCTGCAATTTTTGGTGCAATAGCAGCAGATTTCTTTCAATGCAAAGGGCAGCAAAGTGCAAATATTGCATGCAGCACTTTCACCCTAAATGGATTTTTATTTGGATAAAGTTCAGTGGTGAAAATATGGGTAAGAATATTAAATTTGTATTGTAGATTATCAAAAAAATTGATGTCAGAGATGAGACCTTAATTTTTATGAAAACAAAATGTTGGATGTGAACTATTTTGTAAAATGTTGTAAACTATATCATACTCCCTCTTTAAAGAGATTTAGATATATTTACTATCTCCCAAATACTATAGCTTCTGCCTTTACATTTACATACAGTATCTCACAAAAGTGAGTACACCCCTCACATTTTTGTAAATATTTTATTATATCTTTTCATGTGGCAACACTGAAGAAATGACACTTTCCTTCAATGTAAAGTAGTGAATGTACAGCTTGTGTAACAGTGTAAATTTGCTGCCTCATTAAAATAACTCAACAAACAGCCATTAATGTCTAAACCGCTGGCAACAAAAGTGAGTACACCCCTAAGTGAAAATGTCCTAATTGGGCCCAATTAGCCATTTTCCCTCCCCGGTGTCATGTGACTCGTTAGTGTTACAAGGTCTCAGGTGTGAATGGGGAGCAGGTGTGTTAAATTTTGTGTTATCACTCTATCACACTGGTCACTGAAAGTTCAACATGGCACCTTATGGCAAAGAACTCTCTGAGGATCTCAAAATAATAATCGTTGCTCTACATAAAGATGGCCTAGGCTATAAGAAGATTTAGAAAATAAAAAAGAATTGCGCTAGGTGCATAAATAGTGAAAACCAATAATGAGTCCTGCTGCTAAGCACTATAACCCCGATATAAGGTAAGATTAGTGTGGATAGAAAACAGTGCAGCGCTGGACATAAATCTAAGTGAAATAATCAACAAATAGTGATGATACTAATAATGAGTGAAAAAAAGAATAACAATATAATAAAATATACTCTAAGCGATCTATAGTATTGATAATAAACCGCAAATGTGCAAATGTTCATCCATAGAAGAAACGTGCTCCAAAATCCAATAACAAATAATGAAAATAAAAATAAAATGTCCAAAAATAATATATGAAGTGCAGAATCACAATCCAAACGATCCAAACAATCATGCCACCCACCACCGGAGAAAATGGAGGCTTACCAGAAAGCCTGCGACCGCCCTTATTCAGGGGGGTCAAAACAGGCTTAGTAGATCACCGTTGATATCTTTCTAAGGACCACAGTCGATGTCCCTCTGAATGTCTTCAATACCGGCTTCCCAGCAGCAACAGGAGACAGTGAGGAGAAAAAGGTGGTTCCAGGGTAGCTCCAGTGGCCAGTATTCCAGCAAGGATAAAAGAAAAAAAGTTTTCATCGCCGTTTAAATCAAAACCGCGCATGCGCGATGCGAGTTCACGTTGTGACCCCTATAAGAAGATTGCCAAGACCCTGAAACTGAGCTGGAGCACAGTGGCCAAGACCATACAGCATTTTAACAGGACAGGTTCCTCTCAGAACAGTCCTCGCCATAGGTGTGCCCAGCCCATTGCATTAGGGTGTGCACCCAAAACCTCAAGCACACATGTCTTTCTCTGCAGCCTCAGCTGCACTAGACAGTGAACGAATGGGAAGTGCTCTGTGCTGGACAGCTTCCTGTTCATTCACAAACTGAAGCATAGTAAACACAGTTTTTCTATGCGTCAGTCATGAATGGACACAGTGAGTGAGTATGTTCACTGTGTTCATTTAGAAGGGGAAGGGCCGGTAAATGACATATTTACTACCCCCTTCCCCCCATCTCCATTCTGAAACATTCCCTGCAGCATGTGGGAGTAGAGGAGTAAAGCCAGCAGCACTATGGGGCAGGTGGGGGCAACACGGGGAAGGGGGGATAACCCAGGCAGTAGGGGGAATCTGCACCACATGTAGTGATTAGGGTGTGCCCAGGCACACCTGGCACATCCCCTGCGCACGCCTATGGGCCTAAACCACTAAAGTAGTTGAGTGCACGTGCTTAGCGTCATATCCAAAGTTGTCTTTGGGAAATAGACATATGAGTGCTGCCAGCATTGCTGCGGACCATATGCCACACACTGCATCGAATTGGTCTGCATGGCTGTTATCCCAGACGGAAGCCTTGTCTAAAGATGATGCACAAGAAATCCCGCAAACAGTTTGCCGAAGACAAGCAGACTAAGGATATAGATTACAGGAACCATGTCCTGTGGTCTGATGAGACCAAGATAAAGTTATTTGGTTCAGATGGTGTCAAGCTTGTGTGGCAGCAACCAGGTGAGGAGTACAAAGACAAGTGTGTCTTGCCTACAGTCAAAGGTGGTGGGAGTGTCATATTCTGGGGCTGAATGAGTGCTGCCGGCACTGGGGAGCTACAGTTCATTGAGGGAACCATGAATGCCAACATGTGCTGTGACATACCGAAGCAGAGTGCTATGATCCCCTCCCTTCGGAGACTGGGCCACAGGGCAGCATTGCAACATGATAACGACCCCAAACACACCTCCAAGATGACCACTACCTTGCTAAAGAAGCTGAGGGTAAAGGTGATGGACTAGCCAAGCATGTCTCCAGACCTAAACCCTGTTGAGCATCTGTGGGGCATCCTCAAATGGAAGGTGGAAGAGAGCAAGGTCTCTAACATCCACCAGCTCTGTGATGTCATCATGGAGGAGTGGAAGAGGACTCCAGTGGCAACCTGTGAAGCTCTGGTGAACTCCATGCCCCAGAGGGTTAATGCAGTGCTGGAAAATAATTGTGGCCACACAAAATATTGACACTTTGGGCCCAATTTGGACATTTTCACTTAGGGGTGTACTCACTTTTGTTGCCAGTGGTTTAGACAGTAATGGCTGTGTGTTGAGTTATTTTGAGGGGATGGCAGATTTACACTGTTATACAAGCTGTACACTCACTACTTTACATTGTAGCAAAGTGTCATTTCTTCAGTGTTGTCACATGAAAAGATATAATAAAATATTTGCAAAAATGTGAGGGGTGTTCTCACTTTTGTGAGATACTGTAATTTGTTCTCTGTAAAATCATTGGTATCCTTTCTTATTTAAAGCGGAGTTCCACACAAAAATGGAACTTCCGCTTTTTGGAACCCTCCCCCCCTCCGGTGTCACATTTGGCACCTTTCAGGGGGGAGGGGGGTGCAGATACCTGTCTAAGACAGGTATTTGCACCCACTTCCAGCATAGACTCCCATGGGAGTCTACGCCACTTCCCGACCCTCTGCGCTGTCTCCTGGGAATCACACAGCTCCCAGGAAAGAGCGGGGACCACTTGGGAAGCGCAGCGCGACTCGCGCATGCGCAGTAGGGAACCGGGAAGTGAAGCCGCAACACTTCACTTCCTGATTCCTTCACCTAGGATGGCGGTGGCAGCTGCCGAGAACCGAGCGGGTTCTCGGCGTCCCCTGCCGACATCGCTGGACCCTGGGACAGGTAAGTGACCATGTATTAAAAGTCAGCAGCTGCAGTATTTGTAGCTACTGGCTTTTAATTTTTTTTTTTTTTTGCGGTGTGGGTGGACCCCCGCTTTAAGTATTCTCACTCATCTACCCATTTTGCACAAGCATCTCATCACTAATAAAATGCATAGTCCTCCACCCAAAATCAGAACATGTGTGTTCCCAACATATTTTGCCATATGGTGGCTTTATCAGTAGAGAGAGTGCATAGAGATATGCCTATTGTTCCAACTTAATCGCAAAATATGTTTGCAATTTCATGCAAATAATACAAAGTGGAAGATTTCAGCCCAGACCTGAGATCTGCAGACCTGGGCTGGAGTCATCTACCTACTGCTCCAGACCTAACATCCTTAAACCCTATTACTTTCTCTGCATCAAACCTGCCTACTATATTACCTACTTTAAGAAAAGCAATTTAGCTGCATAACTCTTCAAGATGATAGTGATAGACGGGCATTTGGATATAGCTAGGTAGGCCCTATGGGCACCTCAGGAGTCAGGACTCACTTACAGCCTGTACAAACCTTCTTCCCAAGGCCAAATTTCCATCACTGGAACCTGTAGACCCACAATCTTTGGTGCCCAAAACAACATGCCTCTCCTATGATCTTTTTTTTACAGAACCTTTCTGTATTATTGGCCCTAATCTGGCTTAGTATATTGTAGAGATTTATAAATGAGATCGATATATTTCTACTGGTGATGATAGAAAAATTGGTGTGGACAATAAATATACAGGGAAAACGCTTCATGTTTGCCTCTAAATCAAGCATATTGTGTCTAATGGTAAATCTGGTCATGCATGTCTATAAACCATGGCTGTCTACTATAAATTTATCGGTAATATATACAGTGATACAGAGCTTCATGCTACATAAAAATGAATGCTTTTGCTTCGGGAGATTAAAAAACCTAGGAGATTGCTTAATATGCATTTTGTTAAATCTAAATAGGCATTGACTAATAAAGAAACATTACATTTTGTGTTTAGGAAAAGATGAGGAACATTGAGGACATAGTGAAAGATCATCTACTCTACCTGGATGCAGTACATGAATTCACGGATTGGCTGCACTCAGCAAAAGAAGAACTTCATCGTTGGTCTGATGCCTCAGGAGATTCTGCCGCCATCCAAAAGAAAACCACAAAAGTTAAGGTGCGTTTCTGGACTAAACCTTTGTAAGGGGGCAAGTAACACCAGTGCTCTTGGCAGAAAAAAATGCTAATTTTCAGCATTTTTGTACTAGCATTTAGGAGATTTTAGCAGCGATTAGGAGCATTTAGCATTTTTTTCCTGCCAGAAAACTGCTCTCAAAAATGTAAAACAGAAGATTGTTTTTTCTGCCTCTAAATGCTGAGGCTAAAATGTGCCTCTACCTAATGGGCACGGACACATAGGATAACCTTAGTTGCTTCTACAGGCAAACCGCTAAACTTCTCTAGGAGCAGCATTTTTTTTAAGCCAGCGTGGATGGCCCCCTTCAGGGGTTTATTTACTAAAACTGGAGAGTGCTAAATCAGCTTCCAGGTTTTTTGTCAAAGTCTAAATGAACAAGCTGAAGTTAGAAGCTGATTGGCTACCATGCACAGCTGCATCATATTTTGTACTCTCCAGTTTTAGTAAATTGATCCTTTATAGTTATCAACTGTAGTGAAAGTGAAATAAAATCCCACATTTTGGGTTGTCCCCAGAACAGTAATAGAGGGGAAAGCTTCCAGTGGGGACACTAGTTCTGTTGACAACCAGGGACTCCCTCACTTTGGAGAGACTTCCTCTCGCTTTCCTGTTTTGGCTATGGGACAGCAAGTGAAGGGAAATCCACCCAGTGGGACATAGATAGCAAAAGAAACCCCTCCCTTACTATATCCAAAATAAAAAGAAAAGTTTTTTCTTTAGTTCTACTTAAATTAACAGAAGGTAGATGAAAGAGAACTTCCTGTGTAGAATGGTTTTCAGGTCACTACTGTAAAAATATAGCAACAGACGTATAACTATATGATACTTTTCCCTTGCAGATTCAAAAAAAAATATTTTCCCTTTTTAAAGGGGCACTTCCTGTTCAAACATTAAATCGGTAGTAAACCGCTGGCTTTTTTTTCTTAAACCTGCAAGGCAATGTCATGATGTGCTAGTATGCATTGCATACTAGCACATTATGTGAAAATTACCTTAGAACAAAGCCCTCCAGCAGCGTGCTTCCATTTTCAACCGGTCTTCCTTCCAGGTTTGCGGACTCCCACTATGTGAGTGGCCGGATCCGCGATGATGTCACTCCCGCACATGCCAGCGGCAGCCGCCGTTTATGGCACGGGTATGCTGTACCTTCAGAGCACATGCGCCAGTGACATCACCGGCTGTATCTGCAGTAAATTCCTCTTAAACGGTGCACGTTTAGTAGATATTTACAGTACCTATAGGTAAGCCTTATTATAGGCTTTTAGGTAAAATTCATGCATGGGAGTTTACTCCCACTTTAAGTTTAGTACAAAAATGTAATAGCATTTTCCTGTATCATAGACTTGCAAATGCATTGCATTTCTACAAATATAACGCAGCTTTTTTCAATCTTTTTTTTACCTTAGAGGAATCCATAAAATAAGTTTAGGTCAAAATGCCAATCGTACATTGGTGGTCACAAGACTACCCTTACAAACAGCTAAAAGATCACTGGTATCCTGACATTGGCTTTGTCGTGTGGCATTGCAGGCACCATCAAATCAGCCATAGCTCCAGGAACCCATAGCAATCTCTGAAAGAAATGTTTGTATTTGTTTTTTGCACAATGCTAGAAAGTTATACAATGGTGGCAAAGTAATGTTTCCACTTCCAGAGGTGTCAGCATGTTGGAAATGCATGAGCAAATCTGACATCTTAAAAAATTGCAAATACAGACATTTAGCCAGGTGATGTGTTTGGTTACTGTTAATGACGCTGGTAGAGAGTTGCTGATTATTTTGATATCTATCACAAGCAAGCTTTGGACACTTTTCACACTATTTTGCGACCATTGTCATTTATACAGCGATCAGTGCTATAAAAAATGCACTGATTACTGTGTGAATGATACTGGCAGGGAAGGGATTAAACACTAGGGGCGATCAAGGGGTTAAGTGTGTCCTAGGGAGTGATTCTAACTGTGGGGGGATGGGCCGCAACTGACATGACAGCGATCAATGCTCCCAATGACGGAAGAGAGCAGTAGATCCCTGTCATGTCACTAGGCAGAATGGGAAAATGCCTTGTTTACATAGGCATCTCCCTGTTCTGAGGCTCCCTGACACGATCGCGGGACATCGAGTCGGCGGGACCTGCGGGCACGGTTATGCTGAACGCGGGGGGGCGCGTGCCGTCTAGCCCTGCAATTATAGGGGACGTACAGGTACACCCATTTGCCCACCGCTGCCATTGTGCCTACGTATATCGGCGTGCAGCTGTCGACAAGTGGTTAAATTAGAAGCTGATTAGAGCTGCACCAGATTTTGCACTCTCCAGTTTTAGTAAATCAACCCCATTGCTCAGTTATACACTTTGCCCATAGCAACCCATTTCTGCAGGGGTTTTCTCTCTAAGCTGCAACAGAAAATTGACAGCTGGATTGTGATTGGCTGACATGGGTAATGTCTAACCCATTTTTTTTTTACAAATTTTCATACAAGAACACATTAGTCTTTCAGAGGAATTCAATTTAGTTTAATTTTTTCTAACTTAGCTTAATTTTACTAATTTTGCAAATGACAAAAAAAACAAAAAAACATTAGCTTTTTGCATGAATGTATTTGCTATACTCCTGTTGGCGCTAACTCTGTATTATTATTATTTATCAAATAAGAGATTAAATTGATTATACAGAGAAAGTTGTTTGTTTTGTGTGCGTCACTAGCATTCTGTATTCACTTTCAACAACTGAAACATCAGTGTTTGGAATTATTAGCAACGACATAGCATGTGAGCTGTCTCATTTCCCAGGACGGGAGGACTGCTGTAAAGTCTTCCTGTACAACTTTGTAAACTTTGTCAGGCTTTCCTCCTATTCTAGGGCCGCAAACAACTTTGGTTGCTATAACAACGACTTTTTCCATTGCAGGAGCTGATGGATTCCAGACAGACCGGAGCTGAACGCCTAAGCAAAATTGAAACTCTGGCTCCCGCAGTGAAGAAGAACGCCACATCTAGTGGATGTGAACAGATAGACGCAGAGATCCAAGGCCTGCAAACAGACTGGAAGCAGTGGGAGGAGAGTGTCAGTCAAAGTGAAAACACTTTGGAAACGCTTTTAAATCAAATGGCGATCTCGGAAAAGGAATTCACATCCCAGGTCTCGAAGCTGGAAGATGCAGTCCAAGACTTCAATGTTTTTCTGGAAAAGTGGGCTCAGAAACTGATGCAAGCGGAAGGCAAGAATACAGACAGAGAAATAGTGGAACACTGGCAAAGGCAGAAGGTGAGGCTTTAAATCATTTTGGCCTGTATGAGCACGTCACATATAGAGGAACATATACTCTGAGCCTTTAAGCAGTTAAAGTCTGTTAAATCAATTCATTTCATGCTACAAAAGTCTTCTGAAAATGAACTGTATTTGAAGAACAGAGCATGAACTGCATTGTTCCTATATTTTTTGATACAAGCATCGTCATCCCTCTTTTAGCCAGCCCTGATATCCATCCTCCACATATCTTTACTACAAAAGAAAAGGATGTCTTATGCAGCATACACACGGTCAGACTTTTCGACCGGACTGGCCCGACGGACCGAGTCCGGCGGACAATCCGATCGTGTGTGGGCTTCATCAGACCTTCAGCAGACTTTTCCAGTCGAAAATCTGATGAACTTTAGATTTGGAACATGCTTAAAATCTTTACGTCATAACTCAGCCGGACCCGGAAATCGGCTCGTCTGTATGCTAGTCCGACGGATAAAAACCGACGCTAGGGCAGCTATTGGCTACTGGCTATCAACTTCCTTATTTTAGTCCAGGGTTCGTCATCACGTATGAATCCGTCGGACTTTGGTGTGATCGTGTGTAGGCAAGTCCGTTCGTTAAAAAGTCCGTCGGAAGTCCGTCAAAAGTCCATTGAAAGTCCGTTGAAAAGTCCGTCGGACCAGTCCGGTCGAAAAGTCTGCCCGAGTGTACACGGCTTTACAAGGCCTTAATGTGGAAGGCAAGCAGGGTGGCTTAAAAGAAAAGTTACACATTAAAGCCCTACTCCAGAAAAAGTAAAAGTCCTTCCTTGCAGTGAGGCTGCCCCATGCACTGTAAAGGGTTAAATGCTTATTTATATCTAGGGGACGGGAAAAGCAATTAAAGTGGAACTCTATGCTGGGAAAACTTAAATTGGCAGACAGGAAGGATTTTTAATGCAGAAGAGACATGCTTTGTCTGTTCTGCATTGAAGCTACTTACCTGCCTGTCCGCCCTTGTACAGTGAGCCACGCACACGCAGCTTACTGTACAAATTCGGCAATGCTGAATCCGACTGAACTCCTGCTCATGCCTGGGAGTGACATCATCCCCGCCCAGCTAATGACAGCAACCAGTAATTGAGACTCGGAAGCCGGCTGCCTGAAGATGTCAGCTTGGGGACGCCACATCGCTGGAGCTGAGGTGAGTATTGTTCCACTTAAAGCTAGTCAGAGATGGATTTTTGATCAGCCAGCTGGCTGATCATAAAAAAACCCCAAAAAAACAAAACAAATGGAATAATCCACATATTCGAGAACTCCTTCGCTGTCAGAATACACTGATCAACACTGCAGCTAATTGGCTACAAGCGCCAATCCAGTGAAAAAATACCAACAGTCTTGTTTGAGAGGAGTCGATCATTTAGATCAATGCCTCTCGATCAGGTACCAGCAGAATTTCAATCCATCTATGACCTGCTTTACTTTCCCAATTTTTCACTCCTCCTCCATCAAACTACACTCTCCTGTGCTCCAGCAGTGGACTGTCCCTTGGCCTTCTCATGTCAAATACAGGGCAAATGCCTGCATCAGTCCTGATGATGTCAGAGGGCAACTGACTGCCAGAGCATAGGGGAAAAGGGACCAGACTTGCAGCTCGGAGGAGCCTGCAAGAGTGGAGGATCAGGTAACTTGGAGAGCTTTTCTTTTTTCTATAGACCTAAATGAGCATTTAATATAACCCTTGCAGTTCAAAGGGGAGGCCCACTGCAGGGGAGTATTTTAACTTTCAACAAAGTTTAGCTTTAAATGTACACCTTCACATAACTCAGTTATAGGTAACCTAGATAACCTAGTGCATGCTCGCTGCAGCATAGGACGGACATGTTTCACTGTTCTCTACAGATAATGGGGTTGATTTACTAAAGGCAAATAGGCTGTTCACTTTGCAAGGAAATTTCCCTTAGCTTAGTGAATGTGGTGAAAATTGACTTAGCAAATAATTCCCAATCGCATGCAAGGAAAATAATAAAGAAAAAAGAAACAGAAACATTTTGCTTGCACATGATTGAATGATAAAAGTCAAAAGAGCTTCACCTCATTCACTAAAGTCTAGCACACATGAGCCAAATGTTGGGCTGCATCGGCAACCTGTGTGTACTGCAGCCGGTCCGGCCTTTTGGCCGGCTTCTGTGGAAGGGGCATGACAGAAAAAGGTCTGCGGATTGGCATCCGATCAGTGTTGTCAGCCAATGAGAGCGCTGACCGGAGTGTTCTGGCAGGGGGGACCCAGGGGGGGGGGTGTCCCCCAGTCAGGACACAATAGCTTAGCGGGGGGAGATCGATGTATTTACTTTGGATAGTTAGTACAGTGGCTACTCCCGAGCTGTTTAGCTTTTTTTTCATTCAGCCCGCTGGATTGAACGAAAAAAACTACAGTGTACCAGGTGTTAGGGAAAATTCCATTGAAAAATGAACAGACTATTCACCTTTAGTAAAAAAACCCCATTGCATGTGACAGATTTAGAAAAACCTGGTCAGTAACAGAAGATCTCTGGAAATAATTTTAACATGTCACTGTACTGATGTTATACCATCTATTTAGGTTGCCAGGAAGCCACTGGTAGTATATTGAGTCTGGTATCACAAAGTCCACTAACAAGCTGCAATTCCCAAAACAACCATGTGGTTTCTCATCTTTCAACAAAAGTACCCTGGTTGAAAAAAGGGAGAGATCTTCTGTATTCTGACTCCAAATTCCCTGCCTAGTGGATCCGGCCATATTTCTCTGAGTAGTTTTGTTGGTTCTTTAGGCCTGAGTGCAACAGCACAAAATAAGCACTTTGCTTCTCAACCAGACACACCTGTAGTGATATAATTTTACAGAAAATAAAATACACTGTTTTAAAAATCCACATAGACTGCACTGGGAACTATATAGAATGACGAGCAAAAGAAACCAGTGCAAACAGTGCACTTTTAATCTTCCTACATTTATGTATGTGCAGTTACCCAATAAGCAATCATAAATTGCCTGCATTACTAAACCACAGATTACACAGATCTACACACAGATAATGACAAAGTAATAAATCCATAATTTTGCTGATTCAATTATGCCTATATACAGTATATGCAAAAAAGGCAGTAAACAGTATTGTCTGTATAAAATGATTCATATAGGAGATCCAAAATCTGATTATTCTCATCAAATAAAGTTCAAATTATGGATCTGCCTAAATCTGACCTGGCATGACCTCAGTTTACATAGAAACTGGAGTAGCTTTCGAACTCTGGAACCCTGGGAAAAATTTACACTCTTTCATTCACATGTATAAACTCTGCTTCTACAGGAGGGAAGACTTTGTGTTGCCAGGAACTTGGCTTTATGGTACACTGATTAAAAACATATGAAGAAAGTTAGGAGGTAGGCTAGCATACAAAGAATACATTCATAACTTTAAAGTCACATACAGTAATATATGTATATATATATATATATATATATATATATATATATATATATATAAGCCGAGTGTTTCAGCACATTTTTTTGTGCTGAAAATGCCCCCCTCAGCTTATACTCGAGTCAAGCACTTTTCTGCAGCAAAGAATGACATTTTCTGAACCGAATTTGGAGCCACATATCTTGTGCAAACCCAGTGGAACTAGCACTACAACATATTCAAAGCTGGGGTTCCTAGCATCAAGTGGCCCCGAGATACGGGGCCTCAAAGTCGGTTCAGAAAATGTCATTCTCTGCTGCAGAAATGTGCTTGACATTTTCTGAACCAAATTTGGGGCCCCGTATCTTGGGGCCTTTTGGTGCTAGGAACCCCAGCTTTGGGTATGTTGTAGTGCTAGTTCCACTGGCTTTGCACACCTTATTGTGTGCACTGGGGTTCACTGGGGTTCCTAGCACCAAGTGGCCCCGGGATACGGGGCCCTAAAGTTGGTCAACTGTGTCCACCTGCAGCAATGTCATTTCGGGACCCTTTGGGTCCAGAGACCCCAAATTTTGGCTGCTGCTAGGGGGCATCTAGGAACCCTTAACTACCGAGTTTCGAAGTTCAGGGGACCTATGGCTACAAATGGGCACAGTGAGGCATGCAAATGGGCACAGTGAGGCTGCAAATGGGCATTGTTGACCCTCTTTTCCACTTACAGTAGCTGCGCATTTCTCACCCTAGGCTTATATTCGAATCAATACGTTTTCCCAGTTTTTTGTGGTAAAATTAGATGCCTTGGCTTATATTCGGGTCGGCTTATACTCGAGTATATACGGTATATACATACAAAGACAGTAAAGTATTGCGTTGACAGTCTCTTTGACCTATTTTGAAAAAAAAAATTACTTGGGGAAAATTAGCTTATAGCTAATTCTGTGGGCCCCTGTAGCTGTTTGAATTGAATATGGCAATTTGCATTAATCAGCTACTGTATATAAATATTAAGCTAGGAAACTGGAGGCTATTTAAATGCAAAGCCCACACCAAAGACTGTAGAACAGACTCGAGAGAAACTTCTGTATGAGATGATAGTCATATTACTGATAACGATGTCATATCACTTTTGGCTTAGATCATATTTAGTCTACATAAAGTGGCCCAAATGACATATTTTTGGTTGCTTCTTTTTTTTTTTTCTTCCCTCAATTAAAATCAGTATGGCCTACAGAAATTAAGGATTCATAAGAGTTCCTAGTGTCCTTATGAGACCACAATTCTCCCAACTAATAGAATCTCTTCATGTATCGTAATACTTGAGGGACCATTACCATTCATGGGGTCAACAGAGTCAAAAATTTCAGATGCTGCAGGCAGCATTCATTTATTGCAATGAATAACAAGATGAAACCTATGCTCTGTTTAAATTTAAACTCCAGGTTTGGCTTTTATAGGATAGGATAGGTAATTGGAACCTCCATTCACTTTGTTTTCTCAGGACAGAAAATATGGTAAAGCTTAAAACAGTAGTCAACAGAGGAAAAATACAAGGAAATCTCTAATAGGGACACCTGTTCTGGTGTCAACTGTCACTTTGGAGAGATTTCTTCCTACTTCATGTTATGTTTTCAGGACAGGAAATCAGCATCTCCTTAATTAACATACAGACAACAATGAAGGCCTAAAAAAGACTGACCCTTCTGCATTCTCTCCAAAACAAGGGGAAAAAATTGTTCCCTATTGGCACCTGTGCATTTGGCTCATAACACTGGAACTAGGGAGAATACAAACTGAAATAAGACCTAGTTATAGAACCTAAGCAAGTTGTTTTTGTTATTTATTTTTAGGATGCGCTCAACGCCCTCGCTGAAGCTGAACATATCACAGATGACTTGAAAACTCAACTTAATGACCTTTGCAGATTTACAAAAGACTTAAGTGTCTACTCTTCCAAAGTGTCTGCTCTTATAAAGGAATACAACAGGTATATTTCTTCTAGAATGTGCATAATAATAGCTAGATACTTCCAGAGACTAAACTCAAAAACTAGCAATGAAATAAGGCCAGTATCTTAAAGCGGAACTACAACTTATCTGAGCACCGCAACCCCCAAAAAAAACATAATTTATTTATTTTTAATATTCAAAACAAACCCACCCATCCATCCATGTTTTTAGGCTTTATTTTGTTAAAAAATCACTTTTAAAAAACACCTCCTGGCATTTCTGGCCATGGCCATCTTGAATAATGGCAGATGAGTAATGTAGCATTTACTTCCTGGCTTCTGCCCTAGGCCCAGGCATGCAGGCAGGAGGGTGTAGTAGGCTGAGAGAACCCCTCCTGAAGACTCCTAGGGTGGATGGCATTGTTTGTCTAGGCTTGGAAAACAGAAAGTACCTGAAGAAATGTAAAAAAAAATAAAACATGTAAAAATGATATATATTTTCCTACCTATTTACTAATGCTGGCAGCATAAGGATGAATAATAGTCAATTTTGATTGAGACAGTGAAGTTCTGCTTTAATATGTTTCACTTTTTTTAACTGGAGTCTATAAGGGTTAAAACCTCTGTCACATGTTTTATGCTGTTTGTGTCTCAACTAGGGAGAATCACCATCTTTGTTTGTTACCAGGACTAATGGTCAGAATAAAATCAAAAATTTTAGGTTGCCACTGGCAGAAATATGTGAGTGGGACAGAGTGAAAATATACCAATGGGAACACTTGTTGCACTGACACCTGTCTTAAAGTATTACTAAACCCAGGACCCTACATTCACTATATCTGGTCTCCCACAGTACACAGAACATGGGAATGCAAATATTTTAGTAAATAGAAACTGCCAAATAGTTTTTCTCATCAGCAGTATATAGCAGTCTTTTGACTTCTATCAGTGTCTGGTTAAAGTTTATAGGAGGAGTTTTCATTCTACTCTGAGTGTCCTGTGAGGCTGCAGGACTCCTAACCATCTGTCTAGACAGTGCTGATTGGCCCTATGCTAATTACATGCACCCTCCCAAAAATAAGTCTCTAGTAATACACACCAAATTGAGCATGTGCAGAGTGCCCCAAAGGCTCTGTACTGTCAGGAGGTGGATTGGGGACAATAGAAGAATGCAGAGGATTGACCCCCTAGGTTCCACAGTAAATTGATTTCTCTTACTTTGGATATATCCTTTCTCATGTCCTGTTGTGCCTCCAGACAGAAAGTGAAGGATAATATCTTCAAACAGACACAGACAGCAAAAAGAAAAATGGCCTGGGGGTTTTAACTATTACCTACCCTAGTCTGATTTATCACACTATGATAGCATTCAAGGGATTCTAAAATGGTTTCTCAAGTAATCACATTTAAAGTTAACTAATGTAGCATACCCTAAATTCTATAACAGAATTATAAATTAGGTCAGAAGTTCAGTAAACTACAGCAAGATTTTGGCATATCTTACAGTCATATATTTTTTTTGTCTTTTTATCTATGAAGACTTTGCTTGCAAGCCTCAAAAGCCTGTCAAAATAAAGAGCAAACATTACAGCAGAGATTCCGCACAGGCTTCCGGGACTTTCAGCAGTGGCTGGTAAACGCAAAAGTGATGACCGCCAAGTGTTTCAATGTTCATGAAAGTATTACGGAAGCATCAGCCAGTCTAGAGAGAATTCAAGTAAGATGTTGTTGTTGCGTTTATGAGGTTGTAGTATATATTGTTAAGGAGTATTCTCTCCTTTGTATTGCGTACTGTGCATAACTAGAACCTTCAGGGCACTGGTGCAAGCAATCATAAAGGGCCCCCCTGACCACCAACCAGGGCCCGGTCGCAAGTGCAACCTTGGTACTTCCGCCACTGGTGTCAGTATTTTTTTATTTTTTATTTTTTATTTCTTATTATTTTTTTACCATTTTTTAAATTTATTTTACAATTACAATTTTTATTATTTTTTACATTTTTTTTAGCAGCCCTGTTGGAGGCTTTGGTGAAATATTAGGGGTCTAAACTGACCTCTGATGTTCCACCTTTAGGACGGAGAAAGGAGATTGAGGACACAGCTCTCAATCTCCATCTCTGCAGCCCCAGCAGCACAAAATGAATGGACAGGAATAGCTCTGTACAGAGCTTCCCATTAATTCACAAACGGACGTATAGTACACACAGTTTACTATGCCTCACTTAATAATGGACAGAGTTAGTGATTGGTACCGACTGATCAAGGAAGGGGTCAGTAAATGACACATTTACCGATCCCTTCCCTGCTCTCCATCCTGACAGATCCCCAGAGGAGAGGAGGGAAGCCGGAAGTGCCACAGGGGATGGGGGGGGGGTCACAGAAGCTTGGGGCAGCAGGAGGTGGATAGGAGGGACGGCATGTAGAGGAACCAATCCCCTCCATTTTTCTTCTGCAGCCACTAAAAAGCTGCAGGTGGAAAATGGAAGGGAGCATGGGGCCAGGTTGCAATTGTGACCCCTGTGACCCCTGTATGTACGCCCTGGTTCTGTGCATAGTGTATCACAAGTGTATTGTTATGTTTTTTCAGCTTTTTGAACTTTTTTCTAGGAGTGCCTTTCGGAAAGTGAGAGTGGTCAACAAAAACTACAAATAGTAATATCTAGAGGTGAACTTTTGTGTAGTATTATGCCTGAGGAGAAAATTAAAACTATCCAGCAGAAGGTCCAGACAGCAAAAAGTGATTGGAAGAGCTTCATTTCATCTCTTCATCAAAAGGAATCTGCTTTAGAGGTTGATTTTTACTTTATACTTAGTAATGTATAATATGTAAATACTATATAACTCGTGGTGTGATAACACCATGCTTGCTTATGTGAGCAGTAGGCAATCCAGCATGTTTTATTTTTGTGTAAATAGACTATAAACTGAAATTCTGATTGATAGTATATCTTGATGACATACAGTTGCACTGCTTAGGTCACCCATTTCTTGATTTTGGTAGGCCTGTCCTGATTTTCACATCACAAAAAGAGCCGGACTTGTTAAACAATAAGCATGGTATTTTTAAAGTATTGGCGTGTTTGTAAAAATCTGGAGTGCACTTGAGAAGATGGCGTATGAGGTGACACTCTTATGTTCATTGCGATCCTGATTAATCTTATGGAATTAGTTAAGTTAGTTTAGTTAAGCCCGATACAATATTAAGTTCCAATCTCAGTGATTTTAAGTAAACATCTTTTTTCAAAATAAAGGGCGACTAACTGTATCAGCACTATATATGTTCTGCATCTACTGTAAATGTTGCCTCAAACAGTGGTTAAGCCGACCCAGTGGCACATGTTTTTTACGAAACAGACAGATCTCTCAGCAACTATCTTTTTGACAGACCTAACGTAGTCTTCGAGTGTATACCATTGTGTAGTTTTGATAAATGACCATTCTCTGTATTAAAGGATGGCAGAAAGTGTTCTTAAGCAACCCTTCTCAGTGTGTGTACTGCCATACAATGGTGGGAACAGAGTCTCAACAATTATGAAAGTGCAAACAGGTTTACTTAGGATTAACTGATTTTGGCTTGCTTATATGCATTTTACTGCAAATATAAAGTAATTAAAACTGCATAGGTGTGAATAGTGTACTATACAGGCATACTTTTTTTTTTGTTATTGAGTTACCCAATATTTCTTTTTATTTATTTTTTTATTTTTTTTACTGTTACAACTTATTCTTTTAACTACTGACTATGTATATGTTTACGCTTGAATTTTTCTACTTTTTAGCTTTCCAGGATTCATTGATTCAGCATGTGTTAGTAGCTATAAATACTGTACGTTAATTTGTTACATTTATTATAGAATCTAAAGGTACAAATGAGAGACTTTGAATCAAGTGCTCAGCCAGTTCAGGAGTGGCTCAGCAATACTGAACGATTAGTCCAAGACAGTAATAATCGCCTCCATGACCTGCCCTCTAAAAGAAAGGAACAGCAGAAGCTGCAGGTAACTTCTAGCCTTATTCCTGCGTGTGTCCATAGCCTCCCTAGGCTATAACATTTAGGATGTTATACCAACATAGTCTAAATTATTTCCTCCAGTCATAAGCTTACCTAGTAATAATCTAACATACTGTTCTCAGCTTAAAGGCCAGCTTTACCCAAAACTGATTGGTACTCATATAGCATGACTAACCTGCTGGCTGCTGTTTCAGACTCCAGTTGTGAAATGTCCCCAGTTTATGTCTTCTCTGTTTCCCACAAGGCCATCATGAGGATGGTGGAGTTGGACTTCTCAATTATTTGTGTATTTTACTTATAGTGAATTCAGCAGAAGTGGCACCCCCATTTTGCTTGGCATTGGTTCATTTGGGTAGCTTTTAGAATTTTGGGAGGTATTTCAACACTGGAGAGCTTTAAAAAGCCAACAAGTGATTCAGTTTTTGAGATGAAAAGTACATTTTGGGTAGAGATGGCCTATTGTCTAACATGTTGCACCCAGCTTCTACTAATGTCTGTATGCCATTGTTTTCTGCTTTGTTTCAAATGTGCTTGTGCTCTCTAGTCTATCCTGGAAGAAATAGCCTGTCATGAACCACAGATCACCAGACTAAAAGAAAAAGCTCAGCAGTTGAGGGAAGGACAGTCTGCCAGCAAAACCTGTGTGCACAGGGTGTCTCAGCTGTCTGCTCAATATCTAGCTTTAAACAATCTAACCAAGGTAATGTTTCACTGTTTGTGCTTGCTGCCTGTGTGTTACTCTTGATGTGTTATCTTTATTGCTGCATCTGATGCTATGTACAAAGCATGGATTGTTTTAACTGCCTGAACAGTAACCTGTATAAGCTGTACAACTAATTTGATAGGCCTTAAAAAACATTGTAGCAGAAATAAGCTTAAGAGAAGGAGGCTAGGGAAGGTTTGGCACTATGCTGTTGCAAGGAAGCTCTGAAGACTTTATTTAAAGTTTTGAAGGTAAGTCTGGTCTTTTACTCCCCAGTATGTTATACATTGTAAAAGAACACTTGGAAGTTAAAGCGGAACTTTACTCATAACAACTTGATAAAAATAATGTTCTTTAGCAAGGAGCATACATTCTACATTAATAATTATGCTACCAAAATTAGTGCGTGCTGTAAACTGCCTCCAGCACTGGTTCTGTTTCTTCGTGCTGGAGGCTGCCATTTTGCTGAAGCCTAGAGCACCTAAACAGCAGTAAGACCCCTTTCACACTGGGGCGGTTTGCAGGCGTTATTGCGCTAAAAATACCATCTTTGGAGCGGTGAAGGAGCGGTGTATTCACCGCTCCTAAACCGCTCCTGCTCATTGAAATCAATGGGGCAGCGTGGCTATACCGCGGCAATACCGCGGCTATAGCCGCGCTCTGCGAGCGGTTTTAACCCTTTTTCGACCGCCAGCGGGGGTTAAAACCGCACCGCTGGTGGCCGAATACAGCCGCAAAAACGACGGTAAAACAGCGCTAAAAATAGCGCTGTTTTACCGCCGATGACCCCACCGCCCCAGTGTGAAAGGGGCCTAAATCATAAAGTGCAACTAAACCCATCAGTTTAACGTTTTCAAAAAGCAGTTACATTCCTGGAATGTCATGATTGCAAACTGTCACATTTTCTTGTGTCCTCAACCAAACTGTCAAACCTTTAAATGTCTGGAGCCACAACTGATCACATGTGCAGCACATGTGCAACAGTTGCAGATCAAACCAAAGCAGCCTCCTTGGCTGTAAAGATAGGAAGGTTTAATTCCACTTTAAGGCTGTCAGCAGATCAGCCTCTACAAACTGGGCAGTGCCTAAAACTTATTTGCAAAATTTTATAACAGAAACTAAGAAAAAAAAAATTCAAAATGTTCAGGTTTTTTTTTCATTTGTTTAGCAAAAACCCCATGATGATTAAATACCACCAAAAGAGAGCTCTATTTGTGTGAAAACAAATAATAAAAATGCTATATGGGTACAGTGTTGCATGACACACAATTGTCATGCAAAGTGCGAAAGCATTGAACGCTGAAAATTGGCCTGGGCTGGAAGGGAGTGAAATTGGCCAGTATTGAATTGGGTAAAGAAGAACAAGGAGTCCTAAAAGTGATGGTTTGCCCCTCGCAGAGCCCTGATCTCAACATCATCGAGTCTGTCTGCGATTACATAAAGAGACAGAGGGGTTTGAGGTTATCTACATCCACAGAAGATCTGTGGTTAATTCTCCAAGATGTTTGGCACAACCTACCTGCCAAGTTCCTTCAAAAACTGTGTGCAAGTGTACATTTCTATTCTGAAAGCATTCCTAAATGACAGCATTTTTTCACACCTGGCTAAAACTTTTGCACAGTACTGTAAATATGCACTACAATTACTTTTCTGTTGATTTATAGGTATTATCCTATAATTAAATATCTCTGTAGAAGAACTTTTAGATTTCTTGCTGTCTTTAGGTTGTATTTCACTAAAAGATTCTTTTAACCTTTGCTCCATCATTTGTTGCATTAGTTAAGCTGCCAGGATCAGAACACAGTATTAGGGAAGTCATGCTTTTACACTTTCCATGTAGCGTGGAGACTTAGACACTCATGAAAAGATTTCCCCCGCAGAGGCACTACATTGCAGTCTGAGCATTCAGAACTACAATTTCTTAGTGATCTGGCAAAGCTACCAAGACAATCTAAACACAATTTTTGAAGGGGATGCTCTTTGCTTTATTCTGCAGAAGAGTCTTATACAGTCTGCACTTCTTTCCATGCAAACACGTTTATAGAGATTTACATTGCATTCATATATCATTTTAATTGCTTATCAAAGCATCATCTGTGTGATGCTGCCTATTCTGTTCAGCATGTAATAATTATTTATTCTGTGTGTATTGATATGTGTGGTTTTTTTTGTGCATATTCATTTGAGACTTCCAAAACTAATGTGAGTTAGGCATCACTAATAATGACACTTACAGGCCTGCACACAAATCTTGAAAAAGAACAATTTCTGGCCAGCATCTATTGAGTGGATCACTACTATTGCAGTTTGATAGGAGCATGCCATGGTGTGCCACTGCTGGATAAAAAATGTTATTACTGAAAGCTAATAGTAAGGTGCTGAATGTGCCACTCAGCTCACAGTAGTAGCTGCTGGCTTGGTACCCAACCAACGTTTCTGTGAAGACTAATGCTGTTAATGTGTCCTGTGATCTGTTCTAGGGTCTGTCCAGTAATTACGATGTGGAATTATGTGTTACATCAAAAGGTAGCATTATTTCTTAGGCTAGGTTCACACTTATGCGGTTTCCCTGTGGCTACGTTTTCAAGGGCACAACATCCCATTCATTTGAATGGGCTGCTGTAACTGCAGGAAATGCATGAAAAAGGTCTCTTAACCTTTTCTAAATACGCAACCCCTTGGAAACCAATTGGTGCTATGCATTTCTGCGCATGGAAAAACATGCCACAGTTTCCAATGTGTTACAGTTCCATTAAGAATAAATGACACCCCTGCATGTCTGCTAAACAGCAGCCTGTTCTTTCTGCGGGTGCGCAAATACATAAGGATTACACGCAGATCCACACCCACATATAGTAGATGTGGACCTAGCCTTAGGTATCACTACACAATCAATGTCAGTGCAAAAAGAGAAAAGGACACAGTCACAAATATTTTGTTCAGCTTTCGGAGACTCAGCATTGTTCCAAATTTCCAATATTGCACCTAATTCTTCTGTAGGAAAAAATGTCAAGGATGGACCGAATTGTTGCAGAACATCAGCAGTTTTCTCAAGCCTTGAATGAGCTTCAGGACTGGACAAATGATGCTATTCACCTGCTGCAGTCCTACTGTCACCCGACAGCAGATAAAAGTGTCCTTGACAGTAGAATGTCTAAACTGGAGGTAACTATGTTACAAACATTTCATTTTTTTTATCTTATATTCATTCAGCAAATATTGTATTTCATGATAATAATAATAATCCTTATAGTTTACTAATCCTAATGTGCACTCTGCTCATAAAATAAAACTGGCTAAATAACACAAATAAAATGACAATAAGGAATAAAAGTCCTTACAAGTTGTATCAATAATCTCAGTAATTAAATGTTCCCAGTTATCAGTGTCCAATCATATTATATCAGTGCTTTGCAGTTAAAAAGTGCTAAATCCTACAAAAAGTTGCTCCAAAAATTAATATGCATGCATTAACTGAGGTCTCCCCCTGAAATAAATATGCTCACTGTCACGGAACGTCCCACACTCCGCTTGAGTGCTTCCGTCAGTATACCGCTTCCTAAGTTCTGGAACACGAGCCCAATGGATCTGGCTATAGGAACCCCCAAGAACTAGACAACACCAGTCTTGGAGTACATCAGAACTAACTCTTTATTTGAGATCTCACACACATTTATACAGCAGGTTGACCCAAAGCTAACCTAAATAACATGAGCTAATTTACTACAAAATTTACCCAGACAAGATGACAGACTTGTGGGCACCGAGCTTCACACAGTAGTATAAACACAATAGCTGGAGCTAATTACAATTAACAATACAAACAAAACCTAATTAACCTAATTAACATGAGCTCTAATAGGAGTCGTCCCGTCTCCTACATTGTATAGAGGACAATGTGATCAGCTCATTTAATTAACATAAACACAGGTAGTTGGAGTTGATGTCACCAGCATCTCCTCACAGGATGTGTCCCAACAGTATAATTCAGTCTTATCATTCTAATATGGCATATAAAGGGTTCCAGAGTCTGTGTGTTTTGGGGGGACATGGAGCTGAATCCAAAGTAACACCAACCCCAGGGTCCCCAGGCATACAGCTCACAGAGAGCACCATTCCCCCAAATGCTAGGGCCCATAATCGGTGGGCAAGAGGCTTGCGTTCAGTCCCCTCCAATAGCCTCTGTCCCGGGTGAGTCTGTCACACTCACCAAATGCTGTGGACCACTATAATTAATGGTCAATAAGCGCTTGATATCTTCTAGCCACACTGTTTAGTAGACTGTCTCTCTTCACCATGCCACCACCTGGGATCTCTCTCAGTAGGGTATTAATGCAAAGGAATTAAAAGTTTCCATAGTGTTAAACAAACAACCAAACAATAAGAATCACACTCACAGTGAAGAGTGCTATACTAGCATACTAGCACATCATTAATGACTATAATTCAATAAAATTTACTCCGCTTCAGTGGTGAATTCAGTAAAACATATAAAATAGATTGTAAAAAAGTGCCTAAATGTGTTCCAAACATAAATTTATCCAGTTATGCCCATCGCTCTTTTGCCCCCTGAAGTAAATGGACTCAATAAATACGATAGAGATCAGAGTAATGCCCCGTACACACGGTCGGACTTTGTTCGGACATTCCGACAACAAAATCCTAGGATTTTTTCCGATGGATGTTGGCTCAAACTTGTCTTGCATACACACGGTCACACAAAGTTGTCGGAAAATCCGATCATTCTGAACGCGGTGACGTCGGGACTATAAACGGGGCAGTGGCCAATAGCTTTCATCTCCTTGTTTATTCTGAGCATGCGTGGCACTTTGTCCGTCGGATTTGTGTACACACGATCGGAATTTCCGACAACGGATTTTGTTGTCGGAAAATTTTATAGCCTGCTCTCAAACATTTTCCGATGGAAAATGTGTGATGGAGCCTACACACGGTCGGAATTTCCGACAACTAGGTCCTATCACACATTTTCCGTCAGAAAATCCGACCGTGTGTACGGGGCATTACACTTGATGGAATCAGTTCATAACTTTCCCTTTTGATTAACTTTCTTTCACCACAGATTTACATTCCAAATTCCACTCAAGTTAACATATACATAGAGAAAACAGAGCCTCTCTATTGTGTAAAACCACAAGGATTTTACTACATTAGACAAAGTCTGCCTTCCTCTGGATCAACTATGGGTATAGGATTATTCAAATGGAGGTTTTTGTTTGTTCTTTTTTTTCTATGTTGGTTGAACTGGATGGACGTGTGTCTTTTTTCAACCATATTAACTATGTAAAGTAAAACACACTCATAAAGACATGTACTATAAAAGCACCAAATATTCAGTCTATGTGCCTTTCTCACAGCACTTTCAAATCGTGTAATGTCTTCAGCATCTCCCTGCTCACTCAACCCGTTTCATCATGTAACTTCTTCAGGAGTTGATATGCATATTACCCTGGTTTCTCAACATGAATTTAGGCTGTCTGACAGATGTTTATGCCATGTCTGGTTTAAGTAGAAGTGCAGCATTTAAACTGTAACAAATGTTGTTTGTATCACTAGTCTGACGTTAGCCTGTGTGTGCTTCTATTCTCATAGGTTAAATAATTAGCAGAGTTCCTTTAAAATGCCACTAGATAATGCATTCTTGCAGCTACTTGGATATCTAAATGACAATTGCTGTAGGGTTTTCTGCACACTAGTATGAAACATCTGTTGTGTAAGCTTGCATTGATCTCATTGGCTTAGTACATATCTGCTTTTCCCTTTGATTTTCACTGAAAACTGTACTGTCAGGGGTATTCCATAGAAATGCATGTCAAGCATTGTGGAGGTACTATCCATATAAATAAGTCAAATTTGAAACTGTAAAGTAAAACCAAATGAATTGCAGTGAGTGATACTATCACTTTGCTTTCTTCTCCTGGTGTCGAAGAATTAGGTAAAAAAATGGACTCTTCATATAGCCTATTACAGTACAAAGTACTATACACAGGCAAATTGATTTGCTAATCAGGAGTGGGACAACCTTATTACAGGCCTACTCTGATGTAAGGGGCTGGTGGCTGATTCTGTTTGTTAGCCTTTTTCCAAGTTAAAACATTAGCACTGAGTGGGTGCTAGCTATTATCATAATGACAATTCTTTTGGTATAGGCTCTGTTAATGGTGAAGCAGGAGAAGGAAATACAGATGAAGATGACATCAACCCGAGGAGAATCTGTTCTAAGAAACACATCTCCAGAAGGAGCCCCTGCCATCCAGGATCAGCTTCAAGACCTGAAGGACTCCTGGGCCTCTCTGTTATCCTCCTGTATACATTGTAAAAGGTAAACTTTATAGATGCATTGCATGTTTCTCTACTTAAATTTGCTTCTTTTGTTTCACCTTTGCATAAGTAAGTGTATGGTATTGTCTTTTATTATTACAGCCAACTTGAAGGGGCTCTGTCTAAGTGGACAGGCTATCAGGATGATGTGCGACAGTTCTCCAGCTGGATGGATGGCATTGAGGAAAGACTAAATGAAGGTGAAAGGCAGTACAATGAACTGAGAGACAAAATTGCTGCACAGAGCAAAGCTAAAGTAAGTATATATTTATTCATTTACAGTAATTTACAGTTGTCTAAATGTGTCTATAAGCATCTAACAAATTAGCAATGAAAGAATAGCCTAAAGTGGAAGTCCAGTCTAATCCTAACTCAGCTTAAACCTGTGCCCAGTCCCTTCTAAACCCTAGTCAATCTACTATGTGAAAGGAAGATGTGTATACTTACCTATTCTGAAAGGAATCTGGTGCGGTCACATGATCTCCCAAGCCGTCGCCTTCAATGAAGGGGAGAGATCACTGACAACGGATGGAATGCCTGTGCTGTGACGTCACCCATAGGCTTACTATGAGGCATCTGTTGTTGATTGTCTCTCCTCTACACTGAAGCTGCACTGAGCACGGTTCACTCTCAGAAAAGGTAAGTATACACATCTTCCTGTCACAGGGTAGATAGAATAAGGTTTAGAAGGGGGTGGGAGCAATTTTATGCATAGTTAGGAATAGACTGGGCTTCCACTTTAAGGCTTCATTCACACTAGATGTTTTTATTGCTGCTCCTAGGGGCGTCTGGTGTTTTTTTTCCTGGTTCTAAACTCCCCTGCATGTTTGCCCATGTGTCCATGCACACATAGGCTTTTAGCAGCGTTTAGTAGCAGGGGATTTTAGAGGCAGGAAAAAAAAACACTGCCAGTGCATCCAGGAGCAACAGAGTTTGGGCAGAAAAAAAAAACGCTTGACGCTACTAAAAGCTGCTAAATGCACCTAAACGCTAGGCGCGTTTATTGCTTGAGCATTATTTAATTTCAATGGCCAAAATAAATTATTATTCTGCCAATGAAATATATTAATTCCCAAGAGCTTGATGCCTATAAAAACACCTAAAAGCTTGTAAAAGCTTTAAACACTTTTACAAGCTTCAGGCATTTTTTCTGCAAAAATGCTTCTGGCTTCTAGGAGAGTTAAATAAATGTCCTGTGTGCATGAGACCTAAAACTGTAAGACCTAAAGTGATACTAAAGTCTTTTTTTTTTTGGTAAAAAACACAAACATGTTATACTTACCTTAACAGCCCAGATCCTCCTCTTCTAGGGTCCCTCGCCGGTGCTCCTGGCCCTCCCTCCTGCCCCCAC
Source organism: Lithobates clamitans (assembly GCA_037952925.1). NCBI lineage: Eukaryota > Metazoa > Chordata > Amphibia > Anura > Ranidae > Lithobates > Lithobates clamitans. The sequence goes on from JBBGZY010000236.1 coordinate 12,030,339, forward strand.
AGCAAGAAGCTTGCTATGTGGGCACCTGAGTTGCTGCTCCCTGTGTCCATTCAGACACGTAGCCGCAGCTCGTCCTCTCTCTCCTCATTGGCTCACTGACTTTGATTGACAGCAGCGAGAGCAAATGACACCCACTATGTTTCTCAGCCAGTCAGGAGGGAGAGTCCCAGACAGCCGAGTCTCTCGTTGGATCGAGATGGGGCTTAGGTAAGTATTAGGTGGGCTGAGAGAGGCTGCTGCACACAGAAGGCTTTCTTTTTATCTTAATGCATAGAATGCATTAAGATAAAAAAAACATCTGCCCTTACCACCGTGAGGCAAAAATGTATATTATATTTAAGTTTCAAAATAAAACCTTTTTATTTTTTAATTTTTTTTGTTTTCCTTTTTTCTTAAACTGGGGTTCTACTGTAATGTACAACAAATGAGCAGTTATGCTAAACACGCAGAATTCTTTGTTTTTATGCTATACTGAGAACATTGGAAATCAGGGGGAGCCATAATGTGTTTATGACCACTCTACCTTGGCTTGATAGTGTTTAAAAGGCCAGTAATGTCAGTGGGCTAGGTACATTTACAGTAAAGGATGATAGAGCCTTGGCATAGGTTCATTAATGGAAGAAAAACACATTTTACTGGGAGACAGCATTACACAAAAGCTTATCTTGAGTTTTTTCCACCAAGAAACTGCAGTTAATATTTGCAAATGATTACAGAGTCTGGAACAATGCAGAAATACTCTACCACCACTTGATTATTTCTTTCAGTTACTGAATGAAGAGGTTGTAAGTCATGGATCTTTGTTGGACACCATAGAAAAGAAAGGGTCCAGTATGACTGAACATTACGTTACACAGTTGGAACTCCAGGATCTGCAGGAACGCTACAGCGCACTACAAAAAAAGACCAAGGTATCAAACAGTTGTGAAATTAATTTTACATTTGTTGGAGAATTTTCCCTAAATTATATTAAAATAATAATAAGTAACTGCTGCAAATTTAGCAGTTTTAGACCTGCTTTTTCAACAATTGTCCAGTGTAATGAAAATCAGTTTATGTGGTTATATGTACACATACTGGTGTTGATAACTTTCCTTTGGTGCTCAAACTTTGTTTTTCAGTAATATATAGGTATGTTGCTAAATACCATTGGAAGGTCTTGCAAAGTATTACTCAGGTCCCAAGAACATATTCTCATTAAAATGAAAAAGGAATGCTTCATGATATAGCTGATAAACATGTCATGATAATGCTTCTAAAGCTGGAAAATGGTGTGATATCACTTTAGACTCTGGGTGCCCATGGACCTATTAGCAGTTGCAATTTCTGTTGCTTTTGAGACTATTAAATCACTTGTTTAACACAGACATATTCTGTTGTAGGAGGCCATTTCCAAAGCAGATAAAATTGTCTCAGATCATCAAGATTATCAAAAGGGTCTTCGAACATTTGATGATTGGTTACAGCAAGAGATTGAGAAGCTGGATTGTCTGGAGTTGCTGGATGGCAATATTGAGATGTATGAAAGCACACTTCAGGAACTTCAGGTAAACTAAAGGATTGAACATACCATTTTTACCTAGCAACTACATCAATGCTGTCAATATGTGAACCAATAAAGACGACTTTGTACACATATGCCAACTATGCTACAGTATATCTATTTAAGACAATATTGTACTTCACTTGTATAACTTCTAAATATATGGTACTGATAGTGCTCATAAACCTAAGGCGCCTTTCACATGGACAGCTATTCTGCCGCAGTTAAAAGCATGGGTTTTTTTTCTGTGAAATTCAAGACTCCAGGCACTGCGATCAGCTGCATTTGTACAGTGTGATTAGCTGCGTTTACACGCGGTTGCGTTTAGCTGTAGTTTGCCATTTCCATAGCAACCCGACAGGGTACCGATTCGTATTGAACGGGGATCCGATTTGGATCCCCGCCAATGCCAGGCACTGTTTGGTATGAATCTTGAGGGGGAACTCCACGCCAAATTTTAAATAAAAAACCGGCGTGGGTTCCCCTCCAGGAGCATACCAGGCCTTTTGGTCTGGTATGGATTATAAGGGGAACCCCTAAGCCGTAAAAAGGCGTGGGGGTCCCCCTTAAAATCCATACCAGACCCTTATCCAAGCACACAGCCCGGTCAGTCAGGAAAGGGGGTGGGGATGAGCGAGCGCCCCCCCCCTGAACCGTACCAGGCCGCATGCCCTCAACATGGGGGGTTGGTGCTTTGGGGCAAGGGGGGCCCCCCACCCAAAAGCACCTCATCCCCATGTTGATGAGGACAAGGTCCTCTTCCTGACAACCCTGGCCGTTGGTTGTCGGGGTCTGTGGGCAGGGGGCTTATCGGAATCCGGGAGCCCCCTTTAATAAGGGGTCCCCCAGATCCCGGCCCCCCACCCTATGTGCATGAGTATGGGGTACATCGTACCCCTACCCATTCACCAGGGGGAAAAAAGTGTCAATAAAAAAAAAACAGTAGACAGGTTTTAAAGTGATTAATTAGGCAGCTCCGGGGGTCTTCTTCTGACCCGGGGGGTCACCCGGTAGCCACGCCCCATGCCTATATAATTTGTTGTGGACCTCGCTCACGGCATTACAACGAGAGGGAGCGTTATGTCAACATCTCAGGAAGAGAAGATGGAAGAAGATGTCTCAGAAGACCGGTCTAGCAAAAGAGCAGAAGATAGCGGAGGAGCCTGGTAGAAGGAAGAAGGCACCGGAGAAAAAACAGAGAGTGCGGAGACACCGGAGAGAGGGAGAGAGGCCTGAGAGACTCCCGAAGTCGGAAGAAGACCACCGAAGTCGGAAGAAGACCCCTGGAGCTACGGCCAGGGTTGTCAGGAAGAGGTCCTTGTCCTCATCAACATGGGGATGAGGTGCTTTGGGGTGGGGGGCCCGAAGGGCGCCCCCCTTGCCCCAAAGCACCAACCCCCCATGTTGAGGGCATGCGGCCTGGTACGGTTCAGGAGGGGGGGTGCTCGCTCGTCCCCACACCCTTTCCTGACCGACCGGGCTGCATGCTCGGATAAGGGTCTGGTATGGATTTTGAGGGGGACCCCCACGCCGTTTTTTGGCTTAGGTGTTCCTCTTAAAATCTGTACCAGACCGAAGGGCCTGGTATGCTCTTGGAGGGGAACCCATGCCGGTTTTTTATTTAAAATTTGGCGTGGAGTTCCCCCTCAGGATTCATACCAAACAGTGCCTGGTAGTGGCGGGGATCCAAGTCGGATCCCCGTGCTTGTCGCTAATTGGGAAAGGAAAAAAGATTTTTCCTTTCCCCGATGAGCGAGCCAGCTTGGCGCTGCTAACTGCAGCTGACACAGTGCACTGCGATTACCTGCGGTTATGTGCGGATAGCTGCGCTAAATCACTCCTGGACGCAGTCAATTCTATTTTTTCTATCCGCACCAAACCGCATGTAATGAAAACGCAGCTAAACACAGTGTGTGAATGGGGCCATAGGAAAGCATTGTGTGTGTTTAGCTGCGGTAGAAAACGCAGCTAAAAGCACAATTCTATCCGTCCATGTGAAAGGAGCCTAAGAGTGATCTGACCAATTTCAGCTGGATGTTTGCTCATACAGAATCTGCAGATGGTTAGATTGTGTTCCCACATAAAGCCATCCTCAGATGTCTATGGCCTGCTCGACTCAAGTAATCAACCTACTTAAGCTAACTGCATCCAAAAAATAATTACTTAGAAGTATGGAAGAATACAGATAACAAACACAGTTAAGCTGGCACTACATGAATCAAATTTCAGCCGATTCCTGCTGAATTAGCTGAAATTCTTTCCATGGGTGGGCCTGTTTTTTTTTCCTTTTTTTGTGGATAGCATAGGGACGTGTTAACACCAATGTAACATTTGTTTTGCTGTGTGTGCCCCTGTTCAGAAGATTTCACCTTACTTTCTGTCCCTGTGGTTATAGGATTTAGAACATTTTGGGTTGTTGTGGAAAGAAGGATTGGTGATAAAGCTTCAGTGGAGACACCTTTTTCCCATTATAACTTTTACAGAAGTGAATTTCCCTTCCTAGGGGTAGATTTCCTCTCACTTCCTGTTGTCTCCCTCTGTTTCTAAGTATGAGTCATTTGTAAGTCGGGTGTTTGTAGCTCGAGGACAGCATGTAATGTACAACAAAAGCACAACATGCAATGTTCCTTTGTAATTGCACCATAGAAATGCAACTAGGTTGTGAATGTGCATATTAACCCCCCTAGCGGTATTCCCAAGTCTGGCTCGGGTGGATTTTCAGTACCAAAAGCAGTAATCCCGAGCCAGACTCAGGATCGAATCGCAGGATTCATGTAGTGGTTACTTACCTTGTCCCCTGGATCTTGCGATGTCTCCCCGCTGTGATCTGCGAGCCGCCGTATCTCGCTTGATTCACAATGCCGAGCTCCGTTCCCTGCAAGCGTTGCGACGCACGGGGGCGGAGTTCAGCGCCAAGTTCAAAAAGTAAAAAACACAGTATAGATACAGTATACTGTAATCTTACAGATTACAGTACTGTATCAAATAATTACACATCCCTTTTGTCCCTAGTGGTCTGCCCAGTGTCCTGCATGCAGTTTTATATTATAAATACTATTCTTTCTGCCTGGAAACTGGTGATTGTCCATAGCAACCAAAAAATGTCTGTTTACGTCAAAAGTGCTTTTGGACCAGCTAGAAAACAGCGATAATAAATTAGAATCACTTGCAGAATTGAGCGATAGTGATTTGTGGGGAAATTCGGCATCATCACTAAAAGTAATGACAACGACAATTCTGCAACTGAGCAAATTTCAGTGTTGTTGATTTGATTACATTATTGAATATTTTTTATTATTGTTATATTATTATTTCTTATAATTATTTATAGTTATTTATTATATTATAATTTTTTATTTCATTTTTCAAACTTTATCATACCCGGGATGTCTACTAGACTCTTGTTTAAACAGATTTAAGTGAGTTATTCCTAAGAATTACAGGCCTACAATATAAAACACCAAATTTCCGTGCAAAATAATTGTACAGCTTTCAGCATCAAAAATCTGAAATAATCATACCGCCACGGAGGTTAAGTAATTCCAGCTGACAGGTTAAAAGCTAAAATACCCTCTACCATACCAAAACCCAGCTTGTGAGGGTTCTAGATTTACAAGTTTAACGTCTTTATATTCAGTAGTGTGCCGTTTGAAGAGAATTTGGTGGGTTCTTACATCATACCAAATGTGTTACATTTTCTTCTTTTCAGGAACTTCAGATGAGGTGTGCAGAAGGTCAGGCTTTATTAAACTCTGCACTGCATATACGGGAAGAAGTTATACAATGGGGCATTCCTCACATTGAAGATAGGGAATTAGAATCATTACGACAGGACTGGCAAGTGTATCAGCAAAGACTCACAGAGACCAGAGGACAAATTAATGCTGTTCTAAGTAAATTGAAAGTGATGGAAAGAAAGTTCCAGAAGACTGATGAATGGTTAACCTCCGTGGAGGGAAAAGTGAATATTAGAACAGGACGCCAGTCAGACAGAGCGACAAAGGAGATACAGCTGCAACAAATGAAGGTAAAGCCATAGGAAACAATAATTCTAAATGATTATTATTTGTGTTAGGTAGCTTAAAATGTATTCTCTTTCAGTGACCTGACTTGAAGTATTTAGTTTTATTATGTGTTTTAGAACATGCTTATGTTTTTATGGTTATGTGATCATAATCCGAGAGTAAGAATTTGCTAATAGTAGTCAAGATTATATCACTTTCTTTTTCATCAAATGTATAAAGCATGAAAAAAATCCTAAATACCATACTGTGTGAAGCTGCAGAAAGGATACAGTTACCCAGTTTATAAATCTTTAGGAATCATCTTTAATGTATCCTGCAATACTTATAGTGATTTTCTTTTATCATTCCCTAAGGCCACTGTTTCCTTCATGGATATTTAAAGTCACACATTTGGAAAAACTCCAAATGATCAGTCTTACGTTTTTTTACTTTACTATAACAGAATTTTATTACTGATGTTTTTAATTTTATATAATGGAAAGTGTCTAAATCTTTTCTTCATCTTGTAGAAGTGGCATGAAGAAGTATTAGTCTACAAGGAGGAGGTTGAAGAGGTTGGGTCATTGGCTCAGCAAGTGTTGGAGGAAGGCCGAAGTAGCAGCAGAATGAGTAGCGTGGCCACCCTGCTCGCATCTCGTTATCAAGCTACCAGATTATACATCTTGGTAAATGCTTTCTTTTAAAAAATGTTGATTTTTTTGTTTTATTGATAAAGCACAACTACAATGCCTACTATTTATGTGTTTCATCAATGTAGTGTATGACACAGGTAACTAAGCCATAGATATCAAGACCTTAACTAAGTCATAGATGTCAATACCCTTGCTTTGCTTTACAACTAGGTGACACTTTAATTAAGCAACATTTTGATGATGGAATGAGTCATGCTAATGTAACAGTATGTTAGGAAAATAATATTTTGTCAACCATTTAACATAATAAATTAATAGTTTGCTTGCCTTCTTTGTTTTAGGAACAAACCCAGTTGCTTGAGGAGGAAATAAAAAGCATAGAGGAGTCAGACATTGCCATTAAATCATATACTGACTGGTTTGGAGAAGCACAAAACAACTTTAAAAATGTTACATCAGACATGGGAGTCATGGATAAGACAGGTCTGGAGAGGAAAATTAAGAAACTTGAGGTAATTGGACCATAAGCTGTTGTCTGACTAGCAAATATGCCAATTTGTTAACTGCTGAATGGGTGAATACAATGGGGGCATTATACTTCATGAAAAAAGTAGGATTGTTTCACTTCTGTTATTATATGTTATAATACTCTTATCTAAATCCCAGTCTGAAAGGAAAGGTGTCTTCCAAATTACAATACAGAAAAACCTCAGTAAAACTTGGAAGTTGTATTTTTGTACTTACAGTAGTTTTTATTTTTGTTATTGAAGGTCAGCACAGGGAAAAGAAACACACAATGAGAAACACATTGTGTGTACGTTATGTAGGATATACAAGCTTACATAGTTATACATTTCACAAAGGAACATTAGTCAGGAGGTCTAAGGTAAGACTTACAGTAGTTTTAGTCGCTATTTGTATTGAGCATAAACTACGTATTTGGCAAGTGTATATGTTTTTACAGAAGACCATGGAAAGTATATGTAGATTTTTAACAATTATTTTCTTCTGATTTATATTGTTGCTAATTATTTTCTTCCCCCTCCAGCTTTTATTAAGTGATATGGATATGGGTCATCGATTGCTAAAATCAGCTCGTGAGAAAGGAGAAAGAGTTCTAAAATACTTAGCAGGAGCTGAAGCAGAGCAGCTAGAGAAAGACATACACAGCCATGTGGAGAATACAGAGGACCTGACAAGTTCAATTAGGAAGGAACACACAGCCTTGGAGAAGGGTCTTCATTTGGCTAAGGAGTTCTCGGACAAGTACAAAGTGCAAGCCCAATGGCTAGCGGAATATCAGTCAGTTCTGCAAGCTGATGTGGATCCCAAAACTGAACTATATGAAAAGAAGGCACAGCTAGCTAAATACAAGGTAACCTATACTTTCTGTTCAGCGGTAGGAGAACTGTCATATTCAGGCTAAATACAGTCTTCCTATCCAAGGGAAATTCCTATCCAAGTTTGTTGCCATACAAACACATGAGATTGGATCTGCTGTACAAGTAAAGTACATTTTTAATATATGGGTCATGATAAACAGTCTTCTCTGCAGACCACAGGATTAAGCAGCGTCATTAGTGATAAGTTAAATATAACTTTTCTTCTGATATTTGGCTTCATAGCACAAGAACATGCACTGAATAATGAACGTGTGTGACAGGTAAAAAGAAGCATTTGTGAGGATCTGTGTGTCACTGAAAGATCAGATTCCCATATGTATCAGAATCTTAAAGTCCAACAGAGTTTGTAAGTTCCAAATCACTTTGAATTAACACACGAACTACAAAATAGAATTGGAAGGAGATGGAAGATATTGCTGTTTTTAACAAAGTCAGGCCAGGGGCTAAATACCATAAAGTCATAGACCTCAGAAAGCTGTTGGATGTGCGGACAACCAATCCAATTAGCTCCAGGCTAGAGAAATTTTAGAGCAGGGCACGCTCTTGCAAATATAGCTGACAGAGATGCATTAGCTTATCATTGGATAAACCGCTACATTGATAGTTCCCTTGAGTGTTGTTACAATGTGTTCCGGCTAGGGATGAGCCGAACACCCCCCTGTTCGGTTCACACCAGAACATGCGAACAGGAAAAAAGTTTGTTCAAACATGCGAACACCGTTAAAGTCTATGGGACACGAACATGAATAATCAAAAGTGCTCATTTTAAAGGCTTATATGCACGTTATTGTCATAAAAAGTGTTTGGGGACCTGGGTCCTGCCCCAGGGGACATGGATCAATGCAAAAAAAAGTTTCAAAAATGGCCGTTTTTTCAAGAGCAGTGATTTTGATAATGTTTAAAGTCAAACAATAAAAGTGTAATATCCCTTTAAATTTCGAACCTGGGGGGTGTCTATAGTATGCTTGTAAAGGGGCGGATGTTTCCCGTGTTTAGAACAGTCTGACAGCAAAATGACATTTCAAAGAAAAAAAGTAATTTTTTTGAAGAGTCTGGTATGGATTTTAAGGGGAACCCCGTGCCAAAATTTAAAAAAAAACGGCGTGGGGTCCCCCCAAAAATCAATACCAGACCCTTATCCGAGCACGCAACCTGGCAGGCCGCAGGAAAAGAGGGGGGGACAAGAGAGCGGCTCCTGAACCGTACCAGGCCCCCTCCTGAACCGTACCAGGCCACATGCCCTCAACATTGGGAGTGTGCTTTGGGGTAGCCCCCCAAAACACCTTGTCCCCATGTTGACGAGGACAAGGGCCTCATCCCCACAACCCTGGCCAGTGGTTTTGGGGGTCTGCGGGCGGGGGGCTTATCGGAATCTGGAAGCCCCCTTTAACAAGGGGACCCCCAGATCCCGCCCCCGTGTGAAATGGTAAGGGGGTACAAAAGTACTCCTACCATTTCACTAAAAAACTGTCAAAAATGTTAAAAATGACAAGAGACAGTTTTTGACAATTCCTTTATTTAAATGCTTCTTCTTTCTTCTTTCTTCTATCTTCCTTCATCTTCTTCTTCTTCTTCTGGCTCTTCTGGTTCTTCCTCCAGTGTTCTCGTCCAGCATCTCCTCCGTGGCATCTTCTATCTTCTTCTCCTCGGGCCGCTCCGCACCCATGGCATGGGGGGAGGCTCCCGCTCTTCTCTTCATCTTCTTCTTCTTCTTCATCTTTTTTTCTTCTTCATCTTCTTCTCTTCTTCTCTTCTTCATCTTCTTCTCCGGGCCACTCCGCACCCATGCTGGCATGGAGGGAGGCTCCCACTGTGTGACGCGTCTCCTCTTCTGACGGTTCTTAAATAACGGGGGCGGGGCCACCCATTGACCCGCCCCCCTCTGATGCACGGGACATGACGAGACTTCCCTGTGGCATTCCCCGTGACGTCACAGGGAAGTTCTGTCAAGTCACCGTGCATCAGAGGGGCGGGGTCACCTCCGTTATTTAAGAACCGTCAGAAGAGGAGACGCGTCACACAGCGGGAGCCTCCCACCATGCCAGCATGGGTGGGGAGCGGACCGGAGAAGAAGATGAAGAAGAGAAGAAGATGAAGAAGATGAAGAAGAGAAGAAGAGAAGAGAAGAGCAGGAGCCTCCCCCCATGCCATGGGTGCGGAGCGGCCTGAGGAGAAGAAGATAGAAGACGCCGCAGAGGAGATGCTGGACTAGAACACCGGAGGAAGAACCAGAAGAGCCAGAAGAAGAAGAAGATGAAGGAAAATAGAAGAAAGAAGAAAAAAGAAGCATTTAAATAAAGGAATTGTCAAAAACTGTCTCTTGTCATTTTTAACTTTTTTCTTTTCTTGTTTTTTAGTGAAATGGTAGGGGTACCCCCTTACCATTTCACACGGGGGGGGCAGGATCCAGGGGTCCTCTTGTTAAAGGGGGCTTCCAGATTCTGATAAGCCCCCCGCCCGCAGACCACCCACAACCACCAGCCAGGGTTGTGGGGATGAGGCCCTTGTCCTCATCAACATGGGGACAAGGTGTTTTGGGGGGCTACCCCAAAGCACCCTCCCAATGTTGAGGGCATGTGGCCTGGTACGGTTCAGGAGGGGGGTTCTCTCGTCCCCCCCTCTTTTCCTGTGGCCTGCCAGGTTGCGTAAGGGTCTGGTATGGATTTTTGGGGGGACCCCACGGCGTTTTTTTTTTAAATTTGGCGCTGGGTTCCCCTTAAAATCCATACCAGACCTGAAGGGTCTGGTATGGAATTTAGGGGGACTCCCACATCATTTTTTTTTTAAATTTTGGCCGGGGTTCCCCTTAATATCCATACCAGACCTGAAGGGCCTGGTATGGAATTTAGGGGGACCCCCACGTCATTTTTTTTTTAAATTTTGGTTCGGGGTTCCCCTGTGGGGAATTCCCATGCCGTTTTTATCAATGAACTTCTACGTGTATTGTCGGACCGGCAATGCAATAGCCGCGAGTAGTTTTAAATGACTTTTTTCCTTTGAAATGTCATTTTGCTGTTAGACTGTTCTAAACACGGGAAACATGCGCCCCTTTACAAGCATACTATAGACACCCCCCAGCTACGAAATTTAAAGGGATATTACACTTTTATTGTTTGACTTTAAGCATTATTAAAATCACTGCTCCTGAAAAAACGGCCGTTTTTAAAACTTTTTTTTGCATTGCTCCATGTCCCCTGGGGCAGGACCCAGGTCCCCAAACACTTTTTATGACAATAACTTGCATATAAGCCTTTAAAATTAGCACTTTTGATTTCTCCCATAGACTTTTAAAGGGTGTTCCGCGGCATTCGAATTTGCCGCGAACACCCCAAATTGTTCGCTGTTCGGCGAACTTGTGAACAGCTGATGTTTGAGTCAAACATGAGTTCGACTCGAACTCGAAGCTCATCCCTAGTTCCGGTAGGCCATTCACTTTACTCATAGCAACCAACATAAATACTGTAATGCCAGGTCTGGGAATGCTGATACTGGATCATTGTCCACTTTATGGGAGTTTCAGTTTTTGCCATGCTCTAAAATAATATACAAAAAGTACAGGATGCTTCTACTTTATCTGCAGACAAAATGTTAATAATGTAATTGTTTCTTTGCGTGCAGTCTATCCAGCAGACTGTTCTCTCCCATGAGCCTTCTATCAAGCTAGTCATTGAAAAAGGAGAAGCTTTGTTTAGCATGACCCATGATGCTTCTATGGGAGACAAAATTCAGAAATTGCAAAAAGACTATCAAGGACTGTGCCACATGGCAAAGGTGAGAGAAAGTTTTATTAAAGAAAAAATTAACTTACAGACATCTGATGTTTTATATGGTCAATGATGATAATAAATAAAATGCAAGTTATTGTCAGACAATTTAGAAGTATTTAGTATCAAATATGTGCATATATATATATATATATATATATATATATATATATATAAAATGAGAAATATGGGGCTGTCATTTCTAACCTATTCTGAAAATTCTAGTTACCTGGCTACCATGCATTGTGAGTCATCTAACCGGAACAAATGGGCAGTGTTGTTGAAGCGTATAGTTATTAGTCATGACACCTATCCCTGAATAAAGCTCTGGGAGTTAAAGATAAATGCCAGCTTTACCTTTAGCCTTGTACAGTTGAACATGCTGTTGCCCTGCACTTAAATTGTTTAGTGAATACTGTGAGCTTCTCACATTGTGCATTAGAACCTACAGCAAGTCAGATAGAGATCATCTCATTTCTTGGCAAGAGGATGTCCAGCATCATCTAGCCTTTTAATCCCCAGCCTAACTGTCCCTGGCCTGTCCGTTCCATTTATTGGATTTTAGTTATTTCAATTATGAAGGCTCATCATCATATGTGTGGCAGTCTGCATGTAAATGTGGACTTCCTAGGAATGACCACTGCTCCAGACAGACACCCATCCATCAAGGCATTTTAATGTTTGCATATTTCCTCCCAAAATGCACGGTGCTGTGATGTATTAAGAAATCTTTGGACAGCACACTGACAGCCCCTTCCAGTAACCATGATCTGCCTATATAGTATATAGAAGCACAAAGGCTCAGTGATGATGCCACTGCATCTAAAATAGGGCACTGAAAATGGAATGGTTTTATTTAAAAATGTAATTACCATGGTGACTGGGGAAAGGGGGGAGAGGGATTGTAGCCAGCCAGGGAAGGCAAAATATTAAAATTCAGCTATATGGGGTTTTAAAGAGTTTATAGTGCTGGAACTGAAATAACTAACTACACTCCATATTGTTTTTTTTTACGTGCAAATAGACAAGTTTAGTAGATTTGGAAGAAAAAGTAAAGGAGCACGAGGCCTACAATTCTGAGCTGCAGGAAGTGGAGAAGTGGCTGCTTCATATGTCTAGCAGACTTGTGACCCCAGATCTAATGGAAAGCAACAATCTAGAGACCATTACTCAACAGCTGGCAAACCACAAGGTATTGTATCATAGGTTATAAATAAGCTCATGTAAACGCAGCTAAACGGCCATTTTTAGACGCCGGTTTCTAGCTGTCAAGGTAAATCGTTCAGGTTAAACAACGTCCCGTGTACATGAAGTCTTATTGTGGTGAATTAATTTTTCATGTTGTTGTGCTGTCTTGACATGACTGTGGTGTTGAAAATAACATGGTTACTTGAAAGTTATAGATCATAGATACAATGGGGGTATTTTTCTAAAGGAGAAACTCTGTCACCAGACCTTACATTTAAATGAATTAATAAGATCTTGCAAGTTTATTTTTTTTTAACAAATACATTTAGTTGGAATCTGATCACATTTTAGAAATGTCAATTCCTGTCTGTGCTGGCCTCTGCACCTGCCCCTGCCCCTGCTACTTTGTATGCAGGCAGCAGGAGCCTGCACAGCTACTTGTAAGCAAATGGTAAGATTTTAGGCAAGGTCAGCAATTTATTATCTGTGCACCCATAAAGTAATTAAATAGAAGTACCAGTTGGAGCAAAAATGTAAACAAAGATGGAGCTGATTGTACTATTTTGGAGGATGTATCACTGTTGGCATTATTGAGTGCTCTTCTGCGTGCAAGCTCTTATTATCAGCCTCTCTGTCATCAGACAAAGGATAGGCTGTTCAGTGATCTTAAAACATCAATAAGTGTGAGCAAGTGAATACTACAGAGTGTCATTTGAGTGGCAGGTCTGAGTCTGCCTGGGGCTGCTGTCACATCCAAGATGGAAATGTCCAGCAGAAGTTGCAGGCCTATTCAGTATCATAATATCATCAATTACAGGGAGATAAAATGAACAAAACAAAGTGATCTCATATATTATTTTTTGGAAAGATTGTTGCACATATTAAAAGTACGGGGACAGGGTCTCCTAAGCAAGCTGTGCTCGCTTTAGGTCATCCAATTATTTGCAATACAAAATCCTGTTTTTTAAATTTGTAACGCTAAATGGTGAAAGTGCTGTCAGTGCAAAATCCACTTGCGCAGATAATGAATAGCTGAGATTTCAAACGGAATGACTCAGGTATATGTGGAAACTTCAGAAACAGTTGTCAAATGGAAAAGATGGAATATTCTTACCAGATGTGGTGGACACACATACCATACGGCAGTGAGTCTAATGGGCTCTGAGCGCTGATTCCTAGTGCTCTAGTGCAGTGAAAATGGAGAGGCCGAATGAGACCAAATGATAAATCCCTGGACTCCAAACCATACGACCGGGTAACATCAATGAACCAGCCGGTGGGTCAATCCAGAGTAAAGCCGTGGAAATAGACGTTCTCAACAGGGGCAATATATACAGAAAAAATGTAAAAAAGAGTGGCTCCCAATGTGGAAGGCTTATACTATGCCTTCCACATTGCTTTTATACTACTCATTTTTGTGATCACAATTTTTAACGTCTCTGCATCTGTTCCTGATGTATGATCTTAAAAAATCTTATTGATTGACCTGCACCATTGGGAGTCACTCTTTTTTACATTTGTTCTGTATATATGGCCCCTGTTGAGAATGTCTATCACCACGGCTATCTTCTAGATTGACCCACTGGCTGGCTCATTGATGTTACCCGGTCGTATGGTTTGGAGCCCAGGGATTTATCGTTTTGTCTCGTTCGGCCTCTCCATCTTCACTACACTAGAGCGTTAGGAATCAGCGCTCAGAGCCCATTAGACTCACTGCCGTATGGTATGTGTGTCCATCACATCTGGTGAGAGTATTCCATCTTTTGCATTTGACAACTGTTTCTGAAGTTTCCACATATATCTGAGTCATTCCGTTTGAAATCTCAGCTATTCATTGTCTGCGCAAGTGGATTTTGCACTGACCGCACTTTCCGGACTTTTGGTGTTTATATTTTGGATACGCACTTTATGTGTTGTTTTGCTGTCCTACAGTGAACTTTTTCCTTTTATGCATTCCAGTGCATTTATTTTTTGTGAATAATTTTATTATGGTTTATTATTTTTGATTTGTCATATGTTAGCACTTTTGCACATGTACCTACAGTGGATGTCATATTATCACTTACACATTAGTGATTTTTTTGCACACAGAGGTATTTCACCATTTAGCGCTACACTAATTGTTTACATATTTATCTAGATTTTGTTCGAGTGTTAGCAGCTTCATTCTTATTTTTGGTTTAGCGCAGTTTTTTCCCTATACACTTTGTTTTTCAAATTCCTCTGGTTATTAATACATCTTTCCTTTGTTTCGTGGCCGTTCTCAAGTGTAAATCAACCCCAGTGGTTTCTCTGTTAGAACTGGGGAAGTATAACCATCCCAGTGCCCCATCATTAAAAAGCAAGTGTCTGTGAGTAACAAATCAGTTGAAGTAGCCAAAAATAGAAATGCTGGTAAATACTGTATAAAAAGCATGTGAATAGAATGATTACCATGTTGAGGGTCAGTGTGAAACAATGCAGAACAAATTTGTTAGTTTACACTTTTATTCATTTTCTTGCCTAAACTGTGTATATTGTATAAATGTTGTCATCTTTGCAAATCAACCAGTAAAAGCAGGAACTTAATAATGTACCAATTTAATAATGTACCAATGACTTCTGCAGGCAATGATGGAGGACATTGCTGGTTTTGAAGAACGTCTGAACAGTCTTAAACTAAAGGGAGAGACTTTGGTTCTTCATTGTGCTGAGCACCTTCAGGGAAAATTCAAGCAAAATATCCATGCCCATTTGCAAGGGACAAGGGACAGTTACTCTGCCATTTGTAGCACTGTCCAGCGAGTAAGTATTGGTAAACCCAATGTGTATACAAGGAGTTGAGATTGACTTCATACCTGAAAACTTCCCTCACTTTGCTGGTATGGGGCAGGGGCTGTAGTTTTGGGTCAGTGTTTACTTAGAGTGCAGAATTAGCAGATTGCATATAGCACGTGGTCCTGTTCCTATTGGTAGCCCTGTTGTCCCCAAAACACACCTTTATATGCTGGCTGTATCTTCCCCCACCTTTTGAACCCTAAATTATGAGAATTCCTGTGGGGGGAAGTACAGCCATCACAGAGTCCCGCCCCCTGTTTATGCTGAGTGCTCTGTCACTATTATGAATGAACAATCAGTGCTGCATGTTCATTCATAAAAGTAAAAGTTCACTTAGAGCTGTAGTTCTGTGTAAAGTATCTGCCGATGCCCTGTTTGAAGTAAAAGCACCTGCAAATACATTACGGAGAGCTGCTGTTCTGAGTGATCTTTTGCACATATACAGCCTGGCAGATGGATCACACAGCACTAAGTGATCATTCAATCTTATGAATAAATAATCTGTAATATCAGGACCAGTGTATGACATAGCTTAACAGCACTGACTGCTCATTTATAAAAATGAAAGCTCACTCAGCGCTGCAGTGCCTCAGCCTGTGTGATCTTTGTAAATTGTAGTGCTGGTCTCCAGAGCGTCCCCTACAAAAAGAACAGACATGAAGGCGCAAGCACCTAGTGCATTAGTCAAAAATGTATTGGAAGGTATAAAACTGGTAAAAATGGATACTCACAAAGAGCGTTAAAACCACAAGATGACATACAGTGCAGGATACATGTACTCCAACAACACCCCACTATGCTGGAAAGCTGACATGTTTCCAAAAAGCACAGCATATTGACCAATGAGCAATGGCAGGCTAATGGTAGGCTGCATACAGTGTGCTTATTAGGATTAATAGACACGAAGGCAACTGTATATAGCAAAGTCCACCCCTTTTAATATAAAAAGGTCAAAATATTTCATTTATAGCACACTATTAAAACCTTTGTATTTGCACATGTCATTTATTAGCCATAGATATTTGTTATATGTCAAGTACACATGGACTTTTCGGCATCAAAGGTCCGACGGTCTTTCCGACTGACTTTTGACGGAGTTCCGACGGACTTTCGAACAAACAGACTTGCCTACACACGATCACACCAAAGTCCGACGGATTCATATGTGATGACGTACGACCGGACTAAAATAACGAAGTTCATAGCCAGTAGCCAATAGCTGCCCTTGCGTTGGTTTTTGTCCGTCGGACTAGCATACAGAGGAGCAGATTTTTCGACCGAACTCGAGTCCATCGGAAAGATTTGAAACATGTTCCAAATCTAAAGTCCGTCTGATTTTCGACCAAAAAAGTCTGCTGCAGGTCCGATGAAGCCCACACACGATCAGATTGTCCGACGGATTCGTTCCGTCGGACCAGTCTGGTCGAAAAGTCCGCCCGTGTGTACACGGCATTACTTTTTTAATTTATTTGTCTTTTGAAGAAATATATCTGTTTAGTACTGGTTGCAACCTTCACAAATCATTGTGTTTAACCACAGGTTTATTTAAGTTTGGAGAATGAACTCCAGAAGCATGTCAGTCACCAAGACACAGTGTTGCAGTGCCAGGCCTGGCTGGCCTCCGTGCAGAAAGACATAGAGCCTGGCACCAAAGCTCCTCTTGGTCTAGCAGAGGCAACAAAGCAGGTTAGTTAAGAAGTCAAAAAGCCAATTTTGAGCAGCATTTAATTTTAATATTAATTTTCGTTGCCAAGCTATCTAGCATCAGTACTAACATTCATTGCTCTAATGAAATATTGTTAATTTTAAAGGTACTAATTTATCATGGCATTATGTGTGTCCATCCAGGCAAAGCATTTCAGGACTCTACAGGAGCAGGCCAACACGTACTTGGATCTCTTATGTACTGCTTGTGACTTGTCTGATGGTGCCGTGAAGAATGTAGCAATCAATGTTCAGCAAACAAAGCAAACAGTAAGAATTGCATTGCCCTATAAGAGAAAAGATTGTGTGTACCTGGTAACTAGTTGCTGTCTAAATGCTAGTAAACTGATATCAGTATGAAGATCACATGTTTCTTGGATGAAAACTTTTCTTTGCTCTATCTCCAAGAAATAACTATGGGCCACCTCTAAGTGCTTCACGTAAGAACTGTCTATGTTATCCCATGGCAAACACTTATATTTATGCTTTCTTTCTACCGCTGTCATTACCTATTGCAGGTTTCCATCTGGTTGATTAGTATGAAGTAATGCAGTCAGTTATGTCACACACTTTCATAAATAAAGCGCACTATGATTTGTATTGTTGCCACAGGGGATTTAATTACTTATAAAAGACAGCAATCACAGTGTGTTAATGTGGAGCACTGCACTGTTCTTTATATAATTCTAACACAATGGTATATTTTCATCTTGTAGACTAAATACATACTGCTAAGATTATTGGCTCCTGGCTAAAACAAAATGCTTTCTTAAAGGGTTCACCAGACCATTAGGATTGAGTTTTTATCCTTCTAACAGGCAATACATTATGGGAAATGTTAGACACAAAAGGAATTGGCCAAAATCTGCTTGTGGTGGTCAGGGTGATCTGAGGTCTACTTGATATGAGGGCTGAAAACGAATGGTGTCATTAATAACCCTCTTAGGTTAAGAAAAAGTAAATCATCTTTTTAGCTTGTTCTAAATGGTCCGAATGCATGAGTGTCATGCTAATTGCCTGTGCCGAGTGTGCTTGTTTAACTGTAAAGTTAAAATGCATTTCATGCTAAAAACATGTTTTCTAGTTTTGGATAGATTGGAGGAAGATTAGAATTACTGTTGGGTTTGTACTGCTACAACTGTTGTACTGCTGTGTTAGGGCACTTTCACACTGAGGCGCTGGGGTGTCGGCGGTAAAGTGCAGCTATTTTTAGCAGCAATTTACTGTTGTTGTAGTGGTGCTTTTTGGCCACTAGTGGGGCACATTTAACCCCCGCTAGCGGCCGAAAAAGGGTTAAAAGCACACGCAAAGCGCTGCTTCAGCAGCGCTGCCCATTGATTTCAATGGGCCAGGGGCGCTTTATGAGCGGTGTATACACTGCTCCTGAAGCGCCTCAAAGATGCTGCTTGCAGGACTTTTTTTTGCGTCCTGCCAGCACACCAGTGGGACAGCCCTTATGTTTTATTTAACTTCACTCTGCAGTGGCTGTGTGTGCTGTATGAACTGTATGGAGCCTTCGCTACATACAGTAAACAGCACTGTGTTCCGAAGAGGGCTTCCTATCCTGCACCTAAAATGGAGTCGGGCTGAGCACCACTCTGCCATTCAGAGGAAGCTTTGGATTTTATAAATGAGTATAAAGCTTTCTCTGAATAAACATTAAACAATAAGCATTACAGTTTTAGAGAGAGCACAAAAATACAAATTTATTTATCTCCTTGTTGTTGTTGTTAAAGGGTTCCCCCTCACTTTTTGTCTGATAAAATGTCAGAAGGGCAGGAAGTGAGAGTACATTTCGCTAACATATCCTCAGATAGCAGTACAAGTCCTTTCCCACTCAAAAATAGTCCTTTCCCTATACAAAAGGAAACAATTTTTGCCTGGACTTGCACTTTAAACTGACCATACATGTTAAAACCTGACTGTACAAACACTTTTGATCTAACAACAATTATGTAGTGCAAGGGACTACCTGACTAGGTATATACTGAATGGATTGCCTAAAGTGTATCCAAAACTCAAATTCTTTTTAGGTTTGGAAAGAGTAGGTAAGAGTTAGAACCTCTGTTAGATTTTTTTTGCGTTCCTGTCTCTGCTGGGTAGACTCACCCTTTGTTTAATTTAATGTCCATGATCACTTGGACAGAAAGTGATGGGGAATTTTACAGTTATCTTTAGAATTGGAATAAAGGAGATATGATTCAACTGTGACAAGGATGCTTTCCCAGTGCAAAGTTTTGATATGGTCTTGGCCACTGTGCTGCAGCTCAGTTTCAGGGTCTTGGCAATCTTCTTATAGCCTAGGCCATCTTTATGTAGAGCAACAATTCTTTTTTTCAGATCCTCAGAGAGTTCTTTGCCATGAGGTGCCATGTTGAACTTCCAGTGACCAGTATGAAAGAGTGAGAGTGATGACACCAAATTAACACGCCTGCTCCCCATTCACACCTGAGACCTTGTAACAGTAATGAGTCACATGACACCGGGGAGGGAAAATGGCTAATTGGGTCCAATTTGGACATTTTCACTTAGGGGTGTACTCACTTTTGTTGCCAGCGGTTTAGACATTAATGGCTGTGTGTTGAGTTATTTTGAGGGGACAGCAAAGTTACATTGTTATACAAGCTGTACACTCACTACTTTACATTGTAGCAAAGTGTCATTTCTTCAGTGTTGTCTCATGAAAAGATATAATAAAATATTTACAAAAATGTGAGGGGTGTACTCACTTTTGTGAGATACTGTAGATGCGTTATACACAGAGTGATATATTTCAAGCATTTCTTTCTTTTAATTTTGATGATTATGGCTTACAGCTAGTAAAAACCCAAAGTGCAGTAGCTCAGAAAATTTGAATATTACATAAGAGCAATAAAAAAAAGGGTTTTTAATGCAGAAATGTTGGCTTACTGAAAAGTATGTCCATGTACAGTATAATATGCACTCAATACTTGGTCGTGACTCCTTTTGTATTAATTACTGCATCAATATGGTGTGGCATGGAAGCGATCAGCCTCTGACACTGCTGAGGGGTAATGGAAGCCCAGGATGCTTTGATAGCAGCCTTCAGCTCATCTGGATTGTTGGGCCTGGTGTCTCTCATCTTCCTCTTGACAATACCCCACAGATTCTCTATGGGGTTTAGGTCAGGTGAGTTTGCTGGCCAATCAAGCACAGCGATACCATGAGCATTAAACCAGGTATTGATACTTTTGGCAGTGTGGACAGGTGCCAAGTCCTGCTGGAAAATGAAATCAGCTTCTCCATAAAGCTGGTCAGCAGAGGGAAGCATTAAGTGCTCTGGAATTTCATGGTAGAGGGCTGCGCTGACTTTGGACTTGATAAAACACAGTGGACCAACACTAGCAGTTGACATGGCTCCCCAAATCATCACTGACTGTGAAAACTTCACACTGGACCTTATGCAACTTAGATTCTGTACCTCTCCACTCTTCTCTTGATATGCAAATTTTTCCACATTCAGTGATGATTTGGGGAGCCATGTCATCTGCTGGTGTTGGTCCATTGTGTTTTATCAAGTCCAAAGTCAGTGCAGCCCTTTACCAGGTAATTCTAGAGCACATCATGCTTGCTTCTGCTGACCAGCTTTATGGAGATGCTAAATTCATTTTCCAGCAGGACTTGGCACAAATGCCCACACTGCCAAAAGTACCAATACCTGGTTTAATGATCATGGTATCACTGTGCTTGATTGGCCAGCAAACTCGCCTGACCTAAACCCCATAGAGAATCTGTGGGGTATTGTCAAGAG
Organism: Lithobates clamitans; assembly: GCA_037952925.1. Taxonomy (NCBI): domain Eukaryota; kingdom Metazoa; phylum Chordata; class Amphibia; order Anura; family Ranidae; genus Lithobates; species Lithobates clamitans. Next base: position 12,051,187 of record JBBGZY010000236.1, read on the forward strand.
GAAGATAAGAGACACCAAACCCAACAGTGCAGGCGAGCTAAAGGCTGCTATCAAAGCAACCTGGGCTTCCGTTACGCCTGATGCAGTGATTCATGCAAAAGGAGCCACGACCAAGTATTGCATGCATACTATACTGTACATGGACATACTTTTCAGTAAGCCAACATTTCTGTATTAAAAATGCTTTTTTTTTTATTGGTCTTATGTATAATTCTAGATTTCTGAGATACTGAATTGTGGGTTTCCACTAGCTGTAAGCCACAATCATCAAAATTAAAAGAAAGAAATGCTTGAAATATATCACTCTGTGTGTAATGCATCTATATAAATTATATGAGTTTCACTTTTTGAATTGAATTACTGAAATAAATTAAGTTTTTGATGCCATTCTAATTTTATGAGATGCACCTGTATAGTGTGATATTAGCTTATATGGATTAGGTGATTCGTGAAGGAAAGCTATGAATTTGAAACTAAAATGACAAAGTCTGACTTGGTTGATAATATTTCCTTTTCCAGATTGAGCAGAGAATGATGGTGTCTCAGGATCTGGCGAACGGGTGGGAAGAAGTTAAACATCTAAAGGCGGAACTTCAAGCATATTTCCAGGAGGCAGGTCAGCAGATTCAGAACATGAAGAGAAGACGAGCAGAGCTGGAGATTAAACTGGCACAGAACATGGTATCACAGCTTAAGGTACTGGGAGCTTGTGCCTTCTATGTTTATGTTTCTATGTTATGATGTGAAAATCAAGACTTTTCAGCATGGGGTTTATGTGCTTTTTAAGATCTGACAGAAGAGAAATAAAGTCTCTAATTAATTGTACAGTACAGGACACAGGCTGAGTATTCATAGACCCTGGGTTATAGGCTACTACCTTCAGGTGATGGGAATACTCAGCCTTTGTCCGGTACTGCAATCCAAAATATGAATTGTACAGGGAAATCTAAATTCCTTTTATTTGTAAATAGTAGAAATTTAAAGAAGGTGCTTTCTACATACCATGGTATTTGTAGATACAATTGCAATTAGTGGGGCTGTTGCATGGCAAGACCGAAGGAAAGAGTCTCAAAGTAGAGATGTTGCCAAAAGCAACCAGCCAGGTCTCACCTGTCATTTTATGGAAAAATTAAATAGGAATTTTGGATACTTGACTCAGGTAATTATCTTTTCTCCTTTTTTTATGAGTCAGCCTCAGTGAGTGATACTGGGTAAACAAAACATAGGATTTATTTTAATGCTTCTGGTCAAAAAAATAAATCAAAGTGTAGTTAAAGCCAAAAATTAGAACATTTTCCCCCAGTTTCTGTTAGTATGCTCAGGTGAAGACGAGGTGCTGGAAACAAATTTTTGGCATATCAGTCAGATTATAACAGCACAGAATGGCTCCAGTGTGGCTGCTCTTCACAAAACAGGAACATCCATGCAAAAAGGGAAACCAGAGTTGAGAATCTATGTATATACAGCCTAATGAGAATGCCAAACAAAGGTTCGAGAGTCCAAAACCCCTTCTTCAGAGAAAGTGTCAAAAGCCAATAAAAGTGTATTTCTGGTACTGTAATTGGAAGGACTCTAAGATGGCAAACTCACCAGGAATATTTAGTGTATAAAAGTTACAGAAAACCTGCAATCTTTGTGTCAGAGAAATGTTTTTGAACGCTTTCCCTGAAGAAGGGTGAGTTACTCAACACCTCCCACTGTCGGAGGCTGGCTTCATAAAGTGGAAGAGATCGATAAAACAGAGGATTTCACACTTTCAGCACAAAATAAACAAGAAAAATATTCAGAGATGTGGAGATTATGGAATCTGTTTGTCTTCTTTGAAGAGGGTTTAAACCTTCTTGGCTCATGAATGTAGAACAGCTGTAAACATGCAGAGATGCTGGATATAGCCACTATAGAAAGCTGCTTCCTAAGCTGGAACATCTTCAGGCAAGCTCCCAAGCCAGGCAGTTGTGCGTGTATTGCCACACACAGAGGGGCTCAGCCTAAGTATTTAGGGAGATGAGGGGCGATGTAATAATTGAGACGTTTTTTTACCTTAATGCAAGGAATGCATTAAGGTAAAAAATGTCCTGCCTTTAGGATTGCTTTAATCTTGCAGTTGGTAAGTTAGTGAACAACATCAGGCAACAATGAACGCACTGAGGCAACTTCATTCTCAAGTAAAATATTGCAGCTCCAGTGATCATTACTAATAAAATTGTTCTCAAAATCCTTCATTGAATTTATAAAAATATCTGCAATCATTTGTTTTAGAAAATTTAGGACTGTCCTTAAAACCTTTCCTACTCTTCCATCTCATCTTATTTTCTCTGTGTGCTAGGGATTCTGTCAGAAGCTTCAGTCTCAGCAAGATAAGATTACCAGTTTTACAGAGAAAGTCAACCAGCTTACCAATGGGCAGGAGTCTCCAGAGCATGCAGACATTGGACACTTAAGTAGCCGTTGGTTGGACTTCTGCTTTCAAATTAACAATCTACTTCAGCAGAGGGAGGAGGACTTGCAGAGAACACGTGATTATCATGATCGTCTCAACTTGGTGGATGTTTTTCTGGAAAAGCTCACCACCGAATGGGATAATTTAGCCAGGTAATTTATTAATAGTCATGTTTCTTTGATTTTCTTTGTGAAAATTCCTTTTTATAGTGTACAAACTAAAGCAACATTGCGATTGCATTTTTCTCACAGCTTTAACCAAAATGTGTTGTAATGTTATTGTACAGCTGTTAAAGGCTGACTTATAAAACCTGAGCAAAGCAGGCTGGGCTATTTGTGGGGTTGTTGTCCAATCACATTTCTTCTTTTTGGATCTATAAGACAACAATTGTTACGGCAAGAAGCACACTTTTGCTTTAGCTTTTTGTCAGCTCAGGATCAATTGTATCTAAAAACATGACTACTAAAAGAAGAGGAAAAATTTTTATCTTTCCTGTGGCTTGTATCTTGAAACGCCACAGCTTTTCTGCTCCCTGGCCACTGAAATTATTCAACTATTCGGATGATACCCCTCATGCACTGAGTAGGTGCATCAGTAAACTTGTACTTCCTATAGCGATGTACAAGCTGGTGGGAGGTACCACAGCATATGGCAGGGGAGCACATGTTCCACACACCTGGAATTTGCAGTGCCTGGGGAGCCATAACGGGCCTTACTTTTTAAAGAAACGGTTCCTGGAAAGGTAAGTGTATTCCATCTTCTTTTTACAGCTATGCTTTTGGATACAAGGGAACTTGTGCTGACAGAGTCACTACAAATCAGATCTCAAGTTAAATTTTATTTTGTTTTAGACAGAGTAGTGGGAGCTTTTGTCAGATATTTATTGGTGTTAAGCTGGCCTTACATTATACAAATTTCTTATTCAATTTCCTTTAGATTTACCTGCAACTTTGTAGTGCAAAGGCCTGCTTGATTGCATACAAATTGAAAGTGTTTAGGTTTGACCTCAAATTATATGTTTTTGGTAAATTATAAAGGAAAATTGTGCTAGAGAATTGTATAATGTATGGCCATCCTCAAAAATGTTGCAAACATGTCCCCTTACTTGCTGTCCCAGTGACAACATTGCCTTTGCAAGGAAGTGAGGGGAAGTAACAGGAACCCAGTTAACAGTAACAGTTTCTGACCTTATTATATTCTGTTTAAAAAAACAAATTTGTTTTGCTGCTAGTGTACTACTGCTACTGTTAGATCCATGTCCAAACAAAGTGTGGGGGGTGGGGGCTGGCAGACAGGCGTCAGCCAGATGTTATACTTACCTGTTCTGTGCAATGATATTGCACAGAGCAGTCCCTTGCCTCTTCTTGTGGAGAAAACCGGCACTGTCCACTCCTACTTACTCAGCAAGCTGTGTGCTAAAGGGGGCACACATACCGCAGGTAAGCTATGTTCCTGCTACCTCCTCACAGAAGTTTAATTGACAGTAGTGGGTTCCTCAGGTTTTAATGTATAACTAAGGACAAACATTTTTTTTGTTTTGGAAAGAGAGGGATTAGAACATCTGTCAGGTTTTAATTGCTGTGTCCCCATTAGGGAGATCCACTCCCTTTTTCACTGAAAGTGAAAGAAAATCACAAATTTTATTTGTCACCAGAGCGGGAATAGAGGGGAAATATTCCAGTGGGGGCACTGACTCTGGTAACAACAAAGGATTCCCTCACTTTGGAGGGATTTCCTCTCACTTTTTGATTTGGCTATGGCATAGGAAATGAGTAAAGATCTCTCTAAAGGGACACAGATGGCCGAAAAAAAAGGTTTACAGGTTTTATAACCCTCCCTTACTCTATCCAAAATTTGTAAAATGTTTTGCCTTTAGTTTTACCTAAAGCCTAGTATACAGGGCCAATTGGTCAGCTGGCCAGTTCAATACAAACCGTCCAACATTTGGCCCATGTCCCATCTCCCACCTGTCGAGTGTCCCCACAGCAAGGAGCTTGCTATGGGGGCACCCAAGCCGAGTCACAGCTCCCTGTGTTCATTCAGACACGGAGCCCCGCCCCTGCCCCTCTCTCCCCTGATTGGCTAACTGACTTTAATTGACAGCCGTGGGAGCCAATGGCACAGCTGCTGTATCTCAGCCAATGAGGAGGAGAGTCCCGGACAGTTAAGACATTCATGGACATCGCTGGAGAGAGATGGGGCTCAGTTTAGAATGCATTCAGATAAAAAAACCTTCTGCCTTTACAACTCAGAAATTGTTTCCTTTAACAGCCAAACCACTAAGCTCTCTAAAAAAGAACAGTAATGGCTGAATAAAAAAATATTTATACTGCATATATAGTTATATTTCTGATTATTTTTTTTTAACAGGTCTGATACTGAGAGTACAGCTGTGCATCTTGAAGCCCTGAAAACACTGGTTAGTATTCTTCAAGAGAGAAGGTTTGCACTTGAAGACCTCAAGGAACAAAAGCAAAAAGTAACTGAACATCTGAATTCAGATGACAAAGAATTAGTGAAAGAGCAAACCAATCACTTTGAGCAGCGCTGGACTCAGCTTGAAGATCTAGTGAAAAATAAAATCCAGACCTGTGCTACAACTTTGGAACAGTTAAGCTTAGTCCATTCCCGTCTGCAAGATTTAACAGAGTGGGCTGAAGATCAACAGCCTGGCATCTCAGAGTCTTTAAAACAAAGTCCACCACCTGAATTTGCTCAGAACTTGCTCATGGAGCACTTGACTATCTGCAGTGAAGTAGAGACCAAACAATTGTTGCTGAAAAACCTGATAAAAGATGCTGATAAAATTATGGGCAATTTAGGACTGAACGAAAGGCAACAGCTTCAGAAAGCTCTAGCAGATTCACAGAAACATGTAGACTATCTCAGTGACTTGGTCAACCAGCGTAAGAGACATCTGAACAAGGCTTTGTCTGAAAGAGCCCAGTTTTTAATGGCAGCTTATCAGGCCTTGAACCAAATTCAGCAGCATGAAAAAAAAGTTATGTTTCAAGAATATATATGTCTCCATCCTGATGATGTAAGCAAGCAAATCAGAACTTGCAAAAATGCCCAAGCTGGCTTGAAGGCTTATCAGGTTGATATTAACTGCCTGTGGAACCAGGGCAGGGAGTTGATGAAGGAGGCCACAGAGCAAGAGAAGACTGAGGTTTTAGGAAAATTACAAGAGCTTCAAAATGTCTTTGACAGTGTGCTTCAAAAATGTGGACAGAGGCTTATCGAACTTGAAAAGAGCCTAGTTTCAAGAAAACATTTCAAGGAAGATTTAGATAAGGCTTGTCACTGGATTAAGCAGGCAGATGTTCTTACATTTCCTGAAATCAATTTAATGAATGATGATTCTGAGCTTTACGCACAGCTGTCCAAATACCAACAAATACTCGAGCAGGCACCAGAGTATGAAAATCTTTTACTTTCTTTGCAACAAAATGGCCAGGAGATTCTCCCGTCACTGAATGAGGTTGATCATTCCTACCTAGATGAGAAATTGAATTCTTTGCCACAGCAATGTAATTATGTTGTTAAATTAGCCAGAGAAAAGCTTGGTAAGGTCCAGGAAGCAATCTTTATGCGTAAAGAATACATTTCCCTAATTGATTTGACAAGCAAAGCTTTAAAAGAATTGGAAGACCATTTTCTACTCATGAACAAAGTTCCTTCCAATCTTTTAGCTGAAGAAGCATTGGCACTTCAGCAAGACTATTCTTCTCTTTTAAATGAAGTTGTGACTCTTGGCACAGCAGTTAATGAACTCAATCAGAAGAAAGAAATTTTCCGTAGCACCGGACAACCGTGGCTTCCTGAAGAAATGCTGCAAGTTGTAAGTCAGTATCATAAGTTAAAAAGAATGATAGAGCAGAAAGTTAGCCAATTGGCAGACACAACACATGCCTATAGAAAGTATGAAGACCTTTGTTCTAAGCTGAATATAAGGTTTGAAGCATTAAGTAAGGAGCTAGAACAAGTTAATGTGGAGACGCTTCCAGCTGAGGATAAGCTGAAAAGTTACCGTACATTGGCAGCCAACCTACAGAATTCTGGAACTCTGCTTAGGTGCATTACAGAACAGTTAGAGGAAATGTCCTCAATGATTGAAGTTTCAGCATGTGAATCTGCCGAAATGCAAGTACAACAGTGGCGTGAGAAGTTAAAGTTATGGAACTCACTAGTAAAGGAGAGAATGGGAGAAAGTGAAAACAGATTTATACAGAGTATAGACTTTCATACTGAGATCTGTCGTATTTTAGAGTGGCTAAGACAAATGAAGGTGGAGCTAAATGAACCCTTGCTATTGGATGGAAAACTTGAAAACATCCAAGAAGAAATCAGAAAGTTACAAATTCAACAAGAGGAATTTGAGTCAAGTTTAAGAATAATAAATGCACTATGTCTCAGAGAAAAACAGAAGTATCTGAAGGCAAAAGAGTTTGTTCCAGCTGATCTGGAAAACTGTATGGCTGAGCTGTCTGAACTTGAAAAGGAAATTAATGAAGGAATTACTGGAAAGCAGGTTTGTGCTTATTTTTATTCTTAGTTCTTTTATGAAATATTTTATTAACGGCAAATGTAAAATCTGTAAATTCTTGTCATATTGTTAAAGTGTATGTAACGCCAAAACTTTTTAATTATTTTTTTTAGTTTTGGATACAGTTGATCCATAAATTTGTTGTTTCTCTTTGTGTTTCTGCTGTAAAGAATTATCCTCTCAATTTTCCTGGTGACCACTTTCACCAGGACTGAACAGAACTCACATTTGGCAGTCTTTCTGCACTTTCCTGTTTTGTCTACAGAACAGGAAGTAAAAGGAAATCTCTCCAATGGGACACAGATGACAGAAAAAATAAAAATGACAGACATTTTAAAGCAGAAGGAAAGCTCTTTTGGCCCTACTTCTCCTGTGGGACACAGAAGTGTACTCAGTTCTGTACTCCTGTGACCCACAGTGTGTCCACTGTCGCCTGACATCACTCTGTCGGTCCAGGCTCTGGAGAGATCCTGACTTTAATGTTGGGATTCACCCAGATCAGCACACAGCTGAGAGCGAGCATGTCTCTTGCACCCACTTCACAGCTCGCATTCCAATGAGCGCTGGAGGGACAGCGCAGAGAGCCAATGACTGACAGTCACAGGCTCTCTGCTCATTAAAAACCGAGAACTGAGCAATCAGCAGTCTTTGATCGCTCAGTTCCCGGTTTTAGAGTAGTGGGGGACGGATGCAGCATCGGACTGATGCTGAATCCACCTAGGTGGGTATGGATGTTTGTCTTTTAAATTCCTGAACTTCTCTTTTAACCACTTAGCGACCGCCCACCATGGATTTACTGCGACAGGGTGACTGCTCTGCGCCAGATCCTTGTACGTGATCTGATCTGACAGTTATGGGTCTGGGGCATGCGTGCACGCCACCGGCAACCCACTCCCGCTGTGATTGGACACAGCAGGAGCCAATCAGTGGGACCCGCCGTTCGTTTGTGAGAAAGGCAGAATGGTGGTCTGCCTATGTAAGCCGCCATTCTGTGAGAGGGGAATGTGCTGATCTTGTGTTCCTGCTAAGCAAGAACACAGATCTTTACATTCCCTCAGTCAAAGCACCCCTCCCCACACTTAGCATTAAAAAAAATAAATAAAAAAATACCATAGTTTGTAGACGCTGTAACTTTTGCCCAAACCAATCAGTATACACGTATTGGGATTTTTTTTTTGTAGCAGAATACATATTGGCCTAAATTGATGAAGAAATTAGAATTTTTACTTTTTTTATTGGGAATGTTTTATAACAGAAATATTTTATTTGGAAACCTTTTTTTGTATATAGCGCAAAAAATAAAAACTGCAGAGGTGATCAAATACCACCAAAAGAAAGCTCTGTTTGTGGAAAAAAAAAAACACACATTTTTTTTGGGGCACAGTGTCGCACGCCCGCGCAATTGTCAGTTATCTTAAGGCAGTGCCGTAATGCAAAAAATGGCCTGGTCACGAAGGGGGGGGGGGGTGAACCTTCCAGAGCTGAAGTGGTTAAACATTCCACACTCTATTAAAAACCTTACCTTGCCCTTATACAGTAGCTAAGCCCCCTCTATGTGCACAGGTTGATGCTTCCCTCTCTTAAATCATGCTGATAGTACGCATCAATCTGATGAGTGACTATAAGGAAATCTAGCTACTAAGGTGCTGCTTTATTAGTTACCTCTACTCCCTACTCTGATTGGACAGTGAAGGAGCCACATAATGTTAATGACTTCATCTCTTCCTGTAAGCATTCTTCTTGCCTATGTGATAAATTCATCTTTATCTGGCACCTACATTATCCAAAGGCATCCTAATTCAGCAGCCCCCTATAATGGCTTCTTGGCACATTTTAGGCATGTTCCTTCAATATATAATATCTCTCTCTGAGGCCTACAAATACCATACTGTTTTGGTATGTTGCTTGGCTGTGTGCATAAATAGAATGATTTCTTCTAGCACATGCCTCTTGGAATTCTGAAATACAATTATTACACTTAAAGAGACTCTTCCATCTTGCCCACTAGGGGCAAAGTCACATTTTCCCTGCAAACAGCCCTATCCACTGATACTTTGTTTGCACCACTTCCACTGCTGCTCCTTCCTCTATTGCAACTGGAATTAAAACCCCGGTGTTGAGACTGATGTCAGATGCTAGAGGCAACAGTGACATCACTCCCTCTGTGATATGACAGTGCTTGGCCCTTTAGTAGAGCATGCTTTTTATTTGCATTTTTTTAACAACAGTAAACACAGTGCTGATATACAGAATGCTACGCAGCAGTGTTTTATGCAGAGAGGAGACATATTTTATATGTATTTATCAACAGCTCTGCTTAATCATGATGAACTTGTCTCTTTTTTTATACAGACTACAAATGAATTTTTAGTTGGAATGTGTTAAGGAAACAAAAATTTCACTCTATTCATTGTACATGCAGATCATGTATTTTCTAATATTAGGAAAGATGGATTAGAGACATCTATTACTAAAAGGCTGTGGGTGGTAAAATATTTATGTTATTTTCTGTACTATATTAAGGCAAATACAGAGATACAAAATACAAGTATAATTGTGGATAGTACATTGATAAACTATTTTTTTTCTGCATCATATTATTAGCATTAGGGTTATTTTTTTTCTGTTTTTAGATGACTCTTGACAAGATGTACATTGCGAGTCACCGGTACCACCAAGCAGTGAAGTCTGCATCTGACTGGCTTGAAGAAGCACAGGAGCTACTCCATCAAAATGAAAACGGTGTGGATATTGAGGTAGCTGAAGAAAGTCTTAAGGTTTACACAGAGTTCTTTAGCACAGAAAGCAAATTCAATGGACTTTTAGATGAACTGCGGACTCTGGTATCGGAGCTTGAAGTTTGTGTGCAAAAATCTGGACAAGATTATTTGAAGCAAGCTGTAGCTTCCTTGAAAAGGAAAGGAAAAGAAACCAAAGAGCAAGCCCAACTTCAGTTAGAATTGCTGAGAAGGTATTATAGCTATTATTCTTGTATGTGATTAGAGTGTTGTTTTTCATCACAATTTTAAATTTAAAATGACTCCATTAATGCTAAATTTCTACAGTTGAGATAAACGGCAACTTTACCCAAATCAATCAATCAATACCGAGCTTAATTAACCTGGCAAGGACCACACATACAAAGAACAAGTAAAATCTGATTTATGTTCTGCAATCTGAAGAAAGTTGATGCATTTTTAATGTAACATTTAAAAGGTTAATGAGATTTATGATATTGCTATGCACTTCATATGTAATGTGAATTTGTTGATTATAGATGCACTGTCCAGTGGAATTTATACCAAGAGGAAAGATACCAGGTTATTATGTCTTTAAATGAAGCTGAGAAAAAGTTGTCTAGATTTTCTGTGGCTAAAGATGCTTCATGTCCCAAAGCTGAGGAAAAGCTTCTGGCACACAAGGTAAGTGGCATAAGTGCTTCTCGTTTCTTCTTGATTACTGAGTTCATGATGAGCTTCAACAAAAGAAGACGCATACAATAAAGCAGATTTTAATATGTTCAAATATTTCAAAATAGTTTCCAAATGTATAACCACCAACCACAAGTTAGTGATCCTGATTTGAAATTAAAATTGCATACTTCCTCCAAGAGGGAGAAAAGCAAGGCCAGCGCCAGCATAAGGCTGCTTAGGCAACCACCTTAGGGTGCCAGGATAGGGGGGCAGTACAATTCAAATCCCAGTATGCGGCATACTCTCATTGCACTGACTTTAGCTGCAACACCAACATTGGGGCCTCTAGTTCGGGGGGTGGTTGCTCCATTAGTGCAATGAGTTGGGATACACATAGTGCAGTTCTCTTGTTTTGTGGGGCTCCACAGTGACAAAAGGCCAGGGATCCAGATTATTCTTCCTTCTTAAAATTAGGGAATATGGAAGCTTGTTTCATAATGGCAGTGAAGGAGAAGGGGTGAAGTTTGTCAGAGGATGTGTACATTTAAACTGTGGGGAAGCTAGGAGCTCATTAGGGGGGCAGAGCTCAGCAGGCGGTCTATTCAATAGATCAACCAAGAAAAATCTGAATCAACCCTTCTATGCACTGCCAGCTACACTCCTCTTCCTCCATCTGCTGCAGGGGATAATTTTAGGATGGAGAGCTGGGAAGGGGCCAGTAAATATGTAATTTACCAGCCCATTTCCTTTCTGAATGAACACAGTGAGTGTATGGTACCATTCATAACTGAAACATTCACCACTGATTCACATGAAGGATGCGTCGGTTTTGCTCTTAAGTGCACACATTTCTCATTTATTCAATGTAGTGAAAAAGGATTTTAGCCTAATCCAGAAGTTGTTCTGATATTTTCAGCATAGTTAGTGTTTTCCAGGTTCAAAGCCATAGCACAGCCAAAAGTGTGCCCGTCAGAAAACCTAGTGACTCAGTGAGTGAGGCTGGTTGGGCCAAAGTACCTGGGAGCAACCTCACCATTAGCACAGCTGAATGCCTTTTTCAAAATTCCCACTATTGCCTCCTTTACAGTGGTAAAGGTTAGGGCTGCCGGAGTGCTGTGTGATGGTTTTCCGTATGTCCGCCCTAGTGACTTTTCCTGGTATCCCCATTGTTAAATACTCAGACTTCCTTCTCTGAAGCGAGTCAGCTTTCTGAATTTATTCTAAAGAATCTAATAACTGCAAGCTTTGACCGAATAGAGCATCATGGGTGTCTAGTGTTGGTAATTGGTCTCCAATGAACAAGGCTGTTCAGATCAAACCCTCACTAAAGAAGTCTACATCCTCTGGGTTATGGGACCCTTCCTTAACTGTCAGGGACATTCCCTCTAATCTTACTTTAGGGGCTTGTAGGGTATTAGAGGGAACACCCTCCAAACCTAATCTCCCCCTCTCTGTTTGATTCTTGTTCCCTTTCAACTTCTCTCTCTATTCCTGTGGGCTTCGACTCGAGGGTGAGACATCAAAAAAGTCCTTATGGACCAAGAAGTTCCTGACATGACCCCTCTTTCTCTTAGGTTAAATGGTTTCTGGGGAGGGACTCTGCTTGCAAGAGTGTCTCAATACCTGGTGCTTAGTCTAGTTCCCCAGAACAGATGGTCCCACTTCATCAAGGAAACCCAATGTGAGTTGGCTCACTGACCTAGACACTATTGGACATCGCTTAGGTGCTGTAAACTGTTCACCTCAGGGAAGGTTGGCTGTACAGCCCCCATGATTTCTAACAGCAGTCCTGGTTGTAGATATTGTCATTATTTGCTAGAATTCCATGAGACCGGAACATTATTTCAAGGGTTCTTCTGGGTTGAAAAGGTTGAGAAAGGCTGGTCTAGATGATGGGAAAAAGCATACTCCTACTCTCTTTTGCCTTGATCATTAATTTCCTTTTGGGTGACTAGGAAAAGTAATGAAAGGAGATGAGAAAGCAAAACCAAATAGTGTAGATATCACCTGACTGCTGAACACTTTTTGATATGATCATTCAATTAACATACATGCTAATATCTATGGAAAAAAGATTAGGAATGTTCACACATCCCATCGTTAACTATATCTTAGAGATAAGAATAAAAGCTGCACAAAAAATACAGTCTAGGAGATCATCAGTCCTCCCTAGCACCATGTAGCATGTTTGCCCTACCTAAATTCATGAAGATGTCTGGAAAAAAGGGATCTATGTGAACCTTTGGTGAATATAATGAGCACAATCTCAAAGATATGTTACAACCTAAAAAGAAAGTTAGAAAATTATGTTTTAACATTTTTCTTTTCTAAGTGGGACTACCATTAATTAACTTTTAACCATTAACTTTCTAGACTTTGGTAACACTGGTGAATTCCTTCCATGAGAAAATCACATCTCTTGAGGAGAAGGCATCAGCAATGGAAAAACTAGGGGATAATGCAAGCAAAGCAACTATCAGCAAGTCAATGACAACAGTGTGGCAGAGATGGACCAGGCTCCGCAGTACAGCTCGTGAGCAGGAGAAGATACTGGACGAGGCTGTGCAGGAGTGGAAGAAGCTCAGTGATAAGGTACCAGCTGTTGGTATGGGAGCTGTGTAACTGTAACTTTATAATTAAAAATTACTTTAACATAATAACATGAACAGGCAGGTACATAATCCATTACTTATACTTCTGAGGGTGGGCAGATTTTTGATTTGGGTGTCTTCAGGAAGAGGTGTAAGCAGGATGTTTAGGCAGTCTGGTTTGTATTTTCAGATACTGGAATCCACCTTGGCAATTGATCAGCTTCAGGAACGCCTACCAGAGAGCTGCACAGAAAAGGCCTCGAAAGCTGAACTGATCGAGCTACTGGAGAACCATGAAACCTTCTCTCGCGAGTTGGAGCAGGAGTTCTCAGCAGTCAACCGGCTTAGACAACATGCGCTAAATAGCATCTTGCGAGATGTTGTATCTGAACCTGCTGCCTTTGAAGACCTGCCAGTTATTCAAGAAATTAAAGCCATGCTCGACAGATGTTCAAAGTAAGAAATATGTACTGGGAATTGTGGTTATAGCACATATTCATTTGAGGTTAAAGTAGGTATTAACTTAGTCACTTAAATCTCACAAAAAACCTTAACATGTAATGTAGAAAAAAATTCAATCTTTTTAAATATGCAGCTTTCGTTAAAATACTTCCAGTGATACATAGCAATCCTGGCATAAAGCAGCTTTTCAAACACTTCCTGTGATAGGGTGACGACACTATTCCTGTTCCCCAGCTGTCATCCCGCGTGTAACAATGTCATGTGCACCTCTGGTGGAGACTATAAGCAGCTGTGCCAACACACATTACTTCAACATGTTCTGCAGTTGACACTATCTGGAAGTTATACTATATGGAAGCTGATGCTGGAGAACATGCATGCCGCATTTTTAGCATTGAAGTGAACATGGCAGGATCATTTATAAAAATAGGTTGTTATATGCAATAACCCCTTTTTACAGAAGTTTTTCAAAATCAACTACAAAAATCCTAAAGCGGACCTTGCAGCACAATGGAAGGTCTTAATATAATACCCAGACCCCCTTCCGCTTTAAAAATGACCTATTGTTTCAAAATGTACCAGTCAAAAAAAAAAAAAATAGATTTGTACTTACATTACTCTCCACTTCTGCATCACTGCCTATGATATCAGTGTCCTTCTGGTAAGGCTCCTGTGGGAAGATTCTGGTTAGATTCTTCTTGCACGACTTGGGCTGTTCGGTGTTTCCCAGGAGGTAGCCAGAAGATTTGTAATGTCTTTCTTGCTTAGGCGACCCTGGTGGAAGACAGGGGGAAAGTAAATATAAATCCAATGGTTTTCTGTACAAGTACATTTTGGAACTACTAACAGAGGTGATTTTTTTTAAAAGGGGATGGAGCCTTGATAATAAAAGCATATGTAGCTTTTTAATGCAAGGTCCACTTTAAAGAGGATGTCCAGCCAAAAAAAAAAATAGTAAAAGTCAGCAGCTACAAATACTGTAGCTGCTGACTTTTAATATTAGGGCACTTACCTGTCCAGGGAGCAATGTGGGCACCCCAGCCAATCTTCGAATCGACTCTCTTGTGTTGCCTTTCGGCTTTACTCCTGGTCCCCTATTGCCCATGTGCGAAGCATGCTGCACTTACCAGTTGGCCCAGAGGCAGGGGAAGGAGGGGGGGCGAACTTCTGGGAGATCGGGCCACAGTCGGAAGTGGGGAAGGGGACGTGTCATAAACGGATCCCCGTCCCCCCCTCCCCCCTGAAAAGTGCCAAATGTGACACCGGAGGGAGGAAGCATATAAGTAGAAGTTCCACTTTTGGGTGGAACCCCGCTTTAAGCATACATATAAAGTATTTGTGCCATGCATACACGCAGGACTGAAGTTAATTTGTGTTCAGTTTTTGGGTCCTCTTTTGTAAGGCTCATATACACAGGCTTTTGTTTGAATGTTTTGTGGCCACACAGGTTAATGTGAATGCAAAAAGCAAGTGGAAGCAGATCAGATGCAGCTCAAAGTAAATCCTTGAGGAACTGCAAGTTAATACAACTTAAAGGAACCAAAAGCCTACTGCATATGACTTGCTTCTGTGTCTTATTTCATTTGAATGAGCCCTTGTTGTGACTTTTCTATAACCTGAAATTTTAGAGACTCATTTTATATCATTTAAATAGCTAAAGACCTTATAATTTTATACTTGTACGCTAACAAGGGAATAAAGTGCTAATAAATCAAGAGAGAGCACCACCTGAAGTGCAGTCACACTAGACTTCAGCCTATGTGGACTTTCCACAAATCTGGTACATCCTCAGGTCAAAAATAACCCCCAGCTTAATCACTGGTTTCCTATTTGGGTTTCAAATAGCTATTTTAACAGCGTATACACAATTGTGAAAAAGGAAATTGTACAGAAATCATATTTCATGCTTTTCATTCCTGATGGTTTCTTTAAGTATGCAACAGAAAGTAAAGAAGAGCAAGAAGCTTGTAGAGCAAGAACTGAAGGAGCGGGAGGATGTGGAGAAAGAGCTGAATGCAGTTAAAGCCTGGATCAAGGACACTAAGGCCAATCTACTGAACCCTGCATCAGAAATGGACATGCAGATAGAAGACTGGCAGGTATCTTATTGTGGGAAAATGAATGCTGAAGTTTAAATCTCTTATATTTTGCCTTCTCTGGTTTCTTCATCCACATGAACACGCTAATGATGTAAAATAGTTCCTTTTCAGTACACATTTCATTTAAAGCCAATTAATGCTATAACTGGGTCTTTGTGGTTTTTTTATGTTATAGAAGTTTCAGGGCTGGTGAGAGGGGCTGCAGGGTGCAGTACAGTTTTTCCTGAAAACATCACCTTGCCTCAGTTTGCCTGTCAATACCCCAATCCTGGTGCAAGCAATGGGATGGCATTTGGGAGATGTTATATAAATATCAATGCCTTGATGGGTGAATGTGAGTCTGAATGAGTGGGTCCTAGAAAGGCTGTATTTGCAATCAGACCGTCCTAAGTAACACCCACATGTGATGCTGAGCTTCTAGGATTGAAATAACTGAAATCAAATGAATGAAAGGGATGGACCAGAGACATTAAAATTGGAAAGAAAAGGGCTAGGTGATGCTAGATGTCCTCCTGCCAGGAAATAAGGCAGGCTTTATCTGACTTCCTGTAGCTTTTATTGCACATTGTGGGAAGTTTACATTGTACAGTGAAATTGGACTAAGAATTTCTCAGTACAACTGTGCAAGACTAAAGGTAAGGCTGATTTATGTGATCAGCCGTAATGCTATTACCACTGGCAGGTAAAGTGAATACCAACAATTATCTCATTACACTGGCACCTGGAAGTGGGTGGGATATATTCAGCAGCAAGTGAACATGTTGTCCTTAAAGTTGATGTGTTGAAAGCTGAAAAAATGGTCAAGCGTAAGGATTTGAATGACTTTAACAAGGGCCTATTTGTAATGGTTAGAGGAATAAGTTAGAGCAACTCCAAAGCTGCAGCTGTTGTGGGAAGTTCCCAGTTTGCAGTGGTCCTACCAATAATGGTCCAAAGAGGAAAAACAGTTAACAGTATCATGGGCATCCAAGGCTCATTGATGCACACGGAGTGAAGGTTAGCCTGTGTAGTATGATCTAATAGAAGAGCTACTGTAACTTTAATTGCTGAAAAAGTTAATGCTGGTTCCTATAGAATGGTGTCAGAACACACAGTGTATCGCAGTTTGTTGCATATGAGGCTGTGTAGATGCAGACTGGTCAGGGTGCCCATGCTGATCTGTGTCCGCAGCTAAAACACTGGACAAGTGAGCTTGATCAATGGAATTAGGTGGTCTGGTCAGATGAAATGAAATCATATATTCTTTTACATAATGTGGATGGACAGATGTGCTGTGTCGTTTACCTGGGGAAGGGATGGCACCAGGATGTACCATGGGAAGAAGGAGTGTGGAGAATAGGGCGCTCTGGATAACAAGGAGAATTTCACAAACAGTACATGACTGGCTCTTGAAATGTGATTAATGCACCACAGCAGCACTTCAGAAGAGGGAAGCACACTCTATAGGAAGAACAAAGCAGAGAAGAAGGTGCTTCTAAATGCAGTAATATGCAAGAAAAAGAGGGTTTGGGACATTAAATGAGGTAGGTCTAGCGTGGCTAAAAGATGAGTCAATGTAAGAAGACATGTTTTATTCATTACATTAAAAAAACATGACATAGCAAAATAAGTACATGCATGGTAAACAAGCATATAAATCACATATTATTAACCAGATATTCATAAAAAACAATCATAGCAACTTAGAGATGACATATTGAGGTATAAGACAGTTGTTCATCATAAAGAATTGCTTGAAAAGTAACATGGTGGGGTAACTTGGGAGTGAATGAAATAAAAACTAAAAAGAAAATGGTGCATCAAAATTGGCCCGACGCACGTTTTGTGGTTTCCTACCACATCAGGGGCAAGTGCACCAATGTCTGTAAAAAAGCATAAATGAAACGATATGGTCCAATGTTACACCCAGACACGAGGGAGACTATATGTGTAAAGGAGGGGAGAAATGAACTCTTCCCATTAAGTACATGTCAATTAAGTCTAAACCATGTGAACATGAAAACTGGTGGCTTTCTGATTTGTTTTCCCAGATAAGTGAACATTTTGTAGAGTATGATGAATCTAAGGATAGCATTAAAAAAGGTTCTCCAGAAACTTCAGTTACCTATGAGGAAGGTGGGGGAAGGGCACTTCAGTGAGTTATAGTTGGTGATCTTCCAAACTGTAATCTAGACTAAAGGTTTCTTCCAGGGAATTATATGTGCTTTAGTAGTGTATGTTTAGTATATATATATATATATATATATATATATATATATATATATATACGGTTTTGGCTTTTTTTTAATCCAAACTAAGCTGTTAGCTCACAGTTTTTGTTATAAATTTGATGGTTTTGGTGCTTTGGTGCTTGGCTCTCTTAATGTTTAGTCTGTCTACTTTTCTATTTCCTGAATGCAAGCCGTTAGCAAGTAGTTTGTTATATATAAATATTATGTCAATCTAATATTTTTAGCTTGTACATATGAATATAGACAATCACATTTAATTACGTTTGATTAAACATTTAGGCCCCATTCACATATTGCTTAGTGGGAACGTAAGGTTCCCACTAGCGTTTTAAAAAGCGCAATTCACATGCAGAAATGTGTGTATCATGCATAGGGTAGCCCATTCACTTGGATGGGCTGCCCTATGTGCGTTTGTCACTGCAAAGAATTTCAGAGATCAAGTTTTGGCCCTGAGCTAGGAGCGATTTCACACTCACGCTTTACCCCGATTCTTGCTCGTTTTGTCAAGTCACAGTTGAGGCTAAATTGTGTTGCATTTGCCCGTCAGTTTTCTGACATGATTTGGAGTAAAATCACAGCGACTGCCCAGGATTCCAAATCACCCATATATGAATGGAACCTTAATGTGATATCTATGCAGTTTTCATTTTCTTTTATAAATATTGACAATTCTTTGAATTTGTAAGATATTGAAACAAGTCTGCATCCCTGTATGACCCAGAAGGTTCTACTTTCAGACTGTGATAAACACTTTTATATATTTAAAGAATAACATTATTGCATTATAAAATATTCAAATTTTCATCTTTCTCAGAGTTTGCAGAAAGAATTAAATTCACATCGTCACAAAGTCGAGAAATTGTCTGAAGAGCAACAGAACAAATATTTGGAGATGTATGCAATTCTACCATCTGAACTCTCTTTATTGCTTGCTGAAGTGGCATTAGCACTGGCAAATGTAAATGAGGAGGTACGTCATATGCTATGTGTTTTAAACGCAATACAATTTTTTAATTCTCACTAATGGAGGTTCATATAATTTGGTGTGCCTAAGTAGTATGGCAGGCTAACATTCCCATCTCAGGGTCTGGTCCTTGGTAGGAAGAAAAATTAATTGGGCGCCAGTTACTTTAGTTTTTATTACCTTTTTTTTTTGTTCAGCTCAATTCTAGGAGAGAGAGTTTAAGGGTCCCCAAAATCATATGTTTTTGGTAGTAGCACAAGCAGTAGGCCCTTTAGGGACAGCCACCTGGTAATTGCTGGCCCTGTGAGAGCAGTTAGACAGACCTTTGACCCTGTAAGAGCTGTCACAGTCTATCCTAAGTTTCAGTGGATCCATCTGTAATAAATCTGGCTCCTGACTCTTTTAGAGCAATTGGTGGGCGATAAAAGTCCATACAGTAACTTCTACCCAGCTACTCTGTGATACTCTTTACCAAAAAGATTATCTATAAGTCCAACTAAATCCAGATATCCACTCTAACAGGTAGTTCCCTGGACCCCTGGAATATGCCCCATGATGAGATAAGGCTCAAGTGGAGAGACGCCTTAAACATACATTCTCTCTAGACAGAAACCTGGGTGGTAGAAAGGGCACCGTGGAAAGGTGACCTAAATTATACCAAAAATATACCTCTACCTATATCCGAAAAAGGACCTCAGAGATTGGTTGGGTTAGATATATATTCATAATATGAGTGTTTGTATTTAACACTCTAATTACTGGAGCCCCCTTTACAGTAGAGCTGGCCATAGATGGGTTGAATCTCGGCCGTTTCAACAGGGATCCATTGACCAACTTGAGTACAACCAGCAGGTCGGATTTGTAGCATGCAATTATTGCCAGTGACTATATCTTCTAGCAATACCCACTATGTTCTCCAGGCAGGGATGGCTCCCTCCCTCTCCCCCTCCTCCAGCTGGCAGAACTCAATAGCTCTACGGGAGGGATTCTCTCACTGACTGTTTTGATGGTGGGAATTAGGCAATTTTCTTTTTTGCAACCCGTTGTTGCAGGAAAGAAAATCATATAATTTATGGCCTGCCTAACAGGCAAAAGCACATAACCTACTGAGCTTAGGAAAAAGAAAATGTAGACAATAGTTCAGGCTAGCAGCAATCAAATTAAATGGAATTAGGGAGACAACATCATAAGCCAGGGTCCCTACACAATGTACTACTGCATCCTATTGATTCTATAGTACACTGGTAAGTATTTTTTAACATAGCTCCCATACAAGACATAGGGGCACATTTATTTAAAATGTGTTTTTGGTCTGTGTCTCTGTTTGGAGCATTTCCTGCAGGAAGGAAGAGGAAATCTCCCCAATAAAGGACATAAATGGCACTAAAAACCTGGCAGATGTTCTAAGCTGCCTTTGCTGTGTCCGAAATGAAATAAAAAGTTATGATTGGAGTTAGCAGAGAGGGGAAGAGAAGAGTAAATGTAGTGGACCACTCTGAGCCCTCTCTTATGGTTAATGTTCAAATCTTTACATTTAGCACACTAACAATATGGAAGCATATGTTTATGATCTGTAAAAGACATATAAATGTCACTTTAAGATGAACACTTTAGTATTATTAATACTCAATGATACACTATACTTTTTTGTAATGTCCATCCTCTAGATTCAAATGAAGCAGAAAGAAGCACAGCAGAATCAAGTGCTGCATCAGGAGATGAGTCAGCAAGCTACAGAAATTGAGCAAGAGTTGAACATCATTTTGGAAAAACTGAAAGGGAAAGCAAGTGATGTGGCTCAAGCTAAAAAAGATCACAAGGTATGTAAGGTCAGAATTCTGTGTTGACTTGCACCTCAAATGCAAATGATGTCTCATGTATGTGCCAACATTCCTCCCTTCTCTGATCAGGAGAGACAATTTTTATACTTTGGGGTTGATTTTTTGCACTGGAGAGTGCAAAATCTGGCGCAGCTGTGCATGGTAGCCAATCAGGTTCTAATTTCAGTTTCTACAAGAAAAACAAAAATGGAAGGCGCACACACCTAGTGCATTACCAATGATAATTTAATGGTTAAAAATTCATAAAAGTGGGTACTCACAAAGTGCAACTCTCAATAAGCATTAAAAACACACAGTGTATGGACATGTACAGGACCATAACATGGGGTAAAGCTGATGCGCTTCGGAGGTGCGCCCCTTTCCTCAGAGCTACGCTAATTAGGACCACCATGGGCAAGCGTTTTATAGGAATTGATAAGATTGAGAAAAATGACAAATAAACGCCACCCCCGGAAGAAGCGGGGAGGAAGAGAAAAAAAAACATATATATTAGATATTAGATATCTAAATATTCCATTCAATGTACACACATACATATATATATATATATAGAGAGAGAGAGAGAGAGAGAGAGAGAGAGAGAGAGAGAGAGAGAGAGAGATCTATATATCTATCTATCTATAGATAGATAGATGGATAGATAGATAGATACATATCTACCTATATATAGATATCTATCTATCTATATATATAGATAGATATGTAGATATCTATCTATATATATCTGACAATTGCGCAGTTGTGCGACGTTGTACCCAAACAAAATTAACGTCCTTTTTTTCCCACAAACATAGCTTTCTTTTGGTGGTATTTGATCACCTCTGTGGTTTTTATTTTTTTGCGCTATAAACAAAAAAAAGAGCGACAATTTTAAAAAGATGGAATATTTTTTAGTTTTTGCTATAATAAATATCCCCAAAAAATATATAAAAAAATGAATTTCTTCCACAGTTTAGGCCGATATGTATTCTTCTACATATTTTTGGTAAAAAAAAAAAAAAAAATTTGCAATAAGTGTATATTGATTGGTTTGCGCAAAAGTTATAGCGTCTACAAAATAGGGGATAGATTTATGGCATTTTTATTATTAATCTTTTTTTTTTTTACTAATAATGGCGGCAATCTGCGATTTTTATTGGGACTGCAACATTATGGTGGACACATCGGACACTTTTGACACAATTTTGGAAACATTGTCATTTATACAATGATCAGAGCTACAAATAGCCACTGATTACTGTAAAAATGACACTGGCAGGGAAGAGGTTAAACATTAGGGGGCAATCAAGGGGTTAAGTGTGTCCTAGGGAGTGAATCTAACTGTGGGGATGGGCTCACTACAACATGATAGAGATGACTGCTCCCAATGACAGGGAGTAGTAGATCCCTGTCATGTTGCTATACAGAACAGGGATATGCCTTTTTTACATAGGCATCTCCCCGTTCTGCCTCTCCTCGCCACAATCGCGGGCAGCCGGCAAACATCGAGTTTGCGGAACCCGCGGCGCGCGTCAGGTGCGCACGCCCGACAGGCATTGAATTTAAACAGAAGTACAGGTACGCCCATTTGCCTGCCTGTGCCATTCTGCCAACGTATATGTGTGTGCGGCGGTCGGCAAGTGGTTAATATATATTAGTTATTTTTATTTTTTTCTCTTCCTCCCCACCTCTTCCGGGGGTGGGGTTTATTTGTCATTTTTCTCAATCTTATCATTTCCTATAAAAGTGCTTGCCCTGGTGGTCCTGATTAGCCTACTTCTGAGGAAGGAGGTGCGCCCCCAAAACGCGTCAGCTCTACCCCTTGTTATGGTCCTGCACATGTCCATACACTGTTCATTTTTATGGCTTATTGAGAGTTGCACTTTGTGAGTACCCACTTTTATGAATTTTTTAACCATTAAATTATCATTGGTAATGCAATAGGTGTTGGTAATGCAATAGGTGCTCCTTCCATTTTTGTTTTTCTTGTAGTTTCCACTGGATTACCCCATCTGAGGAAGGAAGCATCCACCTAGTTTTGGGATACCATTTTACCATTTTCCCTGTTGCCCTCTACTTCTGAAGACCCCTTAGCGCTGGAAGTGGCTGTGTTTTTTTTGTATTTGCTATGGAAAATACAGTTTTCGATAAAGTAATCCATAGTAGATATAAGTATGCAACATAGTAACCTGACACATTTCGTGAACATTGATCACTTCCTCAGGGGTTGATGCAAACTTAAGATCTATAAAATAAAACAGTGTAAAAATATGTAGCAAAAAAGGTAAATACAACGTATTAGCATGAAACATTAAAGAGCCCCCATATTGTGCCCGTAATCACAAAAACTGTTAAAAGAGAAATCACATGTTCATATTCACTTGGCTACTAGTAAGAATGTCCATACCGGGAGCTGTGGGCAGGGGGTCCAATGAAGGCCCAGCAAGACAAAACAGAGAGGATGGAAGCCCAAACCAACCTAGATAAGGCATCCATGGTAATAACGGTAAAAAAATATACCTGACTATAAGGCTCACTACTATACTGTAATGTGTATGAGTAAAAAGGTCAAACTAAGTGCAATAGGTCTAATGCTACACAAAAAATCTAAAATAGTTTTTGGTATATTGGTGTCACTAAGAGTGAGCCTTGGTATATGGAGTATGGCCAGTGCTCAAAGCACTGGCTGGAGGATAAAGAAATGTGAAAAAATAAAATAAATAAAAAATATGTGCAAAATATGTGTAAAAGGGAGTGAAGGATATGAAGAAAAAACAGATCACATTTCATTGTTTGAACTTATCCTTTAACAGAACACCTTCCCCTCCCCTTTTCCTTTTACCATGGGTGGAGGTATTCTGAAATCCACAAAGAGAATTGGGAACATTGTAACTGATGCTGTACACACAGAGAATACAGGAAGTTATTAACTCACAAGATGTTAGACAAGACTAACCTTTTTTTTATTGCACTTAGCAAACAGATATAACAAAATGTGTTGAATAGTATATTTAAGAGATCGAAAAGGGAGCAAATAAAATATGTTTATTGTTAGGATTTATATACATGTTGGCATTTAACAAATGTAGGGGTGTCACTGAATGAGCATTTACTATGCAACAAACATTGAGGTTGATTTAATAAAACTGGAGAGTGCAAAATCTAGTGCAGCTCTACATAGAAATCAATCAGATCCCAGGATTTGTGTGAAAGCTTAATTGAACAAGCTGAAGTTAGAAGCTGATTGGCTACCATGCACAGCTGCACCAGATTTTGCACTCTCTAGTTTTAGTTAATTAATCCCATTGTGCTTATCAGAGCTTCTTTCTAATCATTTCCAGTATTTTTATAATGTAATTTCAGATGAAGTGCTCAACATTTGTATGTGTTCAGTATGGTACCCCTGTGGATCTTTTCTATGCATAGAGAGGCTACTTGATAAACTATAAAGTGGGATCACACGTGGGGTGTTGCTACACTGCATATAACATTTATATGATCTTGACTATTGTAAATGTATCTGATTAGAATTCCTTCTTTTCACAGATCTTATGTGAGGAATTAGACAAGTGCAACATAAAGCTTGTGGAACTGGATGCAGCTGTGCAAGACTTCAGTGAGCAAAGCCCCACACTGGCAAAGCAGCTGGTGGATAAAGTAGGCATACTAACAGAAGTGCAGCAGCAAGCCAGCAAGGAGGCCGAATACAAGACAGGCAGAGTAAAACAGGTACAAAAACGGACATTATTTTTTTTGACCTCCTGCTCTCTAGCTCCTCTTTCTCCTCCTCCTTTGATTGTCTCCAGGACTTGTCCAGAGCCTTGTCCATCCTCTGGAATGCTCTACCCCAATCTGTCCGGCTATCTCCTACTCTTTCCACCTTTAGGTGATCCCTGAAAACTCATCTCTTCTGGGAGGCCTATCGCGACACCAACTAACAACTGAACTTTTAGGCTCCATGCACACTGAAGCTCATAAATAGCCATTTTTTTGGAGTTTGGGGGTTTTTCTTAACAGCCCGTAAACTCCACTGTATGTTATCCTATGTGTCCATGCACACATGGACGTTTTTGAACTTTTATCAGCAGTGGAGTTTATGGGCTGTTTTCTGAACGCCATAAAATCGTGTTCAGAAGTTGTTTTTCTAACCACAAAAATCGCCAAACGCTGATAAACGTCGATAAACGCTCAACAACTGAGCTTACCAGCGTTTTTAATGTTTTTTAACCATTGAAAACAAATGCTAAAAAATGCTAATAAACGCTATTGCGAAAACGTTAAAAAACTTTGAAAGACTCACTGCAAAGCTACTGGAGTTTTTCTAACGTTATTTTAACGTCCAGTGTGCATGGAGCCTAATTCTTCCATCAGCTTGCCTCTCACAGTTATTACCTTTTTTACCACTTGCCCCACCCTATTAGATTGTAAGCTCTTATGAACAGGGTCCACTTAACCCTCTTGCACTGTATTGTGTTATAACCACACCTCTTCCTTTATTTTGTAAGACACTGCACAAACTGTTGACGCTATATAAATCCTGTAGAATAATAATACAATGTCTGCCACCAACTTCAATTTTTTATAGGCTGTAATTCAACTGGAGGAATACAATGAAATGCTAGAATTCATTCTGCGTTGGATTGGGAAGGCAAAAATATTGGTGCATGCTCTCATTACCTGGAATTCAGCAAGTCAGCTTCGTGATCAGGCAGTGGCTCACCAGGTAACGGAAGTTTCTGTGATTTACCACTTTTGAGTCAACACTGTTAGATAGATTACTTTGGATATATGTATGTTTTTCATTTTGCAAGTTTTATCTCAGAAATTCATTGAATGCTATTTTATTTCTCTATAAAGCCCCAGTCTGATGTAGATTTACCGGCCACGATTTGGAAAACATTTTATTGGCCAAGACCTTAAAGTGAATGCTGGCCATACACTAGTAAATTTTCAGACAAGAATATTCGTATGAAGATTCACATCAAAACTCTTTGTACATTTGATGAGTGGACGAATGTCATTGGAAAATTTCACTTGCTTTTAACATTCGGTTTTAAAATGAATGTAGTTCCAGAAAGAAAACCACATACACTGTACAAAAATTTGTTCATTTGAGAAAAAATTTCCATTCTATTCCTTCAAATTTTCTCTGTGGCGAAAACAAACATCAATTTAACCTCACTTATATTTAGGAAATTGAATGAATATTCTAGCGATCGACTTCTGTACAACCGCCCACACGATCAGCGCTGAAGGCTTTAGACTGCAGTGGTGATCAGTGTATTCTGATGGCAGGGAGGTCACCCCACTGTCAGAATACAATAGCTCAGCAGGGAGGATTTAACTGCTGCTTGAATGAAAAAAACTGACTAATGTACGGGCTGCCGTAGAAGCAAGCTATCAGCCTGCTGTACAAGCTCTTTTAGTTGGCAATTGGGCTTTCTATCTGATAAACCCTTTTAGGCAATCCAATGGCTAAATAATAGAGTGCACACTGCAGGCTGCAAATTGGGGGGCAGTGACTTATGCAGGGTACACACAAGAAGTTTTTTTACCGTTTGACCCATAAGCGATGTTAGTGCAGTGATCTCCCCTGCTGTGCTATTGTGTTCTGACAGGGGGACTCCCCAACACCCCGTCAGAACACATTGATTTGTGCTGGTAGCCATTGGCTGCCAGCAATGAACAGATGCCGGTGGTATGCTAGTTTTCCAGCATGTCCGTTTGAAAGAAGCCAGTCATTAGGCTTACTAAATGCTTTAACTCGTTCCATGAAATTAATGTACATGTGTTTTTTTGTTCATAGGCTATGTTAGATGAGTCTAGAGATATACGCAATGACCTGGAAGCTATGAATGAGAAGATAGACTACTTATCAAGTGTGTACCACACTGAAGGATTGTGTCAGCAAGTATCGGAACTTGGACGAGAGACTGAAGAACTGCAACAAACTATCAAACAACGTTTGCAGAGCCTTTATGATGCTGCAGAAGTAAGAATCTTGTTATATTAGAAGGTCTTTAACATTTGGTAATAATATTGACTCCTGCACATTGGGCTCAGTGGCCAGTAGAAGCTCTGGTATTGGTTTATAACTCGCTAATAAGAACGTCCATTTTTTTTTGCAGTGTCTGAACTAAGAGTGCATACTTATTCTAGTTCAGATATTATGTTTTTGTCTTTTCAAGTGACTACTACAATTTGTATTATTTTGCAAAATGATCAGTAATTCCCCAATTATTTAATGTTGTCTTGATTTAAATTAAACTTTTCAGGATATGAAAAAGTTTGAAAGTGAAGCGAGAGCTTTACAAACAGCACTGGCACAAGCCCAATCTACGCTAACTTCTCCAGAGCTTGGACGCTTGAGTCTTAAGGAACAACTGTCACATCGACAGGTGAGATGGTGTTAAGTTTACTTCTAAAAGTTTTAAGTTCAGCTTCAGTTTAGGATGTTTACTAAAAACTTCTGTATAATAATCGTTATATTTTACAGCATCTCCTTTTGAAAATGGAGTCTCTGAAGCCAAAAGTACAAGCTGTACAGGTTTGCCAGAGTGCCTTAAGAATCCCCGAAGAGGTAGTCACCAGCCTTCCTATATGCTGTACAGCTGTCAGGCTGCTAGAAGAGACCAGCCGTCTTCAACATACAGCTATCCAACAGTGCAATATAATGCAGGTAAGTACCGTATTTATTGGTAGCACGCACATTCATTTTAATCTGCAGCCTCACCATTGCCATCAATGCAGCCTGATCAATGCCCATCTGCAGCCTCACAAGTGCCATCAATGCAGCCTCATCAGTATACATGAATGCAGCCTCACAAGTGCCATCAATGCAGCCTCATCAATATACATGAATGCAGCCTCACAAGTGCCATCAATGCAGCCTCATCAGTATACATGAATGCAGCCTCACAAGTGCCATCAATGCAGCAGTCTCACCATTGCCATCAATGCAGCAGCCTCACAAGTACCATCAATGCAGCAGCCTCACCACTGCCTTCAATGCAGCAGCCTCACCATTGCCTTCAATGCAGCAGCCTCACCATTGCCTTCAATGAAGCAGCCTCAACATTGCCATCAGTGCAGCCTGATTGATGTCCATCTGCAGCCTAGAGGGGACAGGGAGGGGGCGGGACGAGCGCCGACAGATTACATACAGTGAGAATCTCTTATGATAGACAGAACAGTGGTCCAGTGGCGGCCCAGGAGACGGGACTTCCTATTACAGAGGCCGCCAAGCAAACAGGAGATTCTCATTGTATGTAATCTGACGGCGCTCGTCCCGCCCCCTCCCTGTCCCCTCCGAGGCAGCTAAAATGGAAGTATCGGCGTATAACACGCACACGCTATTTGCACCCGATTTTCAGGGTTAAAAAGTGCATGTTATACACCAATAAATACAGTACTTTATGAAAACTCAGTAAAACAGCACATGCTTAGGAATCGAATGTATCCATCAGCCTTGTTGCTGTAAGTTTGCTTTTGAATGGGGCAGGGCATGGATTTTGTTATCTAGTGTGAATTGGTTTATAGTTTTGTCCCCTATTTTAACACTGGGCATTTGTTTCCTTAACCCATAGGAGGCAGTAGTCCAGTATGAACAGTATGAACAGGAAATGAAACATTTGCAGCATCTCATTGAGGAAGCACATCGAGAACTACAAGATGCAAAAGTAACAACTAACAACATCCAAGAATTACAGATCCAAATCAAACGCCATGAGGTATTCTGCATCTAGATCATTTTTTTGTGGTGCTTTTTCTGTGTATGGTTTATCGTATTGCTTTTTAACCACTTCAGCTCCAGAAGATTTACCCCCCTTCATGACCAGGCCATTTTTTGCAATACGGCACTGCGTTATTTTAACTGACAATTGCTTGGTCGTTTGATGCTGTACCCAAATAAATGTATGTCATTTTTTTCCCCACAAATAAAGCTTTCTTTGGGTGGTATTTGATCACTTCTGCATATTTTATCTTTTAATTAAAAAAAAAAAAAAACAATATTTTTTTACTTTCTGCTTTAAAATATATCCAATAAATAAATTTAAAAAAATGAATTTCTTCATAAATTTAGGCTAATATGTATTCTGCTACATGTTTTTGGTAAAAAATCCCAATGAGCGTATATTTGTTGGTTTGCACAAAAGTTATAACGTCTACAAACTCTAGTTTTATTTTTATTCACTTTTTTAATGTATTTACTAGTAATGGCGGCGATCAGCGACTTATAACAAGACTGCAATATTGCGGCAGACATTCGGGCACTAACTGACACTTTTGACACTTTTTGGGGGCCAGTGACACTAATACAGTGATCAGTGCTAAAAAAATATTCACTGTCACTGTACTAATGACACTGGCTGGGAAGGGGTTAACATTAGGGTCAAAGGGTTAACTGTGTGCCTAACCAGTGTTTTACTACAGTGTGGGAGGGCTTTTACTAAGGGAAGACATGGATCCTAATCCCTGCTTTGCAGAGACAAAGGATCCATGCCTTCCCTCCTGTCAGAACAGTGATCTGTCTTGTTTACATAGGCAGACCTCCATTCTGTGTCTCTGTAGGATGATCAGCGGGTGCCGGCTGACATCCAGTATAACAAGTGCATAATCACTTTAACGTGCCACCGGCGGTGCACATTTATGCCCGCTACCCGGAAGAGCCAGATCATGTGTATATATATACGTGATATACTGTATGTGATCTGGCGCACAGTAAAACTGCTATAGGGTGGTCAGCAAGTGGTTAAAGAAGTTAAATTATTACAAATTCTCTTCCATGCAGAGATACTTTGCAAGGCCAGATTTCTACTAGGTGATGAGGCCAGGCAGTGATGACATGATCTCCACTTTGTCAAATCAGAGAACGCTCTGCATTCTTTGAGATGCACAGTGTTGTCTGAATGGTGCCTGTGCAGAGCGAGCAACTCCCTGTGTTCACTAAGCAGCAAGCCAGCCGTTCAGCACAGGACCTGGAAGCTAGTGGTGATCACTGCACTGGCAGTGCCTACTACAGTGGTTTGCAGCTTTAATGGGGATTGGCCAAGTGTGGTCCAAGCTGGACCAATGTATCTATGCAAAAATAGCCATAGCTAGACTTCAGCTTGAATGTTGTGAAAGGTTCATCTGAGAGGGCTACATTTTCAGTATAAAGCTGAGATGTGGAAAAAGGGACACGACCTTCAACTAGCAGAAGGAAAGTTCAAGAGTAATGTTAGAAAGTGTTATTTTACCTAAACGAGTAGTGAATGATTGGAACAGACTTCCAGAAGCGTAGGGAATTAGTTAATAGTAAGAGAATTTAAATATGCCTCAGATAAATATAGGTCTATAATTAGACAAGAAAAAAGTAAAAAAGTCAGTGTTTTTTTTTTTTTTCCACCATCAGTTTTATTTGCCTCTGTAAGCATTTGTGTTGCTTTTTTCTCACAAAAAGCATGCATTTTTTTTTCAATCGTATTTTTAGTCTTGATCATATTAAAGAAAATATCACCACTATAAACCGTCATCCAGTATGTTCCCTTTAAATGGTCAGATGTAAATAATACTGGTTTGAACAAACAACGTAATAATTTTACTGAGCTTTATTCTACTGTATAATATTAACATTTGTCTTATCACCTGCTTGTTTCTTATATAAATTGAACTCCTTATTTGGCTGATGTTGATTACAATTGGCAATACCTAGGATATACAGTATACTGTAGGTCCACATGCAATGTATAGAGAGCAACGAGTTACCTTAGCCAGCTGTATAGGTATGTAAATGTGAAGAATGTTCAAACGTGTGAACAGATTACATACTACATTACTAGAGAATACAGAAAACAGTGATGAGGTACAAAGTGCAGATTCTCATAGCAACCCATATGTTTTCCATTTACTGGACTCTAATTAGTGAAAAATGAATCCTAATTGATTGCTGGACTTTGCTGTATTAAAGCATTTTTTATTTGATTACTTCTTAAGGAACATTTGTGACTCAATTTCAGCTGCATAAATGAAATCTGTGTTCTCTGCATTGTATTTATTTAGGTAGTATCAGTACAGTTCCCATGTTTTAGCCCCCATTCACACTTGTGTTTTTTTTTTTGCTGTTTCCCTATGCCTGATAACCCCTTACTATGCCTGACTATTATTTCCAGTTGTGCCTGTACACACTTGTACGCTCAGTTGCCCTTATGCCCTAGGCTCTATGCTATGTTCATGCACACTTTGAACAGAAAAAATGCCAGACCCTCCTAGCGGCCTAAAAATGCTCATAGTAGCTCATATCTCACTAGGTAAAACCTCCTAGCACCGCTCACAACTGGTGGGAGATTTTATGGACAAGTGTACACTTGGAAATGGAAATGCTCCTAAACACCACGTTTATGAGTGTCTGAAAACCTGACCCAGAAGGAGTTTTTTTCTACCTCTAAACGCTGAGCTTAAAACATGCCTCCAAATGGCCTAATGTGGATAACACTGAGCTGCTTCTACAGGCACAAGAAAAAAACACAAAACTCCTGTAGAAGCAGCCTTTTTAAAGGATAAGTTCACTTTCTAGAAAAAAAGTAATACATGCACATTTTTTTTGCAGGTCAAAAAAATGTGCAATTATTTATTTATTTATTTGGAGCCTGTAAAGCATTGCACCAGCGATGAGCAGATCGCTGGTCCCGGGCAGGTCTCCAGCAGATCTGCCAGTGTATCTGCTTGCCCATACATCCCGTATGGGTAAGCAGATACAGTCTGACAGGAAGCATGAATAAACTACCACGGCGGGTGGTATTTCATTGAAAACTACAAGCGGATAGCTGCAAAGGCTGCCGGACCCTGTAGTTTTCCATGCACAGAGCCCTATCAATCAGTGACATGGCCAGGCGGGCGAAGTCCTGCTCGGTCACGTTTCTTTAAAATTGTGACAGCTAGCGGGGAGGGAAAAGAACCCTGTTAGCTGTGACAGGGGGGATCGGTGTGCAGTGGTCGTTCTGTTCATAATATCTTACATGTTACACCCTGAATACCCAGATAGCAAGGATACCTTGCCCCAAATTTGTGACAGTGTTGAATTGTAAGTCTGTTAACTTGCTGCACATTTTCTCTGGCAAGTTGTACATTTGCAGAGCACTTGAAGCACAAGTTCTAAATTGACACTTTTTTAATTTGTAGCAAATTTGTGTGGCAAGTCTGTAGCAAGAACAAAGTTGCAGTGGTGAGTCTACAGCAAGATCTCTGCAAGTCTACAGCATGAGAATTCAGCTACAGAGACCCCTGTGGAGGGATGACTGTTACACAACATAACTGAACCAGAACTTGCAGCATGTTTGCAAAGAAAGTTGATCTGGAGTCATGCAGTGTGGACTTGCTGTAATTGTGAAGCCAGGCCAAGTCTAGCAAAAACTTAGCAAGTTGTTTTCAGACATGCAGCACAATTGCTTGCTATCTGGGTATGGGTGTAACATGTAACACATTGAGAAAGGTGAAATTATCCTTTAAGCCCAGTGTTAATGCACCCTTAAAATTAAATGAACCTTATTTCTATGTATTCAGGCATTTTTGATCCTATAGACTTTAACGAGAATGCCTGTCAATGCGTGATACGCGCATTTTAATGCCTGAAGAATTACTTTCCTCCTATAGAACTGCTTTCCTTCCCTCATCCAGTGTAGGAAACAAATTCCTGAAACTTGATACACATGCAAAAATGTCAAAAAAAAGTCCATAAAATGCCTGGAAAAAAAGCTTTCTAATCACCAGGAATATGCTTTTCTCAGGTATGAATGCAGGCTTAGACTGTAACATTTTTAACAGTTGTTGCCCCCTGTTGTTCAGAACTTCTCCTGTCATTGTTTTAAGCTTGGCTAAGAGCTGAGCGTTGCATATTTTATGCTGGTAGTCATCACATGACCTCATTACAAAGCCCGAGACATAAGCCATCTGGGGGTCAGCTTATACTTTTCTGTATTAAGTGACTAGAATCTTGCCCAGTTTGGCCTCTCCGTCTGTCTGCTGAACCTTTCTGTTTGCTGGGTTTGAAATCTGGCTCTGAAAGCTGCACGGCCATTTCCTCTTCTCACTACAGCTTTCTACTTCTGTTCTGTGGTTTATCTGTATTGTGAGATGCAGCCTGGCTTAGTTCATTTTCACACTCAACAACATCCTGCCTCTTAGCCGCTGCTGATGGATGATGCAGGGCTAGTGAGCTGTGATTTTATTGGCCAGACGCACCCAGTCTATTTTGCCTGCCTGAAGCACAATGAGAGCTTGATTTTTTTTTTTTTACACGTTCTTCTCTATGTTTCCTGCCTAAATAAAAAAAAAATGTGTTCGCAGGAGCTGGCAAAGAAAATCAAAGGCTATCAGGATCAGATAGCGTCGCTGAATTCGAAATGTAAGATGTTAACCATGAAAGCCAAACATGCTACGATGTTACTGACTGTGACTGAAGTGGAAGGACTGACAGAGGGAATGGAAGAACTGGATGCTGAACTCCTCCCTGCACACTCTGCTCACCCGTCAGTTGTTATGGTAAGGCCTCTGCTCACATTAGCTGCTATTGTATGAGCTGCGTTACATGTAGGCAGGAACAAAGCCACCAGCACAGCTCCTGATGTTGGCTGCTTTCTCGCACAGAATTAAAGAAAGATTTCCGATTGCTTCTACGTAACATTTCTGTCATACTACAGTTCTTAGATTTTCTTAAATCATACATAAAAAAACAGCGCATTCCTAGTCAAAAGATTACACTAACGTTCCCTTAAACATATACATTTAAATAGTTTGTTTCTTTTTTCTATACAGTCCTATTGTGTTTCTATAAAATGTTAAGCTGTACACAATTGTCTCTTTTGTTAGTGTAGCACATCCTTCCTGCATGCGATTTGTTTACTGGCCAAGGCATGTGACCGTGAGCATTCTGTGTACAGACATCACCAAATTCATTCACTCCCTAGTGTCACTTTCTCATTTCCTAGCTAACGATCCCTATTCATTGAAGCAACTTTCAGTATCTTCATTTTCTTAGATTTGCATACCAAAAAAATTTGTAATGCAGTATAAAAATGAAGGACTGATGTATGAAATATATTGCTAGGCAACAGGGACATCTTGCATAATAAGAAATGGTAGGGGGGACACCTTAGGGTGCCAGGTTACATTGTTAAAAATGCACATGATCTTGTATCCAGTTTTTCTATTAAAGGATATCATGGCCATACTGATATGGGGTATAGCATTTAAAAATAAGTAACTGTTTTGGCTCAACATTAAAAAAAATTCAGCCTTAACCTGTTTGCACAGATAATTATTGCACAGATATAAAATGACTAAAGTAGTGGTCGTAGTAGTATTTTTCTGAAAATTTTGTATATAATTGTTTTTACACATTAATTTAAAGGCATGTAGGACACACATTAAATGATCTTTTAAGATTAATGTATAATATATTTATATAATATAATATAATATAATATAATATTATATATATATATATATATATATATATATATATATATATATATATATATATATATATATATATATATATATATATATATATATATATATATATATATATATATATATATATATATATATATATATATACATATATATATATATATACATATATATATATATATATATATACATATATATATATATACATATATATATATATATATATATATATATATATATATATATTTTTTTTTTTTCATTCAACATTAATAGACCACTATAGTCATTTAGAAATATTCTTGTTTACATTGTTATTCATTTCATAGTTATTCAGCTATGCCTATAATGGTGTATGTAATCCAAGACGGGCAATCAAAAATCTTTTTTCATCCATTTGACCACTGTAAACTTGGGAAAGAATATTTTGAATCGGATACCAAGGGTTACAGCCCACCACTGCTGCTTTGTGTATTGTGTTGATTATGTTACAGCGCCACTGAATAGGGTGGAAAGCTTTACCGCTAACTACTTATTTTAACTGGAGCTATGAATATGTTTTTGTCATAATATAAAAATTGGGAGCTTTTGTTCCTAGACACATATGTGCTCCACGCAATCTTCCATTGTAAATGAGCGAAGTGCAGAATCTTTCACAGAATTCAGCAATTATATAAAAATCATACATCACAAACACTGAAGTTTACAAGTTGCATTTTTTTATTGCAAAGGAGTGGTTATGTAGGTCCACTGTGGAATATATTTATTAAAGAGAAGCAGCCAAGAAGACTGGCCAAAAATGGATATTCATAAGAGTCTGATTCTACAATTTAAAATTATTGTAATAATGCAGGCTTACACCATAAGAACTGGTATGTGTTGATATTCACTTGTATTCTCTTCCCGACAGAGCAAAAGTGTCAGTTAAATCCCCTATCTATGGAATTGATAACTGACACTCCGTTAATTTCAGCCATTGATTAACTAAACATAATGGGGTTGATTTACTAAGGCAAAATAGGCTGGGCACTTTGCAAGCACAATTGCAATCTGCAAGGGCATTTTCTCCAGAGCTTTGTAAATTAGGAGAAGCTCTGCTGACTTGCATCATGTGCACGCAAAAATGTTTTGTTTTTTTTTACTTTTTCCTTGTGATTATGTATTCTTTGCAAAGTGAAGCTTCACTTTGTTTACTAAGTTCTGGAGCAAATGCCCTTGCAGTGTGCAACTGCAATTGCCAAGTGCGCAGTCTATTAGCCTTTAGTAAATCAACCCCATTTTTTATTTTAAGCAAGTCCTTTTTGCACCATTGTGTGACAGTTTTTCAGTGTCAGCAATTGGCCTTAAAGGGGTTGTAAAGGTATTTTTTTTATTTTAAATAACAAACATGTTATACTTACCTCCACTGTGCAGCTCGTTTTGCAGAGTGGCCCCGAACGTGGTCTTCTGGGGTCCCTCGGCGGCTGTATCAGCTCCTCCCCACAAGAACTAAACACCTTCATGCGAGCTCTCTCACATGGTGTTTAATTCTTGCCGGCACGCTCCCGTGATACAGCCGGCGGCTATAGCCGCAGACTGTATCACTCGCCCCTGCCCCCTGGCCCGCCGCATCATTGGATGTGATTGACAGTAGCACGAGCCAGTGGCTGCGCTGCTTTCAACCCATCCACTCTAGCCAATCAACGGCCAGGCTGAGCGGCGAAGAGGATGTCGGGAGCGAGCGCGGGACTTTCGAGGGGTCAGGTAAGTAAATTGGGGGGGCTGGGGGGATGGCCATTGTCGAATTTTTTTTCACCTTAATGCATAGGATGCATTAAGGTGAAAAAACGTGAGCCTTTACAACCCCTTTAAGCTCACGTGGGAAATAGGATGGCCTCACATCCTGATTCTACTTCCCTGGCAGGGAGAGAGTACAAGTAAATAAAAAAAAAAAAATACAGCCTCTGAGAGGTAAGACTGCACTGTTATAATTAATTTGGGACTTGTCATTGATACTATTACAGATGCCTGTTGGTGACAAGTTCTTTTTAGGCATGATAAATATTTTGGTATTTCCTGCCTCACAAGTTTGATAGTGGAAAGCAATAGCATAATCTTTTAACATGTCTAACTTTTACTAGATTAGCAATTGAATAATGTATGCTTTTACTGTTGTTAGGCATAATAAAGGTGCCCATTTTATAGGGTCACAAGTGTTTTACACTAGTTCTGTGACTGCATTTTATACAAGTATTGATAGGTCCAAGTCTTTAAATAGTTTTAAATACATTATGTTTACTTTATACACATTCTTACTTCTAATCAGTTTTCCATATGGTATCTGTCACCATATTTATTAGTATGACTGCAAAGGCAGCTCAATTCATACAATATCTTTACTGTGAAATAATTATGTTTTTATGTCAGTTTTCAAATAACTTATATCATATTTCTTATGTGAATACACTGATGCTGATTAGTTGTCTTTTGATGTGTGTTGATTTGTGTGTGCACTTGTCTCTTACTTTCTCTGATCTACTTGCTGCCTTCTGATGGTCTTTAATGGCAGATGACCGCTGGTCGCTGTCACACTCTCCTATCACCTGTCACTGAGGAATCAGGGGAGGAGGGTACCAACAGTGAGATTTCCTCTCCACCGCCCTGTCGTTCACCTTCACCAGTGGCTAATACAGATGCTTCTGTTAATCAGGTATCACTGTGCTGTATTTTTCTCCTTCCAAATGAAAGGTAGCACTCAGTTCTCTGTACCTTCTTGTGCAATAAATAGTGTGTGAATTGATCATTAAGGCCGAAAAGACTAGTAAACTTGACCTGACCTAACACGTCTAACAATGATGCTAAAGAGCAGACACTTATATTGTCTGCAAGTACCCGTGTAGTGTTTAAGTCAATAATTGCGTCCCTGTGGTGTCCCTTGGAATCTGGTCCAGGCTGTACATGGGACTTTGACTTCTTCCCAAGTCAAGATTAAACTCTTCTGCCTTTCAGGTCTAAGTTCACACCCTGTTACTCAGCTGCAGAATGCTAAAAAAAAAAAAAACGTAGTGTCCATTGCAAAGATTGGGGTAGACTGAAACTCAGGAGGAAGCAGGGATTACTCTTAACTTGGGCAGTAGTCAAGACTCCGTGTACAGCCTTCTATGTAGTGTAGTGATTTGAAGACTAAGACAGGTACCTGCAGGCTCAACAAGGTGCTATGCTTCAACATTGTTTTCAATTTTAGAAATGTTTACGTTCACTTTAATGTTCATTAGAGCAACACCTAATCAAAAGTACCTAGATCTTTGCTGATCCCCAACAAAAACTTAATGGAGATAAAAAGGTCCTGAAGTACAAATTGCAATCATCTCAAAATGTCCCACAGCAGCAATGACATTTAATTAATAACACAGTTTTTTGCATAAGGGCAGTCATACCAATTAGCCAGACTGACTGCTATGAACTTAGTTCATTGCGTTTAATCTTATTAAATAACAGGCTTTGTACATTGGCGACTACACAAACCATTGTGAGACACATATAGCTTGTTTCCTGAATTTTTTTTTTTAAACATGTTATGTACGAAAAGCTGCAAAATAATAGCAAGACCCCAATTTACAGGGTGAAATTATACCATATGCTGGATTATACTATGCAGCTAATAATTGTTGTTTGTATATGCCCTACTAAATTACATATTGGCACAATAGTTATTAAGTATTGAAAGCAAAATTGATACTAGGTACAGAAAGCTGAGTGTTGCTCTTCACCATGAAATAAATGTTTTGTCTTGTTGTATTTGTTGTTTTTCTTCTGTTTTCTGATTAGTGGTGAAGAATCAATTTATCCATCCATAGTCAAGCATTCTCCACCATTTGATGCTTAGGGACAAGAGATATTGCTTTATATATCAGTCTCAGAAGTTTGCTATGCTAGTGTACACATAATACTAAACCATAATCGAATAGTGTTTTCTATTATATATTTGCTAAAATCTTTAAAAAAATGTTGACAGACAATGTCAGCAGAGTGGGAATAGGCCCCATCTTGGGGAAAGACAAAAAAATAAAGCTAATATCCAAAAGCCAATCCATCATAACATCATTGCTTTCCAATTTTCCTGTCAAGATTTGTACATTATCATGTGCAGAATAAACAAATGGGATGCAAGTGAGCAATTCTGGTAGAAAGTTGGTTAGGGTTGGGACATATATAATTATCAGTAGTAGAATAAAATGGGCAGGATAGGGGAAAAAACATGCTCTGATATAATCAACAAACACATTTTATTGTTGTAGCCCTTCTTTTGGATTGTAAGAGTAAGGACCGTGAATAGACTTGCAGGCACAGACAGCAGCAAAATGGGTCATTTGTAATTGGGGGAAGATTCCCCTCATTTTTTGTTCACGTATCACAAGTGAAAAAAGTGAAAGCCAATCACACCAACGGTAACAAATAGCAATCATATGGTTCTGGCCTATTTCTTCTTTACCCATAGCTAAAAAAGTACTTTATAGAGTTGGTCTTTAACATTTCCCGACCATTAACAAAAATATTAGGTAATGTTCTTTGTGCTAGTCATGGAGCTACAGTGGTGTCCACAGAGGAGACAGAGGTGTCCACTTAGTGCTGTCTGGGAACAAGGGACTTGGAGTTGAAGACAGAGGTGCCTACTCTGCACTATTTAGTAGTGTGAGACATAAAGCTAGAAACAGAGGTGTCTACTCAGTGCTATTATGAGTGAGGGTACTTGGAGCTGGGGAAAGAAGTGTCTGCTTAGTGATGTTTAGAAGCGAGGGTCTTTGAGTTGGATACACAGGTGGATGTGAAGTGCTTTTGGGACAAAAGGATCATGTTGTCAGGGTCTGAGGTGTCTGTTCAGTAGTGTTTAGGAGGCATTGTTCTTATGGCACTTACACAGTGGACTGAGGATATATGTGATTAACTTTGCGTTGTCATGTGAGCTGTCTTGGAGGCGATTTTTCTTGAAAGTTTTGGCCTTGTTTGGCAGAACATTGTACTAGCGGGCTCAGGCCTTTATACAGTATATTATTTGTTCTTCATTCCAAATCTCTTTACTATTAAATTCAGGCAGTGGGATTGGCAGGAACACCAGGTATTTCACATAAAGGAAACACTACAAAGAGAACAGGATACGTTTTAACACAAGTACATTGTGCTGTAGTCCTCTTTTGGGGGGGAGGGGTTTGATAAATGTCCTCCCCAAACAGGATATTGTGCTGAAACTGTAGGTAAATAAGAGAACCAGAACCTTCGCTGCTAAAGTTGGCAGAGTCTCTGTGAACTGGACCTTCCTGAGAGATTAATCAGTAATCTAAAAGTAATTGGGAGCAGAGAAACTACTGCTACCAGCATTTAACATTAACCAACGGTATATAACTAGTGTAGAAATAATAAAAGCTTTATAATAGAAGAGATTATTAACAGTAAATACATCCAATGTACAAACAGGTATCAGCAGGGGGCCTGGTAAGAGTCCCGGTGGAATGGTGAACATATACATGGGTATATATAATTATTAAAAGAAATACCTCTAAGACAAGATCAGCAGCCATGGGGAGATTCTCGAACTGTTGTCCAAACAGCCTGGAACTGAGCTTCTCACTAGCAGGAACTGTGGCATCTAACTGTGGTATCTAACTACAAAAAATGGCTATTGGGTGACTAAACTGGCTCTAGCCTATGCTGGTTATCAAGCTCTAAACTAAATCTAACTATCGAAACCTGGGGTTACCTAGAAAAACAGGAGCTGTATACAAGCTATATTGCAATAAACAGGTTCACCTGGTAAAATACTGCTCACACATACAGTAGCACAGACTTAGCTATCTGGCATTGTGCTTATGAGATAATAAAAATAGGACAGGAATAAGTCTGTCACATGGATTTAGATATACACTCATGGGCAGCTACAGTTAAACTAATAGAACATTGGAATACTTTTATAATGGTCTGATCTGGGTGACAATAAAGCAACAGTAGCGGCCCCTGTGTGTATAAGGCCATGAGGCTCAGTTCTGTCTCTCTCTCCACTTCCTCCTTTCCTAGCCCTTCCCCGAGACAGGAAGTGTAAATGCATATTTATAAATACCAGTGTGATGCTAGCAGGTAACAGTAGAGGGCAGCAAATCCCTGCAGTACAACAGGCACAAAATGTTGGGGTAACACCTGATCGCTGATTGGCTATCACAGTGCTCAGTCACTATGCAGCGCCCTTTGATTTTTTCTCCTCTTGAATGGGGAAAAACATATATTGCATTTTTTCTCCTTCTAATGGAGAAAAATGAAAACAAAAAGAAATGTGTGTAAAAAAAAAAAAAAGAAATAGTAGGTAGCTCAGGGTTTGATCTAGGTCAATGGCAGAGTTAGAGTTAGGGTCATTGTCAGAGTCAAAGGTCAGGGTATGGGTTAAAGGTCAGGGTCAGTGTATTTTAGATAGGATTACAAAAAGCTTCTTTTTTTTTTAAATTATCATTGGAAACAATTATTAGTGGGCCCTACTACAGGGAACAACAACAAATAACATACACATATGTAGTATTTCTGTGATCATCAGGAGTAGGAGAATTTATTTTGTTTTTTTTTTTCTTTGGTGCTTCTCTGGTGCTTTTTACTATTTAGTGCCAGTTTTCCTTTGGTAATGAAAAAAAATCATGAGATATCCATTACCATTTACCACCAAATGAAAGCCCAATTTGTCCTGAAAAAAATATATAATCCACCTGGATACACTAAGTAGTTGTTATATATGTACAGTTTTACTAAAACATGCCAGAGTTGCAAAACTATGTTCAGGCGTTAGGATTTGTTTTACCCTGTGACATGAAGGGGTTACAGATTAGGAAAACCGGTTGTAGAGTAAATAGTTTACACTGTATGGTTGTGTATTTTTTCTACAACCCTAATATTCAGAAAGGCACAATAACCAGAAAGGCAAAAATGTAAATTGCTTTTTCTTTATACTGTAAACATTTTATTCACCAGAGATAATATAACCAGGAGTTTTCTTTTGCCCAAAAAAAAAAAAAAAAAAAAAAAAGGAAAATTGTTTCTTGGTGTATGGAAACTTAACTGCTTGTATCGAAGCTCTCTGTATTCCATGGAGAGCTCCTCATCTACTCAGTGAAACAGTGGGATCCTCATCCTCCTGTCTTTACTTTCTTCATACACATTTGAATAGCTGAATATGATTCTGAGAGCCAATAGCATGCAGAGTGTGTAACTGTGTGTATAGGGCTGTATCTGCTTCACCTACAGTATATTCGTGCTCTACGTGACTTCTGAATTTAGAGTCTTGTTCATAGCAAAGAGGTATGGAAGTGATTAATGACCTTTCTCTGTTCTGTCTTCAACATAGGGTCTGCATTCTTTCAAGCTATAAAAATCCTTTGTGAACATTATTTAGGGTGCTTAGCATGAAACAAATTTGAAGCAAAAGCTTGGGGACAAAAACATGTTAGGTCAACAGGCCAATTTCCATTTAAAGTGTATCTAAAGCCCAAAAAAATATATTTTATATATTTGCAGCTTACCAGGCCTTAGATGGGGTGCCCACAAAATTTTTTTAATTTTCAGGCATTTTTGACTTTATTTTTCCTGATAATCCATTGAATAACACATTTCCTATCCTAGGTTGGCTACACTCACTCACTCCACTGTATCTGTGGAGGTAGCCATGGTTGTCAACCAGGCTGGACTTCAAATATGTCTTCCTCTCTTCATCTCCCTTGCATGGGGATTGGGGGGATTAGTGGTTTATAGGAAGAAGGTAACATTGTTTGTACTTTTAGTTCAGCTCACAGGAAGTAACAAACAGCATTTCAGGTAAGGTCAACATGTATTTTCTGTACGTGTTGAAAAACATCTTTCACCACATCTAAGGATTGGTCAGCTGCAATATATTTAATTTTTTGTTTTTTGGTTTGGATGTCCTTCAGGAGTTTTATTATTGAACCCATGCCTCACAGTGGGTTCTACAAGCTCAAACAAAAATTCTTCAACCTCAGTGCCACCATCACTAGCACTTTAACAGCTCCTCCACCATTGGACATCTGGGCCCTCAGCCAAGTGCAAAATCTGTAGTGTAGTGGTGGCCTGATAACCCACGTACCCCTTCCCTGGCCAGACTCAGTGTCTCCCTATCGGCCCTTAGATACAGTAGGATATAAAAAAATCAGGTCCTTTATAACACAGCAAAAATATATTATAATTCCTTTTACCATTGTAGTTTGTAACTGTATGTAGATCAGACCGTGCTACTATCGTCCAATAACATCAATCCCAGTGCACAGAACAAAACAAACTTATAGTAATACTTTATTCATTTATGCAAGTTGATTTTATACTTCAATATTTCTTTGGAATAGTTGCAGGTATCAGTAAAGCATATGCGTAGTTTCTTTTTATTCAAGCTAACATATATTGCAGTTACAGGAACTAGTTTGCATGCTTTTATTACCTTTTCTGTTGAAAGTACTGTGTTATCCTTCATGCTCTTAGGACATTGCTTATTACCAGGCCTTATCTGCTGAACAGTTGCAGACAGATGCTGCCAAGATCCAGCCCAACGCAGCTTCTTCTCAAGAAATGTATGAGCCGGGAATAGAGAGCGCTGCTAACGCAAAATTAGATGATCTACAGCGTTCCTGGGAGACACTGAAGAATGTGGTATGTTTTCATCTTAATGTTTAGCCAAATGTGTGTAATATATGAAATTAAAAGCAAAAGCTAACTCTTACACAACATGGGATAGAATATTTGAAATTACATTTTTACAACTCCAATGAACACTCCAGTGAAATAAAACAAAAATATGAAACATTTACCAGAATTATTTTTCTTGAAATTCACTATGGATTCTAATTCATTACATCTTGCTTGAAGGTGAAATTATAGCTCCAGTTGCCTTCACAAAGGCAAAAATCTTTCTGAACTGCAAGCCATAGTACTATGAACCAGGGTATCCTTTATAGGATTGCTAGAGTTAGTCCTAGGGAATAAATCATAAATTAGGCTAGGTTCACATTGATTCAGCTCTGTGAATTTGAATTGACTGCAGTTCCTCCTGAAATGCAGGGAAAAGGTCCCTGCAGCATTTTAGAATTTGCAGCCTGCATGGGATTTACAAGTGCAGTGTGGTTCCCAGTGTGGGTGCTATTACCAGTGCGTGTGACGTGCCATTAGGATTAATGGTTCCAACGCACTATTCTCAACACACACATTCCTGTAGAGATGGCTGAATATGTAAGTGGGTGCTGAAGCGACCACCGGCTGGAACCGTAAAGAGTCAGAGAGAGTGACATCACCAGTACACCAAAATATCCAATATGGGTTCAAAGCTTTAGCCCTGTTTCACACTTGTGCGGTGCGAATTGAAGCTCAGGTTTCACTGGGGAGATAAAAATCTCCTGTTCAAAGAATTCATTGCGTTTTTGCTCAGTATCAGAGAGCAGGAGGAGGGGGAGGGAGGGGGGGGGGGGATGTAGTGAGGAGAAGTAGAAATTCCTTGTTCAGAACGCAATGCATCTGTGAATCAGATGAGTTCCCATAGGAGATAATAGGCTTGTAGTTCGCACCGCAATGCCC
The DNA here is from genome assembly GCA_037952925.1 of Lithobates clamitans. Lineage (NCBI taxonomy): Eukaryota > Metazoa > Chordata > Amphibia > Anura > Ranidae > Lithobates > Lithobates clamitans. Next base: position 12,094,784 of record JBBGZY010000236.1, read on the forward strand.
AAAAAACGCACACGTTTTTTGTGCAATGCGCAGTGCGAATGCAACGCACATATGTGAACCAGATGCATTCATATGAATGTATTTTAAAATGTCCTGTGAATTAGATGCGGTGTAAGCCGCATCTAATTCGCATAGGTGTGAACCCGGGCTTAATCGCCGATCATATTGTTACAGCAGATAGCAACATTTCAAAGTCACACAAGCATGTGTGGGTCTTGGTGTGCTGGTGACATCACTTTCTCTCATTAGGATTAATGGTATCTGCATGCATCCAGTGCGTTTTTTTGTTTATGTTCATGTAAAACACTGAGAAAACTGTTGGCGCTATATAAATCCTGTATTATAATAATAATATGCTGCATTCTATGGTCACCTGTGCTACTATCTTTTATGTTATAAATTTTGCCTTCATATGTCTGTTAGATTAGCGAAAAGCAACGCACTTTATATGAGGCTCTTGAACGACAACAAAGATATCAAGATTCTCTTCAGTCCATTTCCACTAAAATGGAGGCTGTTGAAGTTAAATTAAATGAAAGTTTGGAGCCCAGCAAGACCCCTGAAAGTCAGATGGCTGAACACCAGGTAATCTGTAGTATTCATTAAATGTATAATATCTTACTGTGCCATCCTTGATACTTACAGAGCTTTGTGGTTACAAGGTGCCATACCAAGATATATAAAATAAAGTTACATTGGATTTGTTGTCTTGTATTGCTTAGTGCTGTTTATTAGGCTACCTCTAATACATAACTCCTTCCTCACCAGGGCCCTAAAAATTAACTAAACCATAATGAGTTCATTAACATCTAACTGCCCTCTTCTCAATACTTAACCAGACCCCAAAACCTACCCATAACTTTAACGTAATCCTAAAAATGTTTATTATCTTTTTACCACAACAATGTAGCCCAGCATATCTCTTAAAACCTAGACTTATTTGTAATCTCTAGACACTAACTGTAACCCAGCCCTCACTCTTAAACCCCTTACATTAAGTTAGGTTGTAATTCATACATTATTTTTTCTAAATAAACAATTGATGAAGGTATGTTTAAAAGTCGTTCCAATTACCCCATTATATTTTGCTGCCTTAGGCCACGTCCTGAGTAGCCTTTCCACAAAGTCTTCTTTCACTCCTTAGTATGTTTATGTTAAAATTATTTTAGTTAACTAGCATAATATAAAGGAGAACTATAGGCAAGCTTTTTTTCATTTTGGATAGAGTAAGGGAGGGTTATAACCCCTGTCAGGTTTTTTTTGCCCATTGGGGAGATTTCCCTTCACTTCCTGTCCCATAGTCAAAACAGGAACTGAGAGGAATTCCTGCAAATTAAAGAAATCCCTTGGAGACCCCCAGGTCAGCAGAACATTAGAAGATTTTCTGGGGACAACCCAACATTTGGTATTTTCTTTCACTTTCGATGATAACAATAAACAGGACAAATAGAGAGGGTGAATCTCCATACCGGGGGGCACAGACAGCAATAAAATCTGACATGTGTTCTAATCTCTCTTCTCTCTATCCAAAACTTAAAAAAAGTTTTGACTTTAGTTGTACTTTAAATAATTAATTGTCTGAGATTTCAATACACATTTAGTAGGTGCATTTCATTTTTAATAGTGGTGTGGTGTTTAAACTACAGCGATCTACAAAGTGTAGTAACCCTTAGCAACCACCAACCAACAATCAGAAATTAAATGTTAACGTTCTGTTAATTAAAGAAAGATGGAATCTGCTTGATTGATATATGCTATGTAAACTGCACACAGACAGATGTTGTATCATGTTTGGTGTATCAGATAAACAGAATTTGAATTACATTTATAAGTAGTTGTATAGTCAGATGATCTATCAGATTAGATTTAATTTAAATAAATAATTTAGGTGGATCTTTGCACTATATACCCTATGTGCTGGTAAGTTCTGCTGATCTAATCAACAAATGGAGCATTTATGGACTATTTCTCACAGGGATCAATCAGTATGGAGAACTAGAATGGGAGCTTCCAAACTTCAGAAGTGTATATTGTCACATGCAAGGGTATTCTGCTTTGTTGGGAAATATCTATGCTGCCATTTGCCAATAGTTCTCTTTTCTATGAATTAACCCTTTGCCATTGATGTATACCATATGTTGGCAGCAGCAGGGGGTTTTACACACACTCCAGGCTGCTACAGCCAACTGTCCTATCCTGATGAAGGTTATCGGGTTCCATTAGCTTCAGTGGAGTGGAGGGGAGACATCAGGGTCTAAAATAACCCTGATGTCTTATTAAATAGCACCTGTCACTATAAATATGCTATCACATAGCCCCCCTGCCCTATGTACATGCACATACATATTTAAATGTACACATCAGGGTTGATTGTGCTACATGTGTTACAAATTGCTGTACATGCCAGAGTGACAGCAATAATCTTAGGGTCATTATTCACAGGTAACTCTAAACTGATGACCTGGAATAGCTTTTAAAGTGTGAGCAATGCAACATTTTGGTTACCAAGCGGGTACCTGGTTTTGATAGGTACACGCTCCCACTTCCGGCTGACTTCACCACGGCAAAATCTTCCGGACGTTCGGCCCCTTTCTTCTTCCCCCCATCACCAGGCCATTCACAAAGCGCAGTGCGCTTCACACATGCGCAGCGCACTTCACACATGCGCAGTTTCCCTTACCCAGGGTGGCGTTGGCAGCACTCGAGAGCCGATTGAAAAATCGGCTCGGGTCAAGACACCGATGGATGAACAAGTAAGTGTCCTAATATTTAAAGCCTACATTTTTTCTGAAGGAGCCTGGACCTCCACTTTGATGGATTTTTTACTGAAAATGTGTGTTTGGTAAAGAATTGTGGTAATATCATGTGACAAAAAAAAAATGGAACTACCACCATTTTGTTCAGAAAATATATGCTGCGCTGGTGTTTACCTGACTTTCAAGCCTAAAATTATAATTTTATCATGTGTGCAATAAATGCAAAAACTGTGCTGGCATGCATGTTTGCTAACCAAGTTAATGATAAAATTACTGATGATTACACAATTCCAGTGAGGATGGACAGATCTTTCATGCACTGTTCTAAGTAGGAGATCTCCCATTTTTTTGTATGCCAAAGCTTGTAAGGTGGGAATAGGGAAATGGATAAAGATGTGTTGACTCTTTGTGATAAATATAAATAGGTTATGAAGGTGGTTTTAATGGACATGTCAAATTTAATAAAAATTTAATAATTAAAAAAAAAGTGTATATATATATATATATATATATATAATACATTTTTATGTTTCCCTCTAGGCTCTTATGGATGAGATTTTAATGTTACAGGAAGAGATCAGCAAGTTGCAAGCTTCCTTTGCAGATGAGCTTGTATCTGAATCTCTTGATTCAGAAGCCGCAGATCAGTTAGCTCTGCAATCAACACTGACTGTCTTGGCTGAGAGAATGGCCACCATCAGAATGAAGGCCTCAGGAAAACGGCAACTCTTGGAGGTACATACAGCATTCAAGTTGTTTAGAGTAAATAAGTCTGTAATGTGCACTTATTACTAAATGTAGCTTTTACATTTTTGATAGTGCAATCAGCTGCTTATACTTAGGGGAGAGGCCTTTACACTATCTTAATTATTTTCTACCATAGCATTTTGGCATATATAGTACATTGTATTTCTGTAAAACTAATATATACAGTGCTGATGGAAATCAAATTTTCCATATTTATTGCATCCTAAACATTTTACAAAATAAAATTTTAACAAAATTAAAAAAAATTAAATTTGAAAGATTTTGATCAAATATTGCTTTCATACAACTCATCAACACGGGTGAACAAAATGGACTTTGTAATTGTATATAGAAGTGAAATAAATTAGTAACTAAAAGTGGTTTTACTGAATCATGTTTGACTTCTTGGTCCCTGCAGACCATTTTTACAGGCGTAACAGACGTAGAGTTTTCTGAAATCGACAAAATGTTTGCACTTTACTTCTGGACTTATGGACTTATTACCATGCATTATACACACAGGCACAACAAAAATATTCTTATATTTCCTGTGTAAGCTATTAGTCTCATCAATCCACAATTTAATGGAGATGATTAAAGTGGGGAACATGTTTGAAGTCCAACCTGTGTGACAACCATGGCTACCGCCCCCATACACTCTGTACAGTTGAGAAGCAAATGTAAACACAAAGGGACAGGAAGTGTGTTATTTGCAGGATCTCCAGGTGAAAATAAACTGGGCTGAGGCTGCCATTCCTCTCACTTCATGCACATGGGTCTGCTTCATGATGTGCGGCTTATGGATTTTTTCCTTTGACATTGCTGCAGCTTGGAGCTAGGATGAGTAACCTGTCCCTGCCTGCACTCACAGCCGTCTAGTTGGACTTTACTTCTCTACCTGAGAGGCACCTAAATTTTACAATTTATTATGTTTTATTTTTGAGTTTAGATACACTTTCACATTCTGTAATTTTTGTAGTCAGACTTGTACCTGGGTCCTCATTTATAATGGAGAGCAGATATAGCTATCCACTCTTTATTATGCACAATGTGGCCCATCTTATTTATAAAAATCTGGCTGTGGTGTGTAGTCAGCAGAGTGCAGAACACATTTGTAAAGTATATCGCTGTGCTTAAGAAATGTGTTTTTTTTTTGTTTGTTTTTTAAGTAGTATGCTATTTAAAAAATGACCCCCTAGTCTTTTTGGCCACCATGTCTGTTCATTCGTTGACTATTGAAACAACAGTGTTTTTTTAGGTACAACTTTTAGGCTTTCCAGTGTGCCAACAATGCAGTTACTCTGAAATAGCAAATAGTAAATATGTACTAAATTCACAAACATTACAAAGTATTGCAATTGTATTTATAGATACTGCATTTCCATTACTGAACAATGTACAAAGAAACCTTATCGCTATGCCCTTTCTGCTACGGTAGATAAATTAAAAACTATAGGTATAATTATAATCCCAACAGCATTTTACGCGGATTGGGTGGGGGTAAAAACTTATTGTGCGTGATTACGTTGATGATGCTAGTTTTCAACAGTGGAAATACTGTATGTTTTACGCACATGCCTTAACAATGACAGAAAAGCTAAACAAATTATGTTATTAGGAAAAACTGAGTGAGCAGCTGGAAGAACAACGTCATGAACAAGCTCTGCAGAGATACCGCAGTGAAGCAGATGAACTTGATCACTGGTTGCTGGGGGCCAGATCAACTTTGGATAATGTATTGCGGGCCTTTGAGGAGCCTATGGATATGGAGGCACAACTCATTGATTGCCAGGTATAATGCGTCACAGATATAACATTTGTGTAATAATGTTAGCGCTCCAAACAAGCAAAAAAAGCAGCTAGCACAAAGTAAGGTAATCAGCCAACCTTATATGCAGATATAAAAAGTGACAGTGCAGCGCTGGGAAATTCTACATACATATAATAGCGTGCATAAATGATAAGCTGGAATTCATAATCATCAAATTAAACCAAAAAAAATGTAAATAAACAAATTTAACATAAATAAACAAAAATACATTTGTATTGTTTATTTGTGTTGAGATATTATTTTTTGTTTAATTTGATTATTATGAATTTAAGCATTTAATTTACGCACGTTCTTATATGTATGTAGAATTTCTGAGCGTTGCACTGTCACAGATATAACATTGTTCAAAACTCTGTATTTTGAGAGATGTAAATAAATTCTTGCACAGGCCTGGAAGTGTGCTTTATGAGAATATTTGTTTATTAGAAATAATTGAATGCATAAATGCAGAATGCATAATTAATTGTCCTATATAATATAAAATAAATAGAGCATTCCCTGTTTCCTGTAAAGTACTGGAGGCTTCTTGCAGACATTTGACTCAGAGAGCTTTCTCAACCCCCTCTCTGCTTTTCTCCCCACTGTTAAAGTCACTCATTGTTGCTAGTTAATAATAAAATATACAGTACAATGGAGGGAGCACAGACACCTTATTTTTTAGATTTTTTTTTTCTTTACTCAAACTTCCTCTTTCGGCTATCTTTTTTACCAAATATCCTCGCATTCCTCCTGTAAATGACATCTGAATGTCTTGTTTTCAATTAACTCATCCAGGGAAAGAGGGTAATGCTATTCTTGGCTCCGTGATTTTTAGTACAGGAACTACTGTACAACACTCTTCTGTCCATTGGTGTCAGTAGGAGGGTTTAAAGAGGGTGCACCGCGCCACTTCCTCCAGAAGCAGAGTAACAATGTAACTACATTTGGAATACACTTCACCTATACTCCAGCTCATTGGAAAAGTAGGCGGTGTGGTGGAGCTTAATAAAGCAATGTACAGCATGTACAGCAATGAGTAGGATAATGCTGCAGTGGTGCCATATATGCTTCGAAGCCAAATGTAGTAAAGTGCAAATTAAATGTTGGTATTTTATCTTAAGTAACATACTATTTAAATTTTTTTCTCTAAACATAATCAGTGAAAAGCCTAAGTGTAGTTGTAAAACAAATTAGCACAATGGACATTACTTATAGAGAGTTGAATGTGTACTTCGTGCTGCTGTCACATCTGTTAGCTAAAGTCTTCCGCAATCTTTTCCCCCTCTACCCTGCTGCTGTAGTCTTCCGATGTGGTGGGGGTTAATAGAACTGAGGGAGCTCATCAGAAGTGCCCATCTATGCCCATCAAATAATTCTTTGCAGCTATTACCTTTTGTACCACCACCCCCTCCCTTTAGAATGTAAGCTCTACGAGCAGGGCCCTCCTGTACCTTTTGTATTGAACTGTACTGTAATTGTGTTGTCCCCCCTATACATTGTAAAGCGCTGCGTAAACTGTTGGCGCTATATAAATCTCGTATAATAATAATCTATTCCCACTCTTTTCTGCCTATCTCCTACATTCATAGAAGGTGTACTACTGCTTCTATGAATTAAATATGATCTATGAATGGAGGAGGGTGAAAAGACCCGCCCCTCCTTTCATAGTTCATGTTTTAGAAGCTGTAGTACATTTTCTATGAATGGAGGAACTGGATGGAAAGGGCAGGCATAGTCGCACACTCTTGATGAGTGCGTATCACAGCTTCCTCAGTACTATTAACTCCTGCCACATTAGAGGATTATATCCTACTGAATATAAGTAATGTCCATTGTGCTAATTTTTGTACGTTTTTTTTTTTTTTAAATGTTCATTACACGTAGGCTGTAGGAGGAAATTTATAAGGCAGTGAATGTGATTTTTACCAAACATTTACTGGTGAATCATCTGCTGATAAGGTAACTGGGTGGATTCCAGGGCGGTAAAGCCTACTGTAAGCTGATTCTTTTTCACAAGAGAGCAAATGTAGGTGCACTCCTGTGAGCCAGAAGAGAAGTATGGCCAAGGAAGCTTTGGTCTTACTTCTCTAAGGCCTCAAGCACACAGGGGGGGGTTATTTATGAAAGGCAAATCCAATTTGCACTACAAGTGCACTGCAAAGTGCACTGAAGGTGCACTTGGAAGTGCAGTTGCTGTAAATCGAGGGGTAGATCTGAAATGAGGGGAAGCTCTGCTAATTTTATCATCCAATCATGTGCAAGCCAAAATGTTGTTTGTTATTTCCTTGCATGTCCCCCTCGGATCTACATCGACTGCACTTTCAAGTGCACTTTCAAGTGCACTTTCAGTGCACTTGTAGTGCAAAGTGGATTTGCTTTTAGTAAATAACCCCCAGGGTGTCTGTTCAGCTCCTCTGAACGCTAGAACTCTTGGCAAGAGAAGAGCTGCTTAAAAAACACAGTAAAAGCAACGTATTGCATATGCCTTTAGGCACATTTAGGTATCTTGAATGTTTACCTTGGGGTTGATTGGGGTTGGGGTTGATTGGGGTTTGCCTTTAATAAATCAACCCATTGGGGTTGATTTACTAAAGGCAAATCCACTTTGAACTGCAAGTGCACTTGGAAGTGCAGTCACTGTAGATCTGAGGGGAAGATGTGAAATGAGGGGAAGCTCTGCTGATTTTATCATCCAATCATATACAAGCAAAAATGCTGTTTTTTATTTTCCTTGCATGTCCCCCTTTAGATCTACAGCGACTGCACTTCCTAGTGCTCTTGTAGTGCAAAGTGGATTTGCCCTTAGTAAATAAACCCCAATGTATTCCATTACTTTATTCTGGCCATTGGAATGCATTAATGCTCAAACACCAAACACATTTAGCGTTTAGGCGAATTAGACATCTTCAGCATTTTTTCTGCTTTTCAGCTCTTCTCCTGTGTTTTTTTTTATCTTCAGCATGTAAGCTATTATCAGTGGCTCCTCTTCTAATATGCCTATAATAATATATGTGTGCATGGACACATAGTGGTTGATTTACTAAAGGCAAATAGACTGTTCACTTTGCAAAGCGCAGTTGCCCCCGGCAAGTGCAGTTGCTCCAGAGCTTAGTAAATGAGGTAAAGATTCCCTTTGCAGAATACCGAATCACATGCAGGGAAAATAAAAAAAACAGCATTTTTGCTTCCAATTTTTGCTTGACTGGATGATGGAAGTCAGCAGAGCTTCTGCTCATTTACTAAGCTCTGGGGCAACTGCTCTTGTTAGGTGCAACAGTCTACTTGCCTTTAGTAAATCAACCCAATAGGCTTACATAGAGTTGCTTTTACAGGCTAAAAAAAATGCTAATTGCGTTTATAAACTTAGTGTGCATGAGGCCTAAAATGTTTTATTTCTGTATTTAGAAAATTGCTACATTAGAAAGTATCAGTTTACAGTTCTTGCTTTATGTGATCCCCCGAATAAGGCAATTTAGGTTTCTTCTATAATTAAAACTTCCTGTGAAGTTACACATTACTGGAGCAGTTCATAGAGGGATACCTAGTAAAGATGTGTTTATGCAGGTCAATCTGTAAAGAGGATTATGCAGATATACTCAGTCATTCACAAACCTTGGAAGCTAAAAGCTTATCCATATAGCACATGGCTCATTTGTGCAAAACAAGAAGGAGAGCAAAGAGCTTGGGTCTAATAATGCATAGACCTGAAGAATAATGGCACATGCATCACCATTTCTAAGATAGATTTGCCATTTACTGGGTTCAAGAGATAACCTCGCTTTTAATTTTCAAAAGTTTCTTTTTTCTTTTTGAAAGTGAAAATGACTCTCAGTTTGCTTTGGACTTGCTCCTGTAACAAAGGCATTGCCCTTGATGTAACAGCGATGCCGAAATGCCTTATTTCATAAGATGTTTGAATTTGCTTCTTTGTTTTCACTGCTACAGAACATGCTTTTGGAAATAGAACAGAAGGTGGTGGCTTTGTCGGAACTGTCTGTACACAGTGAGAACTTACTCATGGAAGGGAAGACCCAAACTAAGGAGGAGGCCGAACAGCTTGCAATGAAACTGAGGACTTTGAAGGGGAGCCTCTTGGAACTGCAGAGGGTTCTCCAGGACAAACAGATAAGCATCCAGGTAGTTCAAACTAATGTAGCATTTAATTGTATACTATTTATTATGGGAATAATTGATACACTGATGTTTTATTATATTCTTCTTATGCTACCTACTTAAGAAAAGCATGGTGGTCATGCTTCTAGCCAGGTTTAAGATATTTCTGGACTGATTTGTAATCCTTTTATTGGCTTCCATTGACTTGACTCTAAGTCAAATACTGTGTTTAGCCAACTTAGCAGCGATTAATCAATTCACAACCCTTACACTGCTTTTGTTATTGCAAAAGATACTTTAGTTAACTATAAAGAATTGCGCATTGATTTATTTTTTCTTTTAAGTATTTCCATGTGAGACGATACAGTAAATCAGCCACTGATAATTTAGTTGTAACCATATACAATTAAGAACTGTCACACAATGCTGGTAACCCCTTTACAGTTCATTTATATAATTGTACATTAACCTGCACAGTGTACATTGCAGTGAGTGTGGTACAATCAAATGATATGTATTCCCATGCTGTTAGAGATCTACAGTATTGCTTTAACAGTGCTCTTATGTTTTGTTTGTTCCATAGGCTAAGCTAGCATGGGGCGAGATGAAAGTACACAAGAAAGCAGAACATGTAATGTGTCTGTTTTTCTGGTTTGGGTTCTGCTTGCTGTTTGATTTTTCTTGTTCTTGGGGTGTGCTGTGCAAACTGAAATGTTATTAACCCATTCTTTTCCAAATTCTCTCCGTTCTATTTATGATCAAATATCAGTTTATCAAACAATATTTTTTTAAGATTTGATCCCTCTTTCTATTTATTTTCTAAGTAAATCAAGCTTTTTCAATGAATACCTTTCATTTAAAAAAAAATCAATATATTTTGAAACAATAGCATTTCTGTTCTGAAAGTAAACTAGTTAGATTGTAATCTAAAGGCTCAACCCGCAAAGCTATAGCGTCTCTGCCATACTGATCGCTATTGTCAATCATGTTAGTGTTTTTTTTTCTTCAAATGTCTTTGACTGTCATTGATAAAAATCCATCATTATGGCAAGTAATGATCATTATAGCTGAGTCCTAAGTAGATGAAATAATACATTTAGCTATCCCCAATCAGCATTTGATGGTTAATTCTTACATAAGATCTTTTGCTTTTTTATAAACGCACTTTTTTTTCCTGTGAGTGATGGTTATTGAAGACATGTTCTGCCCAGCACACTCAGCTGCAAATTTTAGCTGAACCTTATTAATTATTATTAGCATTATAAAGTATTTTGGCTAAAACCGTAATTGATTGTCTAGCTAAAATTACAAAGAAAAAAATCTAAGTGCTGTTTGATTGGCATAAAATGTGCACCTAGATAATTTTAGTGAATTTTCTTTACTGATTAGAAGTGTTAAGTGCTCATTTGTCTCTTTAGTGTTTATATCGTTAGTGCATAGTGTTGTGTAGTGATACTCCTGTAAGCCTATGCAGATTCAGCTTTTCTTCGTTGCTAGACATTTGTTGGAATGCTGACTCAGACTGAACAGTTAACACAGTACACATCCAACTCTCAAGTTGATGTCGTATCCAGAGCTTATTTTACGGCAAGGAAAGTAATAGCTAGGAGATGGATCATTCCTTATACACTCTCATTTGAGCAGTCAACACAAAAATGCACCTCATGCTTTCATTTAAGAAAAATACCTACGTAGGCAAACCCAGCCAACTAAGATGTTGAAGAATATGGTTCTGTTGGATCGAAAGTGTGCACACCTCACTAAGGTTATCTCCTACCCTGGCTTGACTAGCTCCTTCCATTCCCCCTTTGGGACTACTTCTCTAGGGTCTTCAACTTGAGGACTTTAAAAGTTCATTGACACTCAGGAAACTATCTCATGCCGCAGTTGGTATATTACTGATATCTTATTAGCAAGTCACAGGTTCTGTGTATTTGACTTTATAGCTATTCCACATGATGTGCTAGGTAAACAACTGTTCTGGTGCTTTTCACATATGAGATGATATATATATTACACCTGTTTAATGACCTTCTATATTTTTCTGACTTTATACACATAACACTTCTGACTGTTGGTAACAGTTGTTCCATATATTGTATATTGTGCTGTTTATCTGAAGCTGAATTCCAGGTACAGTTATCTTTGCATACTTGCATTGATCCAGCTTGGACCAATGTAACTATGCATGTTCCATATCTTACTGATCCCCGTGGAAGCTGGAAATCATGGTAGTAGACACTGCAACTACAGTCATTGGTGCCAGCTTCCAGGTTCCTTTGCCTATTATCTGCCATGCTGCTTAGTGTACACAGGAGGTCGCTCACATTGGACAGGTGCCAAACACAGAACACTTTGCATTTCCTCAATGAATGCAAAGCTTTTTCTGATTGGATAAGGTGGAGATTATGATGTTGCTGCCCTACCTCTCCACCTCCTCAAATCAGAGAACACTTTACATTCAATAGGAAAAATGCAAAGTGTTTTCTAAATGGCGCATGCGCCAAATGAGGGACCTCCTGTGTTCACTACGCAGCAGGATAGCTGCTGTGGCACAGGACCTGGAATCTAGCAGCAATCACTGTATTAAGGTGATTGTAAAGTCTTGTTTATTTTCCTATAAAAATAACAAACATGTCATACTTACTTGCTCTGTTGCAGTGGATTTGCAGTGGATTTGCACAGAGCAGCCCGTATCCTCCTCTTCTCGGGTCCCTCTTCTGTGCTCCTGGCCCCTCCCTCCTGTTCAGTGCCCCCACAGCAAACAGTTTGCTGTGGAGGCATCCGAGCCAAGTCACAGCTCCTTGTGTCCATTCAGACACAGAGCCCTGCCCCGGCCCTGCCTCTTCTCTCCCCTGATTGGCTAGCTGACTTTGATTGACAGCAGCCAATGGAGTCACTGCTGTGTCTCAGCCAATCAGGAGGGAGAATCTCAGACAGCTGAGACACTTGTGGACATCGCTCGACAGAGAGGGACCTCAGGTAAGTGTTAGGGGGACTGCTGCACACAAAAGGCTTTTTATTTTATTGCATAGAATGCATTAAGATGAAAAAACCTGCTGCCTTTACAACTCCTTTTAATGGGGCCTACTACAGTAATTTCCAGCTTCCACTGGGATCGGCCAGGTATGCAAGCATAGTTAAATTTGTCTACCAATATAACTATGCAAAAATAGCCAAACTAAATTAGTACTAAGTTGTAGCAGACTTGAACTACTATTTCTTTTGTCTTATGTTTCCCCTGCATTCTGCCCACTGATACCAACCTGAAAGTCTGGGCATTCACTGGACGGTGTTCACCTTACATTTTACTGTGCAAGTCCAGACAATGAATGTAGAGAGTAAATAGGAATTAAACATAATATTTAAGCCAGTGATTTAGCTGTCCAACATTATTGCCCTTAGGGGTCTGCAGTCATTTTGCATCATCAGCGACTTATTTTTTTTGTTCATTATGTTTATTTTTTTTAACAGACCAACAATGTTTCAGTACTGTTGCTGTAAAGATATTGAAAAGTAAATAAGATGTATTGTGCATAAAGTTTTACAATTTGTAAATTTGTGCATGGAGAGTACCATACATTGACATAGTTTAGAGTAGGTTGTTTCAAAGGCATACAAAGGAAAAGTAGGGTCGTTAATGGAGGAGATTAGCTTGGGATGGCCTGGGGGGGACCTAGAGCCATTAGAAGGATAGGTCCAGGCCAGGGCAGGAAAGCAGCTAAGATAGCAAAACAATGTAGAACAGGAAGACTAGGGGTGTGAAGGCAGAAGGGGAGAGTTGTTGGGGGCAGCATAGATGTATTCTATGAGTGCACTCCCTTTCAGAGGGCCAGAAGGACTAGTTTACATTCTACTGGAAGATATTAAGTAGTCCACTGATGCCAGATGTTCAAATATTTATCTATTGTGCCAATCTTTCACTGCGCATGACTGAATCGATCCAACACTTAGTTTCAGCAAAGAAAAGGGTGGGTGATTTCCAGGCTTTCGCAATTGTTTGGCTCCTGTTAGAACATGAAGTAGTCATTTGAATTGGGTTTGGAAATGCCTGGAGGTTAAAGGTTTCAGCCACTTGTCACCTAAATCTGGCTTAAGACATCTTGTTTAACTTGGACTGGAAGCAATTTCTTTTGTACTGCCACTGCAGATGTTAGTTACATTGTTGGATCGTTTGGGCAAAAGGCCAACTCTTTATTCAAATGTAATCAAAAAACATTTAAGGTGGAAGTCTAGGCAGTCCATAGCCCTAATGAGTGTGCCATATGATTACATTATTGCTCTACATCCAGCATTAATGATTGATCATGGCTAAATTTTCAGTTCAATCGGGCAACAGTTCTCATTAGCTATGGTGGTGCACAATAATGTAATGGTATTGAATCTAATGCATAAAGTGCCACAACGGTTCAGAATTAGCAAACCAAACATCTCTGCCTCTGCCCATAGAAGCAGTTGGCAACACATTACTTTTTTTGCATTATGCCTACTGAGTGTTTTGCAGAAAGAAATCTGCCCATCTGTATCTAAATCTACAATCTACATCTTATGTAACCAACTTCAGCCTTTCCAATGAGCCTTCTTCCTAGGCTGCCTATTAAAGAATTTTTTGGGTAGAATAAAAAAAAAAAAAACTACACGCACCTGTATGCTGCAACATTGGTCTAATGCTGCAGCTGTTGTCTGCTGTTGGCTGTAAGCCTGAGAATTGAGCAATTTCCTGACCACTGATTGCTCAACTTGGAGTGTAGAGCAGTGATTGTCAGTCACTGCTTTTTGCTTTGCCCCTCCAGTGCTCACTGGAGCGCTGAGTTGGTGAGGAGGGCGGGTGTAGCTTGCTTCAGCTGTCACCCACGCAATGAGAGCTGGAGCCTGCTGTCAATCAGGCAGCTGGGTGGATCCCAAAAATATGGTCAGAATTCTTCTAGAGCCAGGAGCAGATCTATGACATCAGCTGAAAGCGGGCAATAGGCCACTTTTAGCTGACTGGGTCACAGGAAAGCAAAAGTAAATGCACTCCTGTGATCCAGATGAGGAATATAGCCAAACAGCTTTGACCATACTTCTCTTTTAAAATAGGAATCAGGATCATGTGACCTGACTTTTAAAGGGAATTTTTTGTACTTTCACATTTTATTTTTGTAGCCTAACAATTTTATGTTCCAGGTGTTTCTGTAGTCAACTATTTTGCTAGCCTTTATTTTGCTCCCTTGACTATTGACTTGACAATAAGCCCTTTTGAACCACTCCTCACCAGCTAGGAGTGACAGTTAATTAAAGCTGATCTACTTTGTCTCTGCTTCATTGACGTCACAAAATCTAAACCAGATATCTGATGTGACGCTGGTATGAGAGGCTAGAGATTACCTTGCTTACTATTACAGACCTGCTGGAAAAGTCAGACATAATACTGAATGTCACATTCACTAGAGGAGCACAATACTAATTGGATTGGAGTAATTAAGTGTCTGTGTTTATCGTCAAATGGCAATGAAACTAATAATGCAGTTAGTTTTTAAAATGATTGCTTTAAAACCATAATCCTGATTGTTGTACCTTTAAAAAATGACAGTATAGCAGTACCCATTATACTGTGTTATCAAAGGATGACTCTGCAGTGTAGATAGAAGTAGGCCACTGTGACCTGGTGAACTATTTTATATAAAGGTTGTGAATTCTCTTGTGGTGGTTTTGAGAAGAGCCAGTCATTAGGGTTGTCTTTTCATTTTTCATCCTACAGGGGACATTTCATGAAAAGGAAGAATCAGAAGCAGAACTGTCATCGTCACAAAGTCCCAGTGTCCAGGAATGGTTGGCGCAAACACGTACAACTCGCTCACTGCAGAAGCAGAACAGTCTTCAGAAGCAGAAGGTATATTTTGAAAAGACTGGTCTAATATATTTAAATGTAATACATTTTGTAATTTATTACTTATAAGTAGCACCTAGTAAGGGACACTACACTGTGGCAGCATTATTGTACTGGGGTTGTAAGACAATAGTCATACTGAAAAGTGGTGAAACATACATCAGCCTATCAGCCTCCCTAATTGTCCATAACATGTAAAGTATATATATATATTGTGAAAGCATACCCTTAATGTGTATGAAAAGTCATTTTTTTTATTAGCTTGAGATGGATTTGGAAAGGGCTAAAACCTCTATATGGTTCATTTTGCTGCCTATGTCCAGCTGGAGAGATTTACCTTTACTTCCTTTCCGTGAGGCACAATAGGAAATGAGAGGAAGGCTCTCCAAAGAAATCAAAATTCCCATCTTGGAGAGGAATCATAGGTATAGACGTCCCCACGGAAAGATTTCCCCTTACCTCTTGCTTTATTGACTACTCTAAAATGTTGGATATCCCTGCACTTTTTGTTTTAACAGCAGTGGTTATCAGGGCAAAAAGGGAGATTCCACTAGCAGGGCACCAACAGCAGTAAAAGCTTAACAGAGAGTCTGAACCTTCTATGCTCTTTTAAAAACAAAAAAGACAAAAATGTATTTATGTAAACTTTGCGCCCCCTTTACCACTAAATTTATATCTAATGCTAAAGTGACCCCTTCTGTTGCATTGAAAACAAGGGAGCTGATTGTGACTGCTGTAAACTGCTGGAAGGTGAAATCTGTTGCTATACACTGCTACACTTAGCTCACTCTTCACTCTACCACCACTTAAGCCCCGGACCATTTGGCTGGCCAAAGACCAGAGCACATTTTGCGATTCGGCACTGCGGCGCTTTAACAGACAATTGCGCGGTCGTGCGACGTTGCACCCAAACAAAATTGACATCCTTTTTTTCCCACAAACAGAGCTTTTTTTTTGGTTGATCACCTCTGCGGTTTTTATTTTTTGCGCTATAAACAAAAAAAGAGCGACAATTTTGAAAAAAACGCAATTATTTTTTCTTTTTGCTATAATAAATATCCCCAAAAAATATATAAAAGAAAAATTTTTTTCCTCAGTTTAGGCCGATGTGTATTCTTCTACATATTTTTAGTAAAAAAAAATCGCAATAAGCGTATATTGATTGATTTGCGCAAAAGTTATAGCGTCTACAAAATAGGGGATAGTTTTATGGCTTTTTTATTTTTATTTTTATTTTTTACTAGTAATGGCGGCGATCTGTGATTTTTATCAGGACTGCAACATTATGGCGGACACGTCGGACAATTTTGGCACATTTTTGGGACCATTGGCATTTTCACAGCGATCAATGCTATAAAATTGCATTGATTACTGTAAAAATGCCACTGGCAGTGAAGGGGTTAACCACTAGGGGGCAGTGCAGGGGACATGACAGATCGTCTGTTCATACTCTGGACAGGAAGTGTGTTACTAGCAGGACCTTTTTTAAAGACTTATTAATAGAAAGGAAATCTGTGCTTTTTTTATGTACTAGGAACTGGAACAGGAACTTGCTGAGCAGAAGAAATTATTGCAATCTGTTGCAAGTCGTGGAGGCGAAATCATAAATCAGCAAACAGCCATTGATCGGACAAATGTCAGGTATAGAGCTTCTCCTGTTCTTCCTATTTTGTGTGTTTGGATTTTGGGTTTAAAGGGATTTTTTTGCAAAATGTAATGAAATGGTGAATTTTCCCCAGAGCTTTGTGAATGTGGTCAAGCTTCACTTTGTAAAGAATACCCAAACAGGTGCAAGGAAGAACAGCATTTTTGCTTGCACATGATTGGATGACGGAAATCAGCAGGGCTTTACCACATTCACTGCTCTGGGAAAAAGGAGTGCAACTGAACTTGCAAAGTTCACAGTCTATTTGCCTTTGGCAAATCCACCCTATTGATTTCAATGAGTCAGTCAAACCATCACCCCACTTCAAAGCAGGAAACACATCATATATACTGTATATATATATATATATATATATATATATATATATATATATACACGGTACATATTTTATAGAGGGGTACCATATACTGTACATGTACAATTAAAAGACATTGATAACATGTATATCACTTAAACCTATTTTATTTGTGTACCTAAAATCCCAATAGTGGCAAGTTTGTTTTTTTTCAGTTTGTGCAGCACGTTTAGAAAAACAATTTGCCCAAAAAAAGACAGTTTCAAACTAGCTGTTGCAGAAAGAAAGTTACCGGTAATACTGGATTGATTTCCAATGGCAATTTTTTTTATTTCCTCCAATATTCATACAAGCTCTATATATGTGCAGGTCTTAAATCCTAAATTTATATGGCACAACTGTTTAACAAAGTGTAACTTACTGTTTTCTATAGTGATGGACCAGATTCCCTGTCTAGAGAGTTGGGCTTGGAAGGAGTAAAACCAAAATCTAAGGATCAGATGAAAATGAGATGGGAGAGTCTGCACCAAGAGCTCAGCACCAAAGAGAAGCTAATACACAGTGCTTTACAGCAGGAGCAAGAGCAACCGGTAATTGTATTATATTATAGTTATGTCACACAGAGCAAGGTTTGGAATTTGTTGTATGCAGTGTAAGGCCTCATACACACTTGCCATTTTTAATGCTGCTATTAGGGGCATCTGGCCTTTTTTTTTTTGCCTCTGATTGCCCCTGCATGTTAACCTATGTGTCCATTCATACATTCGCATTTGGAGGAGTTTAGGGGCAGGGGCGTTTAGAGGCAGAAAAAGAAACATTGCCAACATGTCCAAGAGCACCAGCATTTTGCAGAAAAAATGCTTGATGCATGCAAACACGTCTAAATGTATGCGTCTCTAATGCTAGGCGCGTTTAGCGCTTGAGCATTAATGCATTTCAATGAGCATAATAATTATCCTGCTCAATGAAATGAATTAACGGCCAAGCACTTGACACACCTAAATGCGCCTAAGGATGTCTAAATTCTTTACACGGGTTTACAAGCATCAAGCATTTCTTTCTGCCAAAACGCTGCTGCCAGAAGGAAAGGCGTCTAGGAGAGATGGCCAAACGTCCAGTGAGGCCCAAACCCTTATGATGTGTAATTGTAATTATTATTTGTATGTATCTTTCTTACCAGATATTCAGCACATCAAACAGAATTATACCCGGGGTGCCTTTTTACAAAGGAGACAAGCAAGTACAAGACAAATCATCTGTCGTAAATATTTTGGATGGATTAAACCAAGCGCTGCAAGATGTATCATCTCAGGTACATACTATTACTTCCATGTAATGTAAGCTGTGTTTTCCAGAAATATATTGTGTTGGTGCCCACCCTTTCCAAGACGTTATTTTGACTAAACAAAATGGAGTGGAAAGTATGGGCATACACAGATCTGTTGCATCCACGTATGCCTGGCACTTTTTTATGACATGCAAAATATACAGCTGTAAACCAGGGGAATGTCCATCTGAAAACTACTGAATGAAATTGTTTGAGTTTACATCCAAACAAGATCACATTCATTCAAACGTCTAATATTAGTTCCTTTTTTCTTGTTACCTACCCTTTTTTTAGACTTAAAACCTTACTAAAGCCATTCTGGAAGAGTTTTAGTTTTCATAAGAGTTAAAAATTCTGTCAGGGTTTTATTTCTTTCCGTATGTTCAAATAAGAAGTAAAGCTGTCCATACAGTGCTAAAATTTCAGACGATTCAGAGCAATTGGCCTAAAACATAACAGTGGGTGGCTCTCCTAGCTTGAAAGAAGTCGATTATTTGATTGACTTTTGTCAAAGTAGCTGAGTGAAAAACTGTCACCGAGACAGGACCTGCAGTCACTCGGATTTTAGAACACAATAACCCAGCAGGGGTAATTCATCCATCCGTATAGTTTGCGTGGATGGAGGAATCTGTCAGATTTCTTTTGTTCAGGGTATATGGCCAGCTTAAGTGCTTATCAGTTAAAAGACCCACACAGGACGGATCCTTCCGCTGATCCCCTGCTGAGCTGAGCAGAGTAGATGGTCCTTGCCACTCCGCTTATGCAGAGCCTGCTCTGTGCTATGGGCAGCCGGATGTAAATGGATTGGCTGTCTGTTTACAGCTGGCTGCCCTCCAATCCAATCGGCCAGGAAGGTGGATCCCCTTTGTTTTTTTTGCTGTATCAGACCCGAAGGTAGCCAGGTGTAAACGGAAACAAGTCAGTTTACATCCGGTGCTCCATTGAGAAGAATGGAGGGTACGATCGAGTCTGGCTGAAAAACAGACAGCATGACCCATTCGTATGTCTCATGTGAAAGGAGTGGGAGAAAGTTAGCATTATTTATTAAATATTTATTCATTTTTTTAACGCCGGTGTGGCCCTACCATTGTGTCAGTTAGAACATTTACACTAAAAAAGTAAATAAAATGTTTTATTTTTTAAAAATTAATAATGTGCTTGCTGTTGTGAAAACTAGATTTAAACGTATTATTGCTGCATATACAGTATTTCACAAAAGTGAGTACACCCCTCACATTTTTGTAAATATTTTATTATATCTTTTCATGTGACAACACTGAAGAAATAACACTTTGCTACAATGTGAAGTAGTGCGTGTACAGCTTGTATAGCAGTGTCAATTTTCTGTCCCCTCAAAATAACTCCACATACAGCCATTAATGTCTAAACCGCTGGCAACAAAAGTGAGTACATCTCTAAGTGAAAATGTCCAAATCGGGCCCAAGGTGTCAATATTTTGTGTGGCCACCATTATTTTCCAGCACTGCCGTAACCCTCTTGGGCATGGGGTTTATCAGAGCTTCACAGGTTGCCAATGGAGTCCTCTTCCACTCCTCCATGACGACATCACAGAGCTGGTGGATGTTAGAGACCTTGCTCTCCTCCACCTTCCATTTGAGGATGCCCCACAGATGCTCAATAGGGTTTAGGTCTGGAGACATGTTTGGCCAGTCCATCACCTTGACCCTCAAATTCTTTAGCAAGGCAGTGGTCGTCTTTGAGGTGTGTTTGGGGTCGTTATCATGTTGGAATACTGCCCTGCGGCCCAGTCTCTGAAGATAGGGATCATGCTCTGCTTTAGTTTGTCACAGTACATTCATGGTCCCTCAATGAACTGTAGCTCCCCAGTGCCGGCAGCACTAATGCAGCCCCAGACCATGACACTCCCACCACCATGCTTGACTTTAGGCAAGACACACTTGTCTTTTTACTCCTCACCTGGTTGCTGCTTCATTCGCTTGACACCATCTGAACCAAATAAGTTTACCTTGGTCTCATCAGACCACATGACATGGTTCCAGTAATCCATGTCCTTAGTCTGCTTGTCTTCAGCAAACTGTTTGAGGGCTTTCTTGTGCATCATCTTTAGAAGAGGATTCCTTCTGGGCTAAAAGCCATGCAGACCAATTTCATGCAATATGCTGCGTATGGTCTGAGCACTGACAGGCTAACCCCCACCCCTTCGATCTCTGCAGGAATGCTGGCAGCACTCATACATCTATTTCCCAAAGACAACCTCTGGATATGACGCTGAGCACGTGCACTCAACTTCTTTAGTCGACCATGGTGAGGCCGGTTCTGAGTGGAACCTGTCCTGTTAAACCGCAGTATGGTCTTGGCCACCATGCTGCAGCTCAGTTTGAGGGTCTTGGCGATCTTCTTATTGCCTAGGCCAACTTTATGTAGAGCAACAATTCTTTTTTTCAGATCCTCAGAGAGTTCTTTGCCATGAGGTGCCATGTTGACCTTCCAGTGACCAATATGAGGGAGTGAGAGCAATACCACCAAATTTAACACACCTGCTCCCCTTTTACACCTGAGAACTTGTAACACTAACGAGTCACATGACACTGGGGAGGGAATATGGCTAATTGGGCCCAATTTGGACATTGTCTCTTAGGGGTGTACTCACTTTTGTTGCCAGTGGTTTAGACATTAATGGTTGTGTGTTAAGTTATTTTGAGGGGACAGCAAATTTACACTGTTATACAAGCTGTACACTCACTACTTTACATTGTAGCAAAGTGTCATTTCTTCAGTGTTTTCGCATGAAAAGATGTAATAAAATATTTACAAAAATGTGTGGGGTGTACTCACTTTTGTAAGATACTGTATCTTATTTTAAGTTTCCACATATACGATGTAAAATTTTTTAGACAGTTTGTAACTTAATTTGATCTTTATTTTATTTTTTCAAATAATAGACCTACTGAGGCCTATGCATATATTATATTTCAAGTTATAATTTACTTTTCATGATCTTTAATTGCCCCAAATAATCTAGATCCTTATACTATGCAATGTATTTTTGTTAGACTACAGTTGGAGAAAAAAAGATTCTTCCATTAGAGAAAAAACTCTATGATGCTGTCTCAGCAACTTCTACCTGGTTGGATGATGTGGAGGAGCAACTTTTTGTACAACCTGCCCTTCAACCAGAAGAGACAGAATCCTGCCTTTACCACCAAGAGGTATGTTGTTCTCACTAACTTGTGAAACCAGTCTTGGTAAGGGTCTAGCAAAAATTAACAGGCGACCCAATTTAAATTATTCTGATGTTACTTTTGTTTACAACCTTGATCCTTAAAAGAGAAGTGCGGGGTATCAAAAACATCAAACACTGCTGATTGCTCAGTTCTCCCCTCCACTCTGAGCAGAGATCAGTGACTGTCAGTCATCAGCTCACTGCTCCTCCAGGGCTCACTGGAATGCTGAGCTGGGTAGGGAGCAGCTGGGAGGCTGAGCCAGCTGCTAGTCCAGGCATCTGGGTGGATCTCGACTGTAGAGTAACATCGGCCGACCACAGTCTTTAGCTCATGGTTGGCTGAAAACGGGTCACAGGAGTGCAGAACGAACTGCACTCCTGTGATCCATAGGAGAAGTATAGCCCAAAAAAGCTCTTTTAATCAGTGTTGTCTTTTTTATAATGAAAATACTCTTTTTGTCAATATTACATAATTTACTGTGACTAGAGATTATTAGAGTTTGCTAAAATTAGGCTCTGAGGCTTAGAGGGTCAAACTATACCACTGAGCATTTGTTATTGTTAAAGCTGAACTTCAAGCTAAATACAGAGATGAAATGCATATATGGGAGCTGTTTTACTTGAAAGGGGCTTTTGATTCAGTCCATCTAATCCTGATATTTAGACAGCTTTGCACCACAACACAGCCCTATCTAGCAAGGCAGGAGACCTGATATTTCACTACAGTGATGTAATGATTACAGGTCTTTACCCTCCCCTAGCCTGTATTCAGACAATGTAGGGAGAAGCAGCAGACTGATAAGCTCATGCTCATTTCTTTATCACTCCGCTCTTTCCACCTATTAGTACGTTTCTTATTAGCCTAGGAGCAGTGTAGCACAACTGATTAGCGCCGTGTGTTGCTGTTTCCTCTTTCAGTGTGAGTTATGATGTACAGGGACTGCAAGATGCTGATATCAAGTCAAATACATACACTCCTTGCATTCAAAATTTAGATTTAATGATGTATTAGTACATATGAAACTGCATTCATTTGTATCTTATATACACTATATTACCAAAAGTATTGGAGCGCATGCCTTTACACACACATGAACTTTAATGGCATCCCAGCCTTAGTCTGTAGGTTTCAGAATTGAGTTGGCCTACACTTTGCAGCTATAACAGCTTCAACTCTTCTGGGAAGTCTGTCCACAAGGTTTAGGAGTGTATCTATGGGAATGTTTGACCATTCTTCCAGAAGCGCATTTGTGAGGTCAGAGACTGATTTTGGATGAGAAGGCCTGGTTCGCAGTCTCCGCTCTAATTCATTCTAAGGGTGTTCTATGCCATTCATGTGTGGGCAAAGGCAGACGTCCCAATACTTTTGGTAATATAGTGTATCTGCTTGAAGTACACCTTTAGGAGTTTACACTAGCTGTAGCCTTTGCTTTTGAAATGGGTGCAAATGGTTGTGACACAGCCACATTTAGTTGAATGGGTCACATTCAGCGGCGGTGCTGCCCACAAAATGAGACGTAGACTTAGTGAAGAGGCCATTAAGCAAAGCATTGTGGTCGCGATGTGTACAAACCCATCTGCCTGCCCCTCCCATTTGGGGGCAACAAAAATGTAGTTTAAAGTGATATTAAACCTACAATTTTTATCAAACTTGTTATACTTACCTGCTCTGTGCAGCCTTGATCCTCCTTTTCTCTGGGTTCTCCCACCCTGCCAAGTGCCCCCATAGCAAGTCGTTTGCGTCCCCACTCCTGAGCCACCTCTGTGTGTCTATGGTACACACAGAGCATGGTTTATTCCCACCCGCAACCCCCCCCCCCCGCTCCCACCACCCTGGCTGTGAAGTCAGCCAATGAGGAGGCAGAGACCCAGGAGAGTAGTGGCTTTCTTACACGTAGCTGGATCGCGATTGGGCTCAGGTAAGTATTGGGGGGGAGGGGAGAGCTGCATGCAGAAGGTTTTTTACCTTTGTGCATAGAATACATGAAGGTAAAAAAAAAACTTCTGCCTTTGGAACCACTTTAATCTCCTGTTTTTACTGACAGACTTTGGCTAAAGACATTAAAGAAATGAGTGAAGAGATGGACAAGAACAAAAAAATCTTTTTACAAGCCCTCACAAGCACTGGAGACCACCAAGAGGTCATAGAGGACACATTGTATTGCCTTCTGGGAAGACTGAACTCTTTGGAATCTGTTGTAGACCACAGATGTAATCAGATGAAAGAGAGGTTACAGGATCTTCTGACCTTTCAGGTATGACGATCATATGAGATCCTTGCATGATATACATAACCTTGATATTACCTGAATACTATTGATTTGATTTACTCAAGCCAAGTAGGTTGTTCAGTTTTGCAGGGGAAGTTGCGCTTTGTCAGGGAATTTTTCCCAGAATTTAGTGAATGTTGTGAAATTCTACTTTGCAAAGCAAGGAAAATAAAAAGAAACTATGCTTGCATGAGACTGGATGATGGAAGTCAACAGAGGTTCTCCTCATTCACTAATCTCTGGAGAAAGTTTGCTTATAAAGTGCAACTTCACATTCAAAGTGAGCAGCGTATTTGCCTTTAGTAAATCAATTCCTATGAATCATAGTCAGACCTGCGGTTCAAATTCTATTCTCTGCTGGCTACATTCATCTAGCTGTGGTTTTAAGGGTCAGTCTCTTATTGGTTTACTATAAATGGCCATCCTACAAAAATGACAAAAATGAAAGCTTTTAAGCTTATATTTAGCCAAAATGGCACCTAGCTTAAAAATACTTGCTGGACAGTGTATCTTTGGTTAGATATGGATACTTTGGCCTATATTTTACATACATATTAGTAAATATTGGTGACAGCTTAACATAAAAAAAACATTTTTATTATAGATGTGTTTGTCATTTAAGTATCAAACATCGAGCTATTCTATAATGAAATGTGTGTTAGTTAAAGCAGTATTAACCCTCCCAAAAATTATTAAATTGCAGCTTACCAATCCTTAGATGTGGTGATCTCATTGACTTTCTTTTTTCAGACTTTTTTCAATTTTTGGACCAAGCTATCCAACACAAATTTCAAAAGGTTGAAACAAACCATTTAACATTGGCAGGGGTGCATACAATGGTCAGCTTGTATTCATATATGTAAAACTTGATCCCAAAAGAAAGAAAACTGTTGCTGTAACTGTTTAGAACTGTCAGCTGGAGTTTGGTTTTAACCTGTTAGTCCATTTGAACCTACGACTGCATCAAATACTATCCTCTCCTTAGATCGACAATGCTGCAGTTCAAAGGTGTCTGCATTGATCCTCTATTCATAGTCTAGACACCCTAAGACAGAGATGGCGAACCTTGGCACCCTAGATGTTTTGGAACTACATTTCCCATGATACTCAACTACACTGCAGAGTGCATGAGCATCATGGGAAATGTAGTTCCATAACATCTGGGGTGCCAAGGTTGCCATCACTGTCCTAAGACAGGAAGCATGCTACTGGCAAGATCACCAGGTGAAAGTAATTTGAAAAAAGCCTAAAAAGAAAACTAATGCAGCCATCACATGTAAGGATTGGACAGCTGCCTTATATAAAATGTTTAGGTTTTACATCGCTTTAATACCGTAACCTCAAGCAGCTTAGGCTGAATTGGCACTTGTCATCAGCCTCATTCCCAAGAGTTACTGAGGTGCTGGCTGTTAAAAATATGGACATCAAGCTTATTCAAGGGTAACCAATATGGATCTCACATTAAAGTGGTTGTAAACCCTTAGATATACCTAGTGAAATGACTGGCCTCAGGTGAAACAAATCTTCCTGCATAAGTTGTACATGTTTATCAGCAGTCTTCTCTTCTCTACAGCCATTCAAAGTGCAGAATTATAAAGCTTGTCTGAGAGTTCAGAAAAAAGGGGGGCGGAGTACTGAAGTTACACTCTGCAGAGCTCAGTAAGGAGAGCTCTGAGAGCTGATTGGAGGGAAGAGACACCCCCCCTTCACACAGCACACAGGAACATAACTGAGGCTGTCAATCAGCTGGAGATTCCTTCCCTGTCACCTTTTTTCTCTTGGTGTCAGGAAAACTTGTCAGAATTAATTCATACCGATAGCAGAGGAAATAGACAGCAAACAGAAAGGACACTTAGTGCTCTGGATTGAGACAAGTACATACTATAGAGGGATATTCTTTGTTCATATTTCATTTCTGAGGTTTACAGCCACTTTAAGTTAGATCTGTATGTAAATTAGTTAAAATCATGTTATATTCCACCATGCCCCAAAATTTTGCATTCACCTTCCTTTTCTTGTGTGCACTAAAAAGTCTGACCTCAGATCAGCATTGAGGTTATTTTTCTCTGTCTGTCCCTTTCTGAGCTAAGCAACATTGGTTCCTTTGACTGTAATTGGTTGTGTGGAAAGTTGTATATCTGCTGATGGCCAAATTCTCCAAATATTTTTCTTTAGGTCATAATCAGTATATATCATGACCCATCACATATACCCACCATTGATCTCTGATCATACCACCAAAATCATCCAAATTATTTTAATAATATGCAGCATGCATTATCTACAAATGTGTGAAACATGCCAAAAGATTGTGCTCCAAGCAAACATTTTGAAAGTGCTGTTTTTGAGTTTTTATGTAACATTTGATTTGTATACATGTTGTGTGCTCTCAGAATGATCTGAAGATGCTGTTTACTTCCTTGGCTGATAATAAATACATCATACTGCACAGACTGGCAGAAGCAGCAGAGAGACCAGCGAAAGAACAGATGCAGGTAATTAATGCGAATGGCCATTATGCCATATCATACTAACTTATTATTATAGCAATGCCAAGGCATATACTCGGAGGATATTCACCTCATATTTGACCAGACAATAGTCAAAGATGTCATGAGGCTAGTCCAGGGGTTATAGACATGGTATTGCCTTTATTAACATGGTATACACCAGGAAATATGCCACATACTCTCATACAGGTCATTGTAAAGACATTCATTTTCTTGTAAACCCACCAGACATTTTGATACTATTTTGACATATTTGTAATACACAGCAGCATCCACTTACTGGCCTTTAAAGAGTCTACCAGCCTCTACCAGAGTCTACCATTATGAATACATAATGGCCACTTTATATACAGTAGCTTATAAAGCGGACCTAAGTCGTCATCTAAATACGTTCCTAGCCAATTCCCCTAAGTGAATCCCTTGAAGCTGACACAAAATGGTAAAAAAGACAGAAGAAATGGTAGCAATATAGTATATAGTGTAATAGATGGGTGACTTGGCTACTTACATTTTAATAGCTTCCAGGTGGAGAGAGTTACCAACATGAAAGCTTAAGGAGATGTTTATCTGTCTTTACCCCTCAGCGGGTGTCTTCAGCAGTAAGTAGACCACAATCAACAGAAAAGGGCCCAAAGATTTTACACACAGAGATCTTGGTTGAACCACTAAAGCTAAAAGAATTTCAGAGGTGCCCAAAGAGAAGCAGACTAAATAGGGAATTTAAAAGGTTGCTTTTACTTACCATAATAATAAGAAACCCAGTGTATTGGAGAGCACCAGTAGATATTGAAGACAGAAAATATATTTTACTGCACCACTCCCAGATCTTGCAGTAAGGCTTCCAAATCAAGACCAAAAAACTG
The DNA here is from genome assembly GCA_037952925.1 of Lithobates clamitans. Taxonomy (NCBI): domain Eukaryota; kingdom Metazoa; phylum Chordata; class Amphibia; order Anura; family Ranidae; genus Lithobates; species Lithobates clamitans. The sequence continues at coordinate 12,122,215 of JBBGZY010000236.1, forward strand.
TGGGTGGTACAATTCACTAACTTCTGCCTAAAATTTGAGTGTGTTTTGTTGGAGAATCTTTGAACAAGTATGGCACTTTTAAGTGACCTGATTTTAATAATTGAGCTTTTATAAGAGATATTTAGCAAACCATACCTTCAAGTTAAGCTTACTTTCTGAACCTGACCCCTAGACACACAAAGCTGAAATTCCTCGAGTTATCACCTCACATTCACCAATACTATTGCATGAGCACACTAGAAGCCTGGTCCTTGAACTTAGTAAGTTTAAGGAGAGTTCATACTTGTACCAGTATTGGGCCTGTGGAAAAAACTGTGATTTGCATATATAGTCTGTCTACCTACGTTCATTTAATTTTGGTCAGAGGCCTATGAACAAAGGCCAACCAAAGCTACTCTGATTTTGTTTCATACTTTGCTTTCACCTCCATTACATGTTTTCATCTGTCTTGAAATCCTATTTCTTCTGCATTTCATATTTCCAGGGATTCTCCCCTTTTGTTGAATCTACAGGAACCCTGTACCAGATGGGTCACATACCGAGATACCGCTAACTTTACTTAGCGGAATATTATGAAACCTTTTGTTACCTTGATGTGTTTGTGTATCATCATTTCAATACTGCTCATCCACTGTAAATCTCCTTCTCTGCTTTGCCATTCTGTCCTCTTTGTTCGTTTGCTAATTTCAAATAACTGTAGCTTGACAATTAATGAACTAAGGTCTAATGCCCACTACAAGATGTACCACATTAAAAAGCATAGTGTTTGTGACATGTCTCATAGGAAAGACTGCTGGCATTTTATAACGCTGTGGATTTTATTACAGAAATTCTGTAAATAAAGAAAGTTTTGTTCATGTATTTTTGAAATAAATGCTTACAAATAAAATGTACCTGTCTTTTTTCCAAATATGCATTAGCTATTTTGTGGGATGGAAGTAGGCCAAGCAAACCATTCCTAATTACATGTGATCTCAGTTTTAATAGAGTGTCATTTTTATAATGACAAAACTGACACTAGGGATAGGTTTATTATATTGCGGCATAAATTGAAGTACAGAGGGCAGAGGAAATAAATACAAAATATAATGTAGTGTCAAAGCACATCAACTGGCAATTTGTCATTACATATTTGCAGTGTGGCAGTGTGAAGAAGATGTCACATTGGTTTAGTTTGATACACCTTTACAAACAAGTATAATATACTTTAATGTATGGTACATCATAAATCCATTAGCAATCCACATTTGCCAAGCATTACATAGTTAACTTGAATAATCAAAATTAACTGTGCAGGTATCCTATTCATATTGTCTGTCCAAATTATTATGCTACCATGATTCATAATTTATCTGTACTAAGATCAAAAGAATAAAGCTAATCATATATCCTATCAGAAGATAATGAGAACTTACCAAATGACATCATTTTATTGGATCCATTGTCAGTGTACTTTTTAAGATTCCCTGCAAGTCAGGATTGGGCAAAGTCAAACGTTGAACCCCTCCCTGCTAGAGACTTTATAGTAAAGATCATACTAATGGACACATTCTCCTCCAAACTAAAGAGAACGACATGCTGGTGGTGACTATACAATTCCACCCTTCTTGTTTATTATTGTAGCAAGGCATATATAGATAATTTCATGATATTAAGTGTAAAAAGAACATAACTAATCCATAGGTGGCTTTAGTTGAGAGAAGAAAAATTAATACTGGTTTTCTTTAAAGCCTGGTACACACTGCAAGTTCTTTTTTGTTCAACCAGTAGGTTGAAGTAAAAAAAAAACTTACAGATCACCATACCAACCCAAGCGATGTTGGTGTGGCGATCTCTCCTGCTGTGCTATTGTATTCTGACAGGGGGACTTCCCCCACCAGAATATACTGATCAGCACACGCAGTCATTGGCGGATGCTGATTTTCCAGCATTTCCCTTCGACAAAAGCCAGTTTTTAGAGTGGCTTCTGTTGGACAGACTCCTGTACAAACTACTCCTATACCAAAAGTTGTCCGGTTCCTGCTGAACTGGCTGATTTTCGGACAGTGTGTATCCAGCTTTAAGAGATTGTAAAGGTAAAAAAAAAAAAAAATTACAAACATGTCTATACTTACCTGCTCTGTGCAATGGAATTGCACAGAGCCGCTGTGAACCTCCCCTTCGTAGGTCCCCCCGCCGCCACTCCTGGCCCCTGCTGTGTTCGTTGACACAGACAGCGGGACTCGCCCCGCCCCATCCCTATTCACTGGCTTTGATTGACAGCACTGGGAGCCAATGCCTCCCAATGCCCCAGCAAAAGAGAGAAGAGCTGCAGAAGTGCACAGCCTGGATTGAATGAGCGCTCAGGTAAGTAAAAGGAGGGAAGGGGGTGAGGGGGAAGGTTATGCCTAAACATTTTTTACCTTAATGCAATCTATACACTGGTGGGAGAACCTCTGGGGGAATCTAGGATGGAAAAGGACCTGGAGGTCCTAGTAGATGATAGGCTCAGCAATGCCATACAATGCCAAGCTGCTGCTAACAAAGCAAACAGAATATTTGCAGGCATTAAAAAGGGGATTAATTCCAGAGATAAAACGATAATTCTCCCGCTCTACAAGACTCTGGTCCGGCCGCACCTAGAGTATGCTGTCCAGTTCTGGGCACCAGTCCTCAGGAAGGATGTACTGGAAATGGAGCGAGTACAAAGAAGGGCAACAAAGCTAATAAAGGGTCTGGAGGATATTAGTTATGAGGAAAGGTTGTGAGCACTGAACTTATTCTCTCTGGAGAAGAGACACTTGAGAGGGATACAACTTTTTCGCAGAAGGGAGTTTAACAAGACTCATGGCCACTCATTAAAATTAGAAGAAAAGAGGTTTAACCTTAAAATACGTAGAGGGTTCTTTACTGTAAGAGCGGCAAGGATGTGGAATTCCCTTCCACAGGTGGTGGTCTCAGCGGGGGCATTGATAGTTTCAAGAAACTATTAGATAAGCACCTGAAAGACCACAACATACAGGGATATACAATGTAATACTGACATATAATCACACACATAGGTTGGACTTGATGGACTTGTGTCTTTTTTCAACCTCACCTACTATGTAACTTTGTAACTATGTTTAGGCTTTAGAACCAATTTAAGTTCCTATATTTATCCAATAGGCCTTGAGGCATAAATTCAAGCAATGAGCTGAAAAAAAGAGAATTAGGATGTTTGTATATATATACATATCTTGATTTTGATGTCAGCATATTGCCAATGCTTCCTTTTAGAATTTATAAAGACAGTTTTTCAGTAATGCATTTAACTTGCATTTTAAGAGTTTCCAAGAACTACATTTTGTCCACAGCAGCCAGAACTTAGTTGTCAAATGAAAATAAAAAGAGCAATCCTACAGTTTGCTCTGGGCACGTGGTTTTTGTTAGCTATGCTTTCATACATGTAACCCAAATTTATATTAACCAAACGAAAATGTTTAAGACTTTACACACACAGCTACGTTTTTCATGCATTGCAGTGTGGTATATTTTAAATATTCAGGGCCATAACTATGTGTAATGGAGTGCTGTAGCAAAACCAATTAAGAGCCTCCCAATTTCTATAGCCACTAAGGGCCATTCACACAAGACAACTCATCAGTGATAGGATCACTAAGAAACCAATTATCTATTTGAATGGAGTCACTCCGTCTCTAGCTAAACCAGCAAGATATCTCTCCCTTGCTAGCAAGGTAGATTCAGCAGCATCGCAAACTAGTAAGGACACAATTCCATACAGGCAAGGTAATGCCTGTTCTGCATGATACTGCTGCTAGCAGTGTGCCATTCCCAACCTTTATGTACAGTCATTTTATCCAAATGTATTTGCCAAATGCTATTGCTAACTGCATAAAAAATTATGTAGCTAGAACATTTTAGCCCTCCTTTCTTTTTTGGTCCACATAGCAGTTGCATGCTCTGCTGTGGATAAAGTTACTACCTTGGTACCATTCATCCCTAAGGAAGATGTGTGGATGGGGGAATTTCTCTCACAGCACTATTGTGTTCTGTCCGCGGGGCGACTTCCCTACCGACAGAACACAATGATTGATGTTGCCAGCTATAGCCAGCGACGCTAATCATTCAGGAAAAACCTGACAGGCTGGTTGTACACAAGTCAATCAATTGATCGACTTGTGTACAACCAGGGGGGTGCCCATACATGGATCAGAATCTGGCTGATACCTGCTGAACTGGCCAAATTTTGATCCATGCATGGCTGTCTTTAGTCTAAGTCTAACCTTGTATAAAGTTAAAGGTAGACTGTTTATAAATTAGAAGCATTAAAATACCCTAGTCAACATTGCCAATATTTTATAAGTGTAGATAGTAAAACTAGAATGGAACTACATATCATTCCATACTAGTATCTAAGAAATCAAATATCATTGCTGGGCCTGTGATCATGGCAAGTTTGTGTGCTAGAAAAGAAGCAAATATGAAAAATGACAGCAGTAATGTCATCTGCAGCCAGATGAAGGGGACAGTTGAATTACCTCTCCTAATTATATTTTAGGCTTGTAGAAAAGTTAATCCTAAAAAGTAAACAGGAAATCAGGATGTTCAGAAAAACCCTGTCTTATATATTAATCCCCCAAACTGCCTCTATGAAAGCATACAGCCTGCCTACATAAGGTCATGTGTTATACTCAGCAGACTTACTGGTAAACCAGTCTTGTTTGACTTTATAAGAAACATATATATTTGTTTCTACTCAACGGCATATAATTAAACAAACCTTACTTTTTAAACTCAACCTATAGCATTATATGGATAGTGGAATATTACTTGAGACATTATTTAAACAGCTGAGCGTATTAAAATGAACCAGTAAATGTAGAAATAAATCTTATATTTTTGGGGGTTTTTTACACTAAAGTATATGTCAGTCATCTAATTATCCACCGTTTTGAGTGGAAATAGTTAAAATGAGGTTACATTTAGCTTAATCACATATGCTAATAAAAAAAAGGTGCTTACGTACACAGCAGTTGGGCTGGACATAGAATATATGGAACCTATAGCAGTGTCAGTCCAGCTCTAAACAAAGTCCGATGGCGGCAGGGCTTGGACTTACTGAGCACAAGTGTGCATAAGTTGGTAAAAATACCCTTTCGGAGCATGCTAGAAACAATTTAATCAGTTCTACAAAGATTACTATCATCAAGAATATTATGACAGTGGGTAGGTAATATTGGCCTTTACAGGGACGTTATCCACGAAACAGGTGCAAAATGGCTGAATCTGCCTTTATGACTGGCTGTCTATGAAGGTGCCTAAATAGGGTAGTAAGTTATTAACAACTTGTAATAATGAGCCAGTGTGCGTTTTGGGTTCAATAGAAGAGAGGTATGCAGCACCATTTTAATGCACTGCTATTATCATCAATAGGCCTTGAATGTGTGTAGATGCTTCTAAAAGCATCTTATGGGTGAACAATCACTACTTAAACAAGTGTCCTTGTGTTGTGCATTAAAGTGCATGCATTAAATGTATAGTTATGAATGGGCTCTCATCCAAATAATAGAGTTGTAGATCCATATGAACACAATATAGGTTCTTTTATTTGCCTAATAAAACAATCCAGAGTTACTAGATTATACCTCCAATTATTAGAACAGAAGTAATAAATACTCATCTAAAATCCCCATGTAATTTAATGGTATCTGGTAATTATAGTATAAAAGCAGGGTATACATGCAAAGTTTTTTTTTTTCTGTTCAACTAGAGGGTTAAAAAAAATCACAGATTCCCGCATGTGATGTAGATCATTGTGCTATTGTGTTCTGACAGTGGGGACTCCCTCCCACCCCATCAGGGGACTCCCTCCCACCCCATCAGGGGACTCCCTCCCACCCCATCAGAATACACAGGTCAGCACTGCAGCCACAGGTTGAATGTGCAGCCACAGATCGAATGCTGGTTATCTAGCAGGACCGATCAACAGAAACCCGATCTGATGACCAGCTTCTGTTGAACAGAGATAGGTACACACAGACTGAAATTTAGCCAATTTCCGCTGAACCTGCCAAATTTCGATATGTGTATGCCCATCTTAACACCCTTTATGTGCCAACACTAGAGTACAATCCAGTCAAGTCTGTGCCATTTATTTAGTCCACCACAGCTAAGCTTTCACACTGAGGCAGTTTTCAAGCGCTTTAGCGCTAAAAATAGCACCTGTAAAGCGCCTGAAAACTGCCTCTCAAGCCTCCCCAGTGTGAAAGCCCGAGTGCTTGCAGGACGGGAAAAAAAGTCCTGCAAGCAGCATCTTTGGAGCGGTGTGGGAGCAGTGTATACACCGCTCCTCCACCGCCCCTGCCTATTGGAATGAATGGGCACCGCATACGAAGCGCCTGAAAAGCGATTCCGAAGTGCCGCATCACGGGCACTTTTAACCCCATTTTTAGACCCTTCTTGGGGATTAAAAGCGCACCGCTATCGCCCGAACAGCGGTAAAGCCCCACTAAAACGAGCAGCAACGCCCCAGTGTGAAAGTAGCCATAGTCTTTTGATACAGTATAATATGTGGTAATAAAGTATAGATTCAAAGCTACAAAAAATATATTCTAAATTTAATCTAAGCTGGCCAAAATAAATGAACTCACATATAGGGTGCCAAACACAGATGCTAATTCTACCAAAACTGCTGCCAGTGTATCACTTTGGGCATAGAGATCAATATGCTTTGTACATAGAAGGAAAGGTGAAAAACTCTTTCTGGTTTTCATGGATTCCATATATATATATATATATATATATATATATATATATATATACAATGGGGGGGTATATATGTTTTAAGGTAACAGCTTTTACTTATCCTCATATTTAAGATGATAACTAAGAGACGATAAGAAGAGACCATTTTGCATCTATCATATATAAAGCATTGCTACTTAAACCAGAAGATTACAGATTGTGGTTACAGAACTCCTTTATCCTCAAAATTCCAACTTATATTATTATGCTATAGTTTTGATTATTATTATTAATTATTTTTTTTATATTTATTATTTTTCTGTGTTTAGGCTATTTTACAAGCAGAAGATAGTTTAAAAGAACTGGATATAGAAATTACTGAGTTGAAAAAATGTGGCGATCAACTACAGGTGGACCAGCAATCAGTGCAAGAATTGTCAAAGCTTCAGGTAAGGGGGAAAAGATAAAATATTTAGATTTTAGCAGGTTTTTGAATTTTAACTATGGTAACACTTAGTAGGAAGAGCAAAAATAAATACACAGAGTAGTGGACATTTATTTGTTTCACACTTTTGAAATTGTGGGTTACCAATTCAGACTCTTTTACCTTATCATCAGGTGCCCTCTGCTGGAAGTGTAGCATATAATCACACTTGGTGGGATGCTCCCTTGAAAGCTGAACTCCAGACAAACACACAGATGAAATACATATACTGTATATAACACATTTTTACCTACCGATAGATTTATATTTCCTGCAGTTCTGAGATTTTCACAGTTCTGCCAGATAACACAGTACTGCCTGGCAGATCAGGGGACCAAATCTTTCTCTGCTGCAGCTTCACTTTTACTTACAGGTCTCTTGTAGTTTATAAAAAAAAAGGCCCTAGCTGGTGTAAAGTGTAAGTATTCTACACAATGCCTGAATGCCAGGCAGATATGAACAGGCAAATCTCCAATAATTCTCATTAGTGTTGGAGCTTACAGCTCCCTTGCCCCCTTCCCCCCAACACACACAGATACAAATTTCTGTTGGTCCCTCTTCAGAAACATATGGCTTTCAGCCATGACAGAAGGGAATGAGAGCTGTTGCAGGTAGTCTGCATTTTATACCTGCTGGCAGAATCTCTGTAAAGGGTAAGTTGACCATTACACGTTTTCTCAACCCTCCTGGCGGTATTCCCGAGTGTGGCTCGGGGTTAAATGTCAGTACCATTAGCGGTAACCCCCGAGCCACACTCGTGATTGTATTGCAGAATCCTGGTACAACATACTTACCTTGTCACCAGGATCCTGCGATGTCCCCCCGCTGTGCCCTCCGCCGGATCATCTGCCTGAGTGTCCTGTGTTCCGGGCTCCGTTCCCTGCGAGTGTCGCAACGCATGGCGGCGGAGCCCGGTGGAAAATTAAAAAAGTACAAAAAACATAACACATGCAGTACACTGTAATCTTACAGATTACATTTCTGTATCCAATTATTTCACCTCCCTTTTGTTACTAGTGCTTTGTCCAGTGCCCTCCCTGCACTTTTATATTATATATATACTGTTCTTTCTGCCTGGAAACTGGAGATTGTCCATAGCAACCAAAAAGTGTCCCATTACGTCAAAAACGGTTTTAGACCAGCTAGAGAACAGCGATAGTAAATTGGAACACTTGCAGAATTGAGTGACAGTGAATTGTGGGTAAATTAAGTTTATTATTATTATATTATTATTTTTTATAATTATTTATAGTTATTTATTATATTATAATTTATGATTTTGTGTTTCAAACTTTATCATACCCGGGATGTCTACTAGACTCTTGTTTGGAGTTGTTTCAGATTTAAGTGAGTTATTCCTAAGAATTACAAGCCTACAATATAAAAGGCCAAATTTCCATGCCAAACATTGTACCGCTTTGAGATTCAAAAATCTGACATAATCATACCGCCAGGGAGGCTACAAGGTTCTCGTGCACCACAGTGTCCCCAATATGTTATAATGATGTCCTCTGATCCCCAAACAAATGCCCACCTCTTCAGCTGTTGACACCATTGCCCCCCGTTTGTCCTAAAGATGGCAGGATGCATCCAGTGCCAGATGCACAGCCCTGGAAATCCACACTTCTGCAGCTCAACAATTTTGCGAGTAAAGGAGAGAGGACTGTGCATGTGTGGGTGGGGAGGGAGGTCGCGTATACTCATTCATGGATTTTTGGGGCTGCGCATCTGGCTTGGGTATATCCTACCCTCTATCTACAGGGTGGATTGGGGATAACAGTTGTTTTAGCTACTGAAGAGGTGAGCATTTGTTTGGGGAATGGGGGACAGCATTTCAATATATTGGGGACACTGTGGTGCACGGAAACCATTTTTGAGGAATGTGGGTAAGGCTTCATGTACACGGAATGTTTTTACAAATTCTCCTGAACGATTTAACTTGACAGATAGTAACCCACGTTTAAAACGTACGTCTGCCGCATTTACATGCTGCGTTTAGCCTCGTTTGCGTTTAGAAGTGTTTAAAAAAAAAATTCTTCCATGAGGCAGTAAGGGTCAGCGGTGCTCACATCACTTCCTGGAACTTCTTTCCTCACACCTGGCAGCTTTTCGTACACTTTGCGCTCGTTAGACGTCGCTTTCCCGCGTCGGGTAAAGAATGGCACTAACCATAGTAAGTGTGCTGGGAAAACATGTACTTTGTTTAGGCTGTGCAAAGCCCTTGCATGTGCTCCTTACTTTTAAAGCTAGTTATAAATTAGGGTGGTTTACATTTTGGCTTCATAAGAGTAAACTAAACTGTAGTGAATTATTAATAAATAGAAGGCAAAAGTTGTTATAATATGTTATCCTTAAACATTTTCTTTTAATGTTTGCGTTACGTGTATGCATATGATTGTAGTACCACAGTTAATATAAAATAGATCTAAAGGCAAACTTTTTTAAATTTTGGATAGACTAAGTTATAACCCCTGTCAATTTTTTGCCATTGAGGAGATTTCCTTTCATTTGCTGTCCAACAGCCAAAACAGGAAGTGAAAGGAAATCCCTTCAAAGGAAAGATAAAGCTGGTTGTCACTAGAACTAGGGTTCCTATTGAAAGATTTCCCCTCTATTCCTGTTCTGGTGACAACCTAAAATTTGGGGTTTTCTTTCACTTTCACTCTCGGTGATAACAGTAAACGGGACAAATAGAGAGGATGGATCTCCCTAATTGGGGCACAGGCAGCAATAGAAAACTGACAGGTTAACCTTCTTCACTGCATCCGAATCAAAAATAGTTTATCCTTTATTTACATCTTAGCTACACAAACTGCTCAGCCAGTGCTCAACAAGTCATAATTAGTGGTCTTTTGTTAAATTGATAGATCTTGTTTTCTATTTCCTGTGTAGGACACGTATGATGAATTGATGATGATAATCAACTCAAGAAGAGGTGGGCTAAATCAGAACCTAGCTCTAAAGAGTCAGTATGAAAGAGCTCTGCAAGACCTGTCTGACTTGATTGAAACAGGAGAGGAGAAGATGTCTGGAGGACAGAAATGCATTGTCTCCTCTAGAGAAGAGGTCCACAATATGCTTCAAAAGCACAAGGTAAGTGTATGTAAATTGGCACGTACAGTTATAATGCTGGCATTACTCAAGCTCCTCTGCTTGAATTGTAAGTAGATCTGCACCCATATAAAGCTAAATCCTGATAATGGTAGAATTACCACATAGCATATGTGAAGAGAAATGGTATAGACCCAGATAGCTGGTGATCCGAAATAGAAACGGAGAAAATTGTTACACAACTCCAGTCACTTTCTCAGGCGCTGGGTTTACATTAGAGATTAGAAGACTGGAAGGCTGTCAGCACACTGCTAGGAGGGGGGAGCAGAGGGTGCTAAGCTGGCTTAGGCATTATTCACACTGGCACTGCCAAGCCTGCATTTACATGCATTTAGAGGACTTTTTTAAATGTATATACAGTGTAAAAGGTCCGAATAACACCTGGTTTACTTGCAGTCGGTTTAGCTGCATTTAGAGAAAATAGAATTCTGTTCATCTAGCATGTAGACACAACTAAATATGTCTAAACACAGTTAAATCTAATTTGAAGCAGGAACATCTAAAAACAAGTGATCTGGGAAGCATTCAAATTGTTTAAACTTCACAGAAAACATCCCCTACATTTAGAAAAGCTAAATGCAGGGGTGCCAATGTGAATGAGGCCTTAGCAATATATTTTTCTTAGATTATATAAAAAATTACAAAGACATTAACAGAGTGAAAAAAAACAAAAAAAACACAAGTGATATAGGCGGCGAGGTGGGAGGGGAATAAATCCTCCCGCTGCTTGTATAACAATACTAATCCAGTGCAGGGCTGAAAAGTGTACCATATAGAATTCAACAAATAATGACTATAACAGGTTCTTTATAGAATATAAAAAAAAAATAATATGCCTAGCAGCAATAGAATACTCATAATATAAAAAGATTAAGGCCCCTTTCACACTTATACGACTTGTCCCACGATTTTGTACTGCAAAATCGTATGACAAGTCATTCTCCATGATTTTCAATGACTACCATTCATATTGGCACGACTTTAAGTCGTGCCGACTTGAAAGTAGTCCCTGCACTACTTTGGTCCAACTTCTATGCGAGTTGTACTCCATAGACCTCAATGTTAAACCCTGAAGTAGCATGCAAGTCGTGCCTGAATATTATATAGACACGACTTCAGCACGACTTTGTAAGCACAAGCCTGGCCTCGCTATTCGGGAAAGGAAAACTTTTCTTTCCTTTCCCGATGAGCGACAGGCAGTGCTGACAGCTGTCTGGTATGAATCCAGAGGGGGAACGCTGCGCCAAGTTTTAAATAAAAAAACCGGCGTGGGTTCCCCCCCAGGGGCATACCAGGCCCTTAGGTCTGGTATGGATCTAAGGGGAACCCCCTACGCCGAAAAATCGGCGTGGGGTCCCCCCCAAAATCCATACCAGACCCTCATCCGAGCACGCAGCCCGGCCGGTCAGGAATGGGGGTGGGGACAAGCTAGCGGCCCCCCCCTCCTGGACCGTACCAGGCCGCATGCCCTCAACATGGGGGGGTGGGTGCTTTGGGGCATGGGGGGCACCCTGCGGCCCCCCCACCCCAAAGCACCTTGTCCCCATGTTGATGAGGACAAGGGCCTCTTCCCGACAACCCTGGCCGTTGGTTGTCGGGGTCTGCGGGCGGGGGGCTTATCGGAATCTGGGAGCCCCCTTTAATAAGGGGGCCCCCAGATCCCGGCCCCCCACCCTATGTGAATGAGTATGGGGTGCATGGTACCCCTACCCATTCACCTAGGGAAAAAAAGCATCAATAAAAACACAGTACACAGGTTTTTAAAATAATTTATTAGGCAGCTCCGGGATCTTCTTCCGACTTCGGGGGTCCTCTTCTGACTTCGGGGGTCTCTCCGGCGTCCGCATCTTCTGCCGGCTCCACCACTATCTTCTGGCGCTCTTTTGCCAGCGGTGGTCCGGACCTCTGGATCGTCTTCTTCCCTCTTCTCTTCCAGAGATGTTGACACGACGCTCTCTCCAGCCAGAATGGTCTCTGTGCGCTCCGTAACTGACTTATATAGGCGGTGGCCCCGCCCCCTTATGCCGTCACAGTCCCTGTGCATGCTGGGACTGTGACGTTTTAGGAGGCGTGGTCACTGGGTGAGGACCACGCCCCCTTATGACGGCACAGTCCCAGCATGCCCCGGGACAGTGACCTCATAGGGGGCGGGGCCACCGCCTATATAAGTCAGTTGCGGAGCGCACAGAGACCATTCTGGCTGGAGAGAGCGTCGTGTCAACATCTCTGGAAGAGAAGAGGGAAGAAGACGATCCAGAGGTCCGGACCACCGCTGGCAAAAGAGCGCCAGAAGATAGCGGTGGAGCCGGCAGAAGATGCGGACGCCGGAGAGACCCCCGAAGTCAGAAGAGGACCCCCGAAGTCGGAAGAAGATCCCGGAGCTGCCTAATAAATTATTTTAAAAAACCTGTGTACTGTGTTTTTTATTGATGCTTTTTTTCCCTAGGTGAATGGGTAGGGGTACCATGTACCCCATACTCATTCACATAGGGTGGGGGGCCGGGATCTGGGGGCCCCCTTATTAAAGGGGGCTCCCAGATTCCGATAAGCCCCCCGCCCGCAGACCCCGACAACCAACGGCCAGGGTTGTCGGGAAGAGGCCCTTGTCCTCATCAACATGGGGACAAGGTGCTTTGGGGTGGGGGGGCCGCAGGGTGCCCCCCATGCCCTAAAGCACCCACCCCCCATGTTGAGGGCATGCGGCCTGGTACGGTCCAGGAGGGGGGGGGCCGCTAGCTCGTCCCCACCCCCATTCCTGACCGGCCGGGCTGCGTGCTCGGATAAGGGTCTGGTATGGATTTTGGGGGGACCCCCACGCCGATTTTTCGGCGTAGGGGGTTGCTCTTACAATTCATACCAGACCTAAGGGCCTGGTATGTCCCTGGGGGGGAACCCACGCCAGTTTTTTTATTTAAAACTTGGCGTGGAGTTTCCCCTTATGATTCATACCAACTACTGTATGTTTTAATTTGTTAATGCCAAAAACGTGGCAAAGTAGTACTGCTCCCAAATCGCGGCAAAATCGCGGTAAAATAGCGGCAAAATCGCGGCCGCAAAATCGCGGTAAAATCGTGCGACTTTGAAGTCGTATAAGTGTGAAAGGGGCCTAAAAGAGACATTTGAAAAAGGCAATAGCCAATAAGTTATAGTTCAAAAAAGCAAAAAACGATATACCTGCTCAGGTGCATCAAAGTCCCAAGCAAAATTTGAAAAATAATTATGTTATTATAAAAAGAAAAGATGAAAAAAAAGGAAGAAAAAAAGTGAATGAGGCCTTAGACTAGAACTTCAGTGATTCTTCTGGGAATTAGAGGATGAATTGCTCCACAGTGTCTGCAGCTATAGAAATGAGTGTGGGCTTATTTTAAGGCTCCCATATTCCCTTATTGCTTTTTAGAATATATAAATATTTGACTGTCCACAGCCTGATAAAGTTGCACTTTAGGAATTCAGATTTTGATGTTTGATTGATATTTTACTGTATTTGCCTTGCTTTAAATACATCTCCATAAATACTAGTGAAGTGTCTAGTAAGAATATTAAAAGAAAGGGTTAATGGACATGGCAGATTAGAGCCATACACTATCCAGATCGGGATTATTGTGGGTGCAACCTATACAAATCAATGACAGGCTGGCTGACTGTCTCTACAAATATCAGCCAGGGTTGTAGTTTTCTTCAGCTAATATATTTTTGTTCAATATGATTTTTTTTATAGTAAAACTAAGTCTGAACATCTGTGCACATTTATAATCAACAAAGGTAGGAAGGTCTGCTGCAAAATCAAATACAGTTCCTGCAATGCCTAACTAACTTCAGAGTCCGCTAACGATAACACTGTTTTATTGTGGATGAATAATAATATTGTCAAACATATGAGTTTGGGCCAAATATCATTTGCAAATGGAAATATCACTTTTATATTCATTACGAATACATGGAATATTTTCCAGGAGTATTTCCAAGGCTTGGAGTCACACATGATCCTCACCGAAACACTTTTCCGGAAAATCAGCAGCTATACTTCTCCTAGGGAGACTCAGCAACACTCAGATTTGATGGCGAGAGCATCTGCTGTACTGAAACAAGCTCACAAGAGAGGAGTAGAGCTGGAATACATACTAGAGGTAAGGCTAAAACCCATTCTACGTGAATGATTCTTATGTATATAGCACACAGTACTTAGCAACTTTGATTGTTATTATGTTATTTGACTGACCTCACAAAACAGTAAAAGGGATATGTGCATATGTATTGATTACAAAATATCAATTGATCACCAAACTACATGGATATTAGACATAAATATTTTAAATACAAAATTGTCCTGTTTTAACTTTCTCTGGGTTTTCAAGTGCCAATGACTTAGGATGTGTGATATTTAATTTCCATAGACTTGCATGGTTGTAATAAGTACTGAAGTACTGTTTTGTTTTTGGTAGAGTGGATCAGAGTTTAATCCACCAGTGGGTATTAAAAACAAGACCCTGATAAAGAAAGCAGCACCCACCCCTGGCACGATTGTACACTCTTCTGCTTTGCTATTGAGTTAAGCTTCTGGAGTCATTAAATAAAGTGTGTGCACTGTGTATTGTTGTGGCTAGTCCAACAGAGAGTGCATTATGTGGATATAGATCATTCACTGTTTAGCAGATTCCCCGTAGGAATATACGGAGAACTCATAACTTCCAGTGACAGCGGTACAATGCTGGAAGGTGAAGGAGATCTCCCTACCAGGGTGCTGGTAAAGACTTAGTGGGTGGATTAGAACTTGCTCTCACTCCATCCATTTGGAAAATTACGTTATGAGTTTAGTTATGCTTTCTCAAAAAAAAATGTATCTGTTAAACTCTAAAGAGAACACAAGAAAAAGCTTCATGACTAAGAGTGTCTGCAAAATTAAAATTGTCATATCATTTAGTCCAATTCATACTTTCTGTTATCTATACTTCCTATAATATAACAATAGTAACTAATTAAGTAAGTAATTAATTGGCAACAAGGGCAGTTATTCCTACAGATATTAAACATCAAAAGGCTCAATTCTCAGTATACAACTGTATTTTTTCAGTCAATGTACGAACTTTAGATTGCTTTTAGTAAAAGCAGAATTAAGTATTATTAATGGTTTAATACTCCATGAATTGCACCCATCTGCTACTTTCATGCCCAGAAGTCATGCATAGTTTTCTAAGGCAGTTCCGAATGAGGAACATTCATATTTAAATTATATGCATAATGTTGGTAATCTGGGCTAAACTGGGATTTGCAAATAGTGCCAACAAAACTGTATCTATATTCCCTCCTTGGCACTGACCGTTTTCCCTTGTTACATTCAGTTAACTAAAGGCAAAACATTCAAGGTCATTGTTAGGCTTTCTAGCTTATCAGCATGAGGAAATATAATGGGAAATCTTTGTTTTTTCTTTTTTATTATTATACTTACTGTACACAATTATGACCTAAGGACAAGCTGAACTTTTAGTTTAAATCAGCTAAATACATTTCAGCTGTATCAAAATGTGTGCAACATCTTACAGTTGGTTTTCTTTAAAAAAAAAAAAAAAGCCATAGCCTAAATGGAAAAGCCTGTTCCCTACCAGCATGCTTTAAAGATGCACCCTTGCTGTCTGTGCAGAAGCAGTGGTCTCTTTTAGAGGTCGACCGATATATCGGACGATATTTGGCGTTTTTTACTTAATCGGCATCTGCCGATTGTGCTGATAAAAAAGGCCGATTGTAACTTCAGCCGTGACTTGCAAATGACTTCTGTAATAGAGTCAATGCAAGTTTCCTGAAAGTTATCTTCTCTCCTCCTCTGGGCAGCCTGCCAAGTCTGATAAGAAGATACATTTGTATCTCTTCAAGTTCTTTTTTATCAATAGACTGAACTCTGTGTAGGAATTCTCAGTTTAACCATTTAAAGACTAAATCTTTTCTGACACTTGTTGCTTACAAGTAAAAAACCTGTATTTTCTGCTAGAAAATCACTTAGAACCCCCAAACATTATATATATATATTTTTTTAGCAGAGACCCTAGGGAATAAAATAGCGGTTGTTGCAATATTTTATGTCACGCGGTATTTGCGCAGCGGTCTTTCAAACACAATTTTTTTTAAAAAAAAATACAGTAATGAATTAAAAAAAAAACTAAGCAGTAAAGTTAGCCCATTTTTTTTTCGTCCAAAAGTTTTGATTACCTGTTTTTGTGTATTTAATATTTAAGATAGTTTTTTTTTTTTCCTAAATTATACATACAAGTGAACTGATTGGAGGTTTGTTTTGTTTAATGTTTAAATGTAAAAAATTTTCTTTATCACTTAAGGTTGCTTTCACACTGGAGCAGGCATGCGTTGATGGTAAAACGCTGCTAGTTTTAGCGGCGCTTTACCGTCATTTTAGAGGCGCTATTCGGCTGCTAGCGGGGCGCTTATAACCCAGCTAGCGGCCGAGGAAGGGGTTAAATGCGCCCCTGAAGCGCCGCTGCCAAAACACTTTGCAGGCGCTTCGGCAGCGGTGTGCATTCATTTCAATGGGCAGGAGTGGTGGTATACACCGCTCCAAAGATGCTGCTTGCAGGACTTTTTTTTTTACATCCTGCCAGCACATCGCCTCAGTGTGAAGGCACTCAGGATATCACACTGAGACTGCAGGGGAGCCGTTTTACAGGCACTTTACAGGCGCTCTTTTTAGCCCAAAAGCGCCTGAAAAACACCCCAGTGTGAAAGGGGTCTAACTGTTAGATTTTATGAGATGAAGGGAAAAAAAAAAAAATCGGCCAAATATATCGGCCCAAAAAAAATCGGCATCACATATCGGAATCGGCCACCGCGATTTCTAAATATCGGCATCGGCCAGAGAAAAACCCATATCGGTCGACCTCTAGTCTCTTTGCAGAGGTCTGACACGTCCCTTTCTGGGTCAGACCTATACCTCTGAAATCTTCAGATTTCATGAGGCAAATATGAAGCAGTAGCAGCCTCCATGTTACTCTCATTACAGGTTTTTCCTAAAATATTTTTTATTGTATTTTAGGAAATTACTGATTACAGGTGTACTTTAAAGTGGAACCACGCTGTATCTGAGCACCACAAAGTAAAAATAATGTGGTTTCATTATTCAAAGCAAACTTCCCCATCCCAAATCAATATTAATGTGGTTTTAATATTCAAAGTAAACTCCCCCGTCCATCAATGTCTTCATGCTTTATTTTGCTGAGAAATCACTTTGAAAAACATTTCCCTAGCATCTCTGACCGTGGCCATCTTGAGTAAAGGCAGATAATTCATGTAGTGTTTACTTCTTGGAATACATTTGCACTTAGCTCAAGCACGGAGGCAGGAGGGTGTGCTGAGCTAAGAAAACCCCTCCTAAAGACTCATGGGATGTATGACATTATTTACCTAGGCATGGAAACCAGGAAGTAGCTGAAGAAATGTTTAAAAAAAAAAACATTTAAAGCAAGTACATGTATTTTCCTATCTATTTACTAATGCTAGTAGCATAAGGATTAAAATGCCTTGATTGAGAGAGTGAAGTTACACTGTGAAGTTTAACTGTGTGGTAGAGCTTCAACCACATAGCTAGAAGCAGTCTTGGCATATTGATTCACGTGATTTGGGACATACCAAGGTACTCTAAAATGTACAAAAGTAAATGTACAAAATAAAACCCATTGATTCTGTTTTTTCCTTCTGGAGTCAGCTCTTAAACCATATATGTTCAGCCATTTTTTCTTAGTTTTGGGGTTTTTTAGAGTTCTTAGAGATTTCCCCTCCCTTCTCTTTTAATTATTTTTATTGTTTTGTTTTCATGGAATAACATAATGAAAACATTATACAAAATGTTTATATGAGGGTAGAGAGAAACATTCTTACATTTACACAAGATAAGGAACCGTAATCCCGCTATGGAAACGTTTTCCTATCATTTCCAATGGGGGTGGGGTGTCCCGGAGACCAAGTCTCCCTGGGGAATGGAGGCTTGGAGAGGGGGCATTCATTAGGGTCCCCTCTTTTTATCCGGATGTCAAGTTTTACCAGAGTGGAAGTGAGCGTAAGACCCCATACACACTATCCAACTTTTGTTGTCAGATTTCCTTTAGATTTACCAAAAACCGTGTAGTGCAAGGGCCTGCCTTATTGCATACAAATTGAAACTTTTAATTCATATTATATGGTTTTGGTAAATCTGAAGGAAAAAATCTACAAAAAATTGTATAGTGTGTATCCAGCTTTACTCTCCAACAGCGACACAGGGAGAAATTAAAATGCTTTTCTTTAGGAGAGTGGAGGACGGCTTCCTGTCACTTCATGTTTGGTAAAACCATTATCAGCATGCCAGGAAATGTGAGAAAATCCTTCCCATTGGACTCACGCTGTCAGTAAAAAGCCAAAAAGCCTTCTAATCATTCCCTACTCTATTTAGAACTAGGATAAAAAGTTTGTGTCTTGACTTATGCCCTAATATTTGCTTTTGGTACAGACTTTCTATGGGTCTTTACTTAAATATAAAACTTTTTTTATTTTAAGAATTCATCTGCATAATATTGAGAATTGGTGCATAAGATTCCTGAAAGTGTATCTTTTGAGGAGAGGATGGGAATTTGGGATTCATTTAATGTCGACCATGTAATCAGTGCTGAGGCATTAGTCATTGGATCTCTGCTGATAGGGAGAATCACTGTTTAGGTTGAGCCGCTGACTGGCCAGCTCTACCTGAATGTCAATTCTCCTAGAATCGTAGGCATAAACCATATCGGCAATGGACATGTCTCCAAATTGATCAAGTATTTATTAGGGAACATAGATACCTGTTTTTTTTTCTGTCAATGATACATTTTTTTATAACACTTAGGTGTTTTATTCCCTTTCATAACTGTGACTATGTCAGGTTATTTACTTTAATTGTTTTAAACTGTATGTATTATATGGTGTTTTCTGTATTGCACAAATCTCTAGACATGGATGCAATTGGATGAAAAATATCAAGACCTAAGCAGGCAGCTGGAGACAATTGAGAGCAACATACCTATTGTGGGGCTTGTGGAAGAATCAGAAGAAAGACTAAAAGAAAGAATTCAGTTGTATCAGGTACTGTGAAATATATTTTATCATCACCAAGTAATTAAAGGTATAAAATGAATCACATTTCATTCAGGTTGCCTCTTTTTTCACAATCTCTCTGTTTGTTTGGTTATGATCTACCTTTTAATATTCATTTTCATATATTCTCCAAGCCTAGTGTTGATTTGTTGATAACATAGTATAAAGAACACATCTGGATAAGCTGCCTCTTGTAGTTGCGGAGCCTCTGAAAAATATGTGGTAGCTCCGGACCAATAAAAAAGCTTGTAGTGCCGCTCCAAGAAAGAGGAAATGTTTTCTCCCCCTCGTCCTCAGATGTGGGGGTGCTGGCGTCCAAACAAACTTATCCAGCAGTAATGATATTAAACATCCAGGACACTACCCCCCCGATCCGACACATGTTTAGTGTTAGGTGGCCTCAGCTAGCGCTACTCAGCCAGCACTAACTACACCCTATGCCACGCTTCATTCCACCTAAATCATAGGGTCGGGTGAGCGGCATCCTTAATGCTTAGCTCCGGACTAATAGCCTTGAGAATTTGTTCTGGTGTCAAATAAGGGGTTGGTGTAAGGCCTCATTCACAGGGGCGGACTGATCCATGCACCTGTGTGAAAGGCCATCTTCACCCATGCAGGATGCACAGGTGTTCCATGCAAATGCACGTAGGCAGTCTGTTCAAATCAATAACAGGCGACCTGATCAGACAGACTAAAATCTGATCTGTGCTTTGGGCCCACGCTGATGTACACTCCAGGACGTTCTTGAAGATACATACAGGTCAATGCAGCTGACCACCTGTCGTTGATTTGAACAGGCTGACTGCACGCAGTTGCCCAGGACACCTGTGCATCCTATCCGGGTGAAGGCGGCCCATCATATGGGTATACAGATCTGTACACTCGTGTGAATGAGGCCTAAGAGAAGGCTAAAATGGGGCTGAAAATGTCAGTGTAGCTTTACCACAGTCAGGGCTGCTCTGCTAAAGATCATAAACAAATTTCTTAGCAAGATGGCCATTTTTCTAGGCGCGCCTAACTACATATGCAGATTTTGTAGTTCCAGGACTAAAGCTTCCCAGTTGGTGGCTTGAGAACCCTGTGGCTGGCACCACTTTCTAGGGTCCTGCACTTTACACCTATTTAATGGTATTTCATCTCAGTGTTTAACATTAATGTCATCATTGATTTATTTTGTTTGTCATTGGTGTTAAAAATACAGCATCTAAATGGGGCTCACGGTCCAATAGTGGTTGTTACTGATCTGTTTTGATTTTGACAATTGTTAGTTAGCTAACTAACCAGTTCTCATTGTATGTTCTTTACAGTGCTTTAAGTCCAGCTTGGCAGAGTACCAACCAGGACTTTACCAGGTCTTGGAAGATGGGAAGAGATTGCTGATGTCAATCAATTGCTCAGAGCTAGAGAGCTCACTGAATCAGCTAGGAGAGCAATGGCTGAACAGCACCAGCAAGGTTTCCAAGGAATTGAACCGACTGGAGAATATCCTCAAACACTGGACAAGGTATCACAAGATTACTGGGATGCCCAATAGGACCTAGCACCAAAACGAAATGATTATTAGTGACACATTTGTATTATTTTAAGGAACAGATTTTCCCAATGCATATGGATTAAAAATATGAAAATTAGTCTGAAGCTCTACTCTAACTGTTTTATTGCCATGGATGTAAAGATAAGGTCAGAACAGAAATACTTGAATCAGGCCAACTTAGTAACCCTTATGTAACCCTTATGTCCACTGTGTTTTCAAAGGCTGTACATTTATGGTTGCTTCAGTGAACTAATACTAACAGACATATGGTGCTTGAGATTGCTTGCCAAAAAGCTGCCCATTACATTCATTCATACAATTTGCAACACTTTCCTGGAGTGTAAACAAAACCACAGTGACCAGCAAGTGGCTGTAGAAGCATAGGGGGGCATAGAAAACTTTATGAATGGATGTCATCACATCCATTCATAAAGTTTTCTACATTTCTCATTAGCCACTGCAGCACTGTTTACATTTTTTTCAGGATGGAAAACGGGGAGACCTTTAATCAGATTTTTAATGATCTCCTGCAAAGTAAAAATGAATTGAAAGTGCTGCATTCATGAGCACTTCTGAGTTCAGGGCAGTGCTAGGGGAAAAGGAGATTAAGGACTCTGTGCCTTCTAATTCTTTTTCCAGCACAAAGAACCACCTCTATCCACACTACCCATAGTCAATTGTCAGGAGTTGGGAAGAGAGGGTGGTTACACTCCTACCGGAGGTTTGGATTAGGCTGGGAGCAATGGAAGATACTTCTGAGTTAGGAATACATACATAAATAGAATTTTCTTTTTTTAAACCAGAGTTTAATGCCATTTCAACTAATTAGCTAAACTAGCATGTTGCTGCCACATGCAATGCAATAGTACATTTACTATATGTTCTGATGTTCTTCAGTAAATATCTCAAATTAAATCTCAGTAATTTATAAATACATTTTCCACGTAATTTAAAATACTTGTATAAAAGAACTAAATTAGCCATAATATATCATTTCTCTTTCTAGATATAAAAACGAGTCAGCCGAACTTGTTCACTGGTTGCACTCTGCAATGGATAGACTGGACTTTTGGACTGAACAATCTGTTACTGTGCCTCAAGAGCTGGAGACGGTCAGAGATCATCTAAGTGCTTTCTTGGTAAATATATATAAGATGGTTAAGGAACTCACGTAAAGGTGCCTGCATTCATGTCTACCCTATTTTGAGTCATGTGGGACCCCAAAATCCTGTGTGCCAGCTGTTTAAAGGAGAAGTCCAGCCTGAGCTTTTTAGGCTGGGCTTCTTCTATGGGTCACAGGAGTGCAATTCGTTTTGCACTCCTGTGACCCGTTTTCAGTGGAGAGTGGTCTACAGTCTGCTCTCCAGTGATGTCACTGCAATCAGTTGAGGCAGCGTGTCATCCCGACTTAGGAAGTCTGGATCCGCCAGCTGCCTGGACTGATGGCAGTCTCAGCCTCTCAGCGAGCCGCTGAGAAGCTGAGAAGGCCGCTCTCTGCCCCTCCACAGCTCAGCGATCCAATGAGCATGGAGGAGCAGAGCAGGAGAGATGCTGACTGATAGCCACCAGCTCTCCGCTTGGGGAGATGACAGAACCGAGCCATCGCCGATGTTCGATGGCTCGGTTCTCAGTGCAGAGGCGGCAGGGAACAGATGCAGCATCGGTCTAATGCTACATCCACCTAGGTAAGTATTAATCTGCAAAAAAAAAACATACTTCTCTTTTAATCCTGTGGTCAGTATAGAAGCTACAATCAAACTATCAATTTACTGGTTTGCTTTTTTAGAATGGATAAAGTGGGAGGATGAGCCAGTCTGAACTCTAATTCTTCCCTTATACATAGATTATAGTGTCATTAAACCCAAAAGCAAACATTTATATTGCAGCTCGCCATTTCTTAGATGTGATAGCTGCATTCATTTTAGGCTTTTATTTATTTTACTTGCATCTGGTGATCTAGCCAGTAATTCTGTTTATTTCAAAAGATTAAGCTTTCCAGCAAAAAGTGTTTTGCTTTTATTTATTTATGTAAAACATGTATCCCAAAAGGAAAAAAATGTTTTGCTGTAACTGCTTATAAAATGTGATCTGGAGTCTGGCTTCAATTTGTTAGTGTATTTAAACCCCCTAGTACATCTAACACTCCCCTCCCTCCAGACTGACAATGTTGCTGTCCAAAGGCGCCCCCTGTGCTAATTTATCCAGATTGTAGGCACTTTAAAGCTGTTGTATACCCGCAAATTTTTTATTTTTTTTTAACCCTGTAAAGCAAAAGGCATAATGAGCTAGTATGCACCGCATACTAGCTCATTATGAAATACTTACCTTAGAACGAGGCGTCAGTATCTTACCTGGTCCACGCCGAGGGAGCTGTCATGTTGCACGTGTCTTCCGGGTATCGCGGTTCCAGCGCTGTGAGTGGCTGGAGCCGCGATGTCACCACTCCCGCGCATGCGTGCGGGAGATTTCTTACTCGGCAAGGTCCCGCAGCTGCCGGGCTTCAGCCGAGAATCCCCTGTGCGCATGCGCCGCTGCAGTCGGCGGCGCATAGCAAGGGGAATATCTCCTAAACCGTAAAGGTTTAGGAGATATTTTTTTTACCTACAGGTAAGCCTTATTATAGGCTTACCTGTAGGTAAAAGTAAAAAAATAGACTATACAACCGCTTTAATATAAGGATTTGTTTACTGGCCAGATCACCAGGTGACAACAGAGGGAAAGGATGCCTAAGAAAAGAAAATTGATGTAGCCACCACATCTAAGGATTGGTAACCTGCAATATATTGCATTTTTTGGTTTTGGGTTTAATACTGCTTTAAGTTAACACTTATGTAGAGATTTCATACTGAAGATAGGGAGTAAATGTTTTTCATACTGAAAATATGAAGTAAATGAATACAAGGTTGAACTTTGTGAGCTCTAAGGCCCCTTTCACACATGTGGATGTAAACGGATGATCAGCCAGTTACATCAGTTTACATCTGGATCAGTGAACATCTGTTTTTTTAAACTGATCAAAGCCCTATTTTTGTTCCATTAAAAAAAACAGATGTAAACGGACAAACAGTCCATTTTTGCATCCTTTTTTGCACTGGTAGGGGTTGTAAAAAAACTGATGAGAAACTGGTGAGCAACTAATGAGCAGCTGATGAGAAACTGATGAGAAGGTGATGTAAACTTCATCCATTTTTTCTTTAAAAAAATGTGACTGAACTGCTGAAATGAACGGTCGCATGTGTGAAGGGGCTTAAGGCTAGATTTAAACTAGAATGTGGTTCCTGGAAACCCACGATATGTGCACATTTTCCGCACCACGTTCAAAACGCATTGCCCTTGCGATCTGCTGCAAGTGTCAATGTTAAGTTAATGACACCCCAAAGGCAGGTAGCAAACATAGTGCCTTTTCCTGCATCGGATCCAGTTGCAGTGCGTTTCCAAAAGTAGTGCATGCACTGCTTTTGTGTAAAGCAGTGCAATTCAAGCTCATTCAAAATGAATAGTCTCAAATCGCACCGCACTGAATCGAACAGAAACATGCAGTGCGTTCCTGTGCGATTTATAATGTGAATTGGGACCTAATGTGTTTTTTGTAGCAGTGAAAAGGCACCATCACATGATACCCAGCTACAGTGGTTAGGAATGAAATTTGGGTTCACTGTTAGCAAGTCAAAAGAGCCAATGATTTGAAGTGTTGCATAACCAATCCCCTTACTATAAAAGAGTGGGCTCACGGCAGCCATGTTATCATAGTGTGTGGAAGCTGTATTTCTGTGTAGGGAAAATACACATTTTGTTATTTCTGTTTGTATATTGATTTATATTCATGTTCGCATTGGTACATGTCACCCATAGTGGTGCCCAGCTTCCTATACCTATTGTTTGCAATAGCTTGTCTTATAACTCCGTACAAATAATCAGAATTGAATAACAAAATTCACCCCACAGACTTCACCACAAATGAGCAAATGCAAATTTAAAACATGATTTGCGAAGCTGTTAGAGAACTAATTTCAGCCCTAATATTTGTATGCCGAATATTTTCATGTAGATCCAAGCATTAAGTAACAGAACCAGATAGAATTATCCAAGTTTGTGGACAGATCATTTATTGCATACCTTTATTGTGCTGACACACATGATTATACATGCTTTAAAAAATGCTGACACACAAGATTATAAATGCTTTAAAAAAATGCTGACACATAAGATTATATAAGCATTTAAAAACTCAATATTGGCTCTACACTGCCATATACATTTTTTTTCACAGACATTTCAAAAACAAAAAATAAAAGCCTGCTGGTCATAAGTCCTGTGTCTTGTTCGGTCTTCCTGTGTTATCTCAAGGAGCCTAATCAGTCATCCTAGTTCTTACTTTGGACTACAGAGCACTTACTCTCTAAGTTGTAGAGATGAGGACAGGGGGGGATGGGACTCATTAGTGTAGCAAAAGGCAACTGGGCAGGACTGACACCATTTCTTGTGCTTTCGGTCCAATAAACTCTTGTGTATTGTCTGAAAAACAAGAGATTAGTAGCATTTTGACTGGTCCACAGGTATTGTAGTTGTTTTACAGAGTCTTCAAAGGGATGAAGTTTGTGAAAATGTACATGTATCGCAGAGATGTACTGCATGTGTTAACATGAGAAGCCGTTGCTGACCGCCATCAAAAAAATGCTAACTACCTGGCTGCCCCAGAACAAGCATGCAGCAACGAAAATGAGAACCTCCTGATTTGCATGCTTCATGGTGAATGATCCAGAAAGTACCTAAGCAATTGGATCATTATGATAACCTAGCAACTAGTATTTTTGGAAAGGTGTCTACTATAGACGTCTTCTTATTCTTTAGGTCTCCTTTAATTGTTAACATCTTCATAAGTACTTTAGGAATTGAACTTTCACACGAAGGAAGTAAATGATCTCAACTTGACATACGTTTTACATTGTCCTAGGAGTTCTCCAAAGAGGTTGATGCCAAATCTTCTCTGAAGTCATCAGTGCTGAGCACTGGAAACCAGCTGCTTCGTCTGAAGAAAGTGGATACAGCAGCACTTCGTTCTGAACTGGCAAAGATAGATAATCAGTGGACAGAGCTCCTCACTCATATCCCCGTAGTACAAGAAAAGCTTCATCAGGTAAGATAGGACAGTCTGATGTCACTGAATAATAAATTATTACATTTTCCTGGCTTTAAAGTGACCCTTTCCTTTGTCCAAGCAGGACTGAGTAAAGGGGTCATCTAACATTCCTCACTTCCTTTCTTTGCTCCCACGCCACTCCTGTGGCTTCTGGGAATGGGGAAAGAGTGCCTCATCTAACCTTCAAATCAATTTGCTGCAGATTGCACAGGGCTATGAACTTCTTCCCCACACTCATATGATAATGCTGGGCCAATCACAAGGCACCAGTGCTGTCACAAGGAAGAATGGGAAGGTAGTGAGTCACATGCTCACCTATAACTAAATATCCCGACCTGTACCTGTTGGGTATTTAACTTTGTTCCAAGTGTCTGAACAGAGTGTGTGTGGGGGGTAGCAAGAATAAGATGAGCATATGCTGTTGGAGGGTGGTGATAGACCTTCCTTATTAGCTATGGGTGCACAAAGGAAAGGGAGGAAGCCTGTGCTGAGAAACGGTACACAGCGTTCACAGGCCCCAGCTGCCACATAAATAGAGGGGTGGGTTTATTAAAGGCAAATAGACTATGCACTTTGCAAGTGTAGTTACACTTTTCTAGTGCAGTAAATCCAGAACTTAGTAAATGAGTGGAAACTCTGTTGACTTCCATCATTCAATCATGTGTGAGCAAAAATGCTTTTTTTGTTTTCTTCTCATTTTCCTTGCATGTGATTGGGTATTTTTTGCAAAGTGAAGCTTCATCTTATTTACTAAGCTCTGGAGCAACTGCACTTACAAAGTGCACAGCCTATTTGCCTTTAGTAAATCCACCCCATTGTGCCCACATCAGTTTATTGCATGCTATGGCCTGGTCAGTTTTCTCCCATTCCTGAATGCCCGGGGGAAAGGATGACATTCAGTGAATCATTCTACTTTTTGAAAATACATTATTATGTGTAATTATGTGAGTGAATACAATTTTTTTAAACATGAAGGATTGTAATTATATACAGTATATGTCATTAAACATACTGTAAATGAAAGTATGCTCTATAGTGGCCTACCTAGAAGTGATGATAGAGGTAAACTTGGAAATGCTCTGTTAATGTAATCATTTTTTTCCTGTTCCGTTTTCTTTTGCCTTCCTTTCCCGCTTTTTCCTTAGCCTTTTCTCTCATGTTTACTTCCTTCTCTTCTTTCCCCCAACTTCCTTTTTCATTTGTTTCTCCCTTTTTTCCTTCACAGTTCCATAATTATTCTATGTCCAATCTGCCATTATATGTTATGTGATGTTGAAACTTTTTTTTATTTTTAGCTGCAGATGGACAAGCTTCCTTCACGCCATGCCATTACTGAAGTCATGACTTGGATTTCCCTGATGGAAAATGTAATTAAGGAAGATGAACAGAACATCAGGAATGTTGTAGGATGTGAAGCTATTCAGGAATATCTGCTGAAATACAAGGTAATGTTAAACCACAGAGGGGGCATCAAAACACTTTTCCACTGAACCGTGTTACTAATCGTTATATTGAGTGGCATTATTTATTCTCACTAAATGGATAATATTGAAAGGATATTATCTTTATACTTTGTTCCTTGAGAAGTCAAAATTGTCCTACAGTGTTGGTAAATCATCTCAAATACAAAGGCAACTGTTATTGGAATTTTCACAATAATTCTTGTTTCAAATAAATCACTATTTGTTAGTGCAATCATTTCCTGTTTGCACCTGGTCACCTTGTTTTGTAATTTTCTTTGTTTTACACGAAACCCGCACATGGCTCAAGTATTACAATAGAACTCCAGACAATACTTATGGTCAGTGATAGGGACCTGCATACATTCCCTACCTTACTCCATACCTCCCAAGTTTTTGAGATGGGAATAAGGGACACCTACTAGCAAAAGTACAGTATTTAGGCATAAGACGCACAAACTGCCATGCCCCCCGAAAGGAGAAATATACATAAAAAATGATTTGTTTTAACCCAACTATATTCCTTTATACTGGCTTTTGAAATTTACAAATGCAGCAGTTTAGAAACTGGATGAAAGGTTTAGCACTAGGAAACACTTTTTTAATAGATACGTGCATTCTATATACAACTATATAGATCAGAACAAAATGAGGACAAAATAAGGAGGAAAGAGGGACATAGGGACTTTGTTCCAAATCAGGGACAGTCCCTCAAAAGCAGGGACAATTGGGAGCTATGCCTTACTCTTATATCTGCAAGCATTCTATAGGTGCATAGATCTTCTAGGGGCATAGACCTCCTCTTATTGAAATTATTTTAACCAAATCCAGCCAAAAAATGGGTGACTATAAGAAAATAAAATGGATGTTTTAGTTGCATAGTCCCTTCTCCCAATTCAGCCAGTGATTTGACAATGGGAGAGATCATCCATATGTTTTTCTCTCCATAATGCATGTTCACTGACTACATTGTGCAAGGAATATAGCCCTTATTGAGAGCATTGGTCCTCCTTCTGCTTCTGCTGCTGTGCAGGTCATGCATTACATGAGGCTGATATCAACACAGATTCAGTTACATATGCTAGCTCCATGTAAAAATGTATTTTAACTAACACATCATGCACATCAGATTATGCACTCTAATGCCCCGTACACACGGTCGGACTTTGTTCAGACATTCCGACAACAAAATCCTAGGATTTTTTCAGACGGATGTTGGCTCAAACTTGTCTTGCATACACACGGTCACACAAAGTTGTCGGAAAATCCGATCATTCTGAACGCGGTGACGTAAAACACGTACGTCGGGACTATAAACGGGGCAGTAGCCAATAGCTTTCATCTCTTTATTTATTCTGAGCATGCGTGGCACTTTGTGCGTCGGATTTGTGTACACACGATCGGAAATTCTGACAACGGATTTGTTGTCGGAAAATTTTATAGCCTACTCTCAAACTTTGTGTGTCGGAAAATCCGATGGAAAATGTGTGATGGAGCACGGTCTGAATTTCCGACAACAAGGTCCTATCAAACATTTTCCGTCGGAAAATCCGACCGTGTGTACGGGGCATAACATATTTACATATTCTGAACAAGAAGTAATATCACTTTAAAACAAGGCCGCATTTGTCTCTGCATTTCTAAGCATTTTGAAGACATTCAGTTTTAAAGTTCACAACACAGGCACTGTTTTTTTAAATTTTTTTATGAGAACAGAGTCTCGGCATCCTTCCAGCAGGTGTTTCTAATGCCGTGTACACACGAGCAGACTTTGATGGACTGAACTCCGAAGGACTTTTTGACGGACTTTCGACGGAGTTGTGACGCAACGGACTTGCCTACACACGATCTCACCAAAGTCCGATCATTTCGAACGTGATGACGTACAACCAGACTAAAATAGGGAAGTTCATAGCCAGTAGCCAATAGCTGCCCTAGCGTCAGTTTTAGTCCGTCGGACTAGCATACAGACGAACTGATTTTTCAACCGGACTCGAGTCCGTCGGAAAGATTTGAAACATGTTCCAAATCTAAAATCCATCTGATTTTTCGACAGTAAAGGTCCGATGAAGCCCACACACGATCGGATTGTCCAGCAGATTCATTCTGTCGGACTTTTGCTGTCGAAAAGTCCGGTCGTGTGTACACAGCATTAGGCTAGATTCACATCAAACTGCTGAGATGTGTTGTTTTAAAGCATGCATATTTTTTGTATGTTAACATGCACTACGTTAGACAGTCCATTTAAAATGAATACATTGGCAGCATGTCTTTTCTAGCAGTGCATTGCACCACAACACATATTAGTGTGTTGCTGTGTGTTGTGCTGCATAGCAACTTGGTCGGGAAGGGACATTGGATTTCCATTTAGAAAAGAGATATCATAATGTCCTTTGAGTCAGGAGTTGGTAAAAATCATTCATACAGTAGACGCTAGTGCAGGTTAGCACTATGTAAATAAAGAAAATATATAACTTTATGCCAAGGTAAACACTGTATTACCTACATTCAACAATTCAGGATATCATTTGTATTTTTTTGTAGGGATTTAAGATTGACATCAATTGTAAGCAGCTGACGGTGGACTTTGTGAATCAGTCAGTTCTCCAGATCAGCAGCCAGGATGTGGAAAGTAAGAGGAGTGACAAAACAGATTTTGCTGAGAAGCTGGGAGCCATGAACAGACGCTGGCAGATCCTTCAAGGATTGATAACAGAAAAGGTACTAATAACATACATACTTAAAGTGGAACTACACTTGATCTGAGCACCACAAACCAAGAACACTATTTAATTCATTTTTATATGGCAAATTCACCCATTCATCCATGTCTCCATGCTTTATTTTGCTGAGAAATCACTTTGAAAAACACCCCCCTAGCATTTCTTACCATGGCCATCTTGAGTAAGTGCAGATGATTAATGTAGCATTTACTTCCTGGAATCTATCTATCCTTAGCTCAGGTATGCAGACAGGAGGGCGTGCTTAGCCGGGGAAACCCCTCCTCCTACTCTCCTGAAGACTCCTTGGATGTATAACATCATTTCCTAGGCCTGTAATCCAGGAAGTAACTGAAGAAATGTAAAACAAAAGTTTAAAACAAGTAAATATGATATACTCTCCTATCTATTTACTAATGCTAGAAGCATCAAGATTAAAATAGTTAATATTGATTGAGAGAGCGAAGAATTGCTATTAACTGAAACTGAAATGTAAAAGGTGTTTATTATCTATTTTCATCATGGTAATATAAAATAGTTGGTCTATTTTAAAATTATAGAGGGGCTCTAGTGAAGCCACTGACACTTTCAGAGGATGGCAAAATGGCAGCTAATTTTTGTGTGTTGAAGTGCTAGGTATTGTTGAGCTAGGAAGCCCATTTAAAATAAATGAGCTGTAATGTATCTCAACGCCTGAAATTTTTGGTTCTGCTGTACTTTTAAGTACAAAGCACACTAAAGAGAAAGTGGTAATACATTTCGCCCCACTGGGTGTCAGTGACAGTAAAAGTAACTCCTAGCATTGGTGTCAATGGCCACAGTAATAACCCCAGCATTAGTGTGAGTGACTGCTAAATTTACCCCTAGCATTGGTGCCGGTAACTGCAATAATGCATGTAAAAAAGGAACCCAAGGGCCAACGTTGCACTCGAAAAAAAAATTAAAAATTAAAAGGAAATTAATATATGTGAATAAAAATACACAGCTGCCAGCACCTTAAGTCTAATACCAAAACTCAAACAGATAAAATGTACAAAATAGATGCAGCGCTAGTGAAATAATTGATCAATTAAACAAGTGATGAGAAAGCAAATTGTCCCATTGAAATTCAAGTCCATAAATAAAAAGGGGTTAACACCCATCCATGTGAGTAAAGATGTTAGGTTGTAGTGAAGAAAATCTTGAAAAGATCCTTCATATAAAGTGCATCCAGCTCCACACCCAGGGGATTAAATAATCTGCTTACCAGATCGCCGTGACCACTTAATCAGTAGTCTCACCAAGCTTGGTTAAGCCTACGACGGTGTCGTCATCACGTTTTTCCTCTCAGGAAGTGGATGGGCAAATTGCATAGGAAGTGAAGAGAAGCCTATGGAGACATCGCGGTTTCGTTTTCAACAAACACTGCTGTAACGCTCTCAAACGGCTTTTATTTTGTAAGTGGAATCTACTCGTTTTTATTAAACTCGCCTTTATTAAATACTACACTATGGGAGCATTTGTTTTTATGTTTTTTTTGAGTATCACTGGTTCCAGCTGCAGTTCCAGACAGCCTTTAAATGTCCTGGGAAGACCATTCTTTTCCCCGGAGCTTGGTGAGACTACTGATTAAGTGGTCACGGCGATCTGGTAAGCAGATTATTTAATCCCCTGGTTGTGGAGCTGGACGCACTTTATATGAAAGATCTTTTCACGATTTTCTTCACTACAACCTATCATCTTTACTCACATGGATGGGTGTTAACCCCTTTTTATGTATGGACTTGAATTTCAATGGGACTGCTTTAGTTTTCTTATCACTTGTTTAATTGATCAATTATTTCACTAGCGCTGCATCTATTTTGTATATTTTAACTGCAATAATGCACCCAACATTGGTGGTCAGTAATAGTACTATGTAAACTCTTCATTATTGGTCAGTGGCAAATCTAGTAACCCACCTCCCTGCATTAATGACCAGTGACAGTGTTATTTTACCCCCCACCTTGTATTTATTGGTAGTCAGTGGCAGTCCTGATAAATCACTCCTTCTGACAATTTCGGCTTCATTTCAGTGCTGTGTGCAACACAGTAAAGCCTTAGCATACGGTTATCATTTCCATCCTTTTCTTAAATACCTTCTTCAATGACTAATTCCACATAAGAGTCTAGGTGCAAATCATACAGACATTCTATTGATGTGGCTGTTTCAAAGTCATTTGATATGTACTTTATTAGTCAGCAGGAGTTCTCTGTGATCCTTACCTTACTCTTACTCTAGATAACCTAATTACCGTTTACACACAAATAGTATTACGTTGTAAGGTTTATCTTTAACAGACCAGTGAAATGTCTAAATATGCATTTTAAAATATGAGATTTTTTAATGCTATATAACTAACATCACCCTGGGTTAACCAAAACTGGACTACAGGTGAACAGCTGAATATCCAACTGAAATACACTTGGAGCACAATGGGAGCATCATTTGTCTGCTTTCTCTTTCACTCAGCATGTTCCCTGTCTGCACATGTGCATACAACAGAGCCTGATTGGCACCTAGTGCTACCTCTTACTTTTCCATTCTAAGAGCTTCTTTGCAGGGGATGGTAGAGACTGAATTATTATGGTACTTTATTATTATTATTTATTATTATTATGGAACTTTATTATTATTATTATTTATTATTATATTATTATTTATTATTATTATTGAATTATTAATTATTATGGTAACACATTATGGTACTTATTCTAGTTGTATCCATAAATACATTTTACTATTATCATAGGAATACTCATCTGCCTGTAGTTCAGTTTTAAATGCAGTTGTTCATAATATGCCAAATCTTCAAAGAAAATTGTAATGCCATATGTTATGATTACTGCCCACAGTATTCATATTTGTATTTCTCTACAGATTCAGCTGCTCGAGGGATTGCTGGAATCTTGGACAGAATATAGGTTCAACGTGCAGAGTCTAAAATCTTGGTTTGAGAAACAAGAAAAGAAACTGCAGAAATATCAGAACATCGGAGATCAAGCTTCAGTCCAGAACAGCTTAAAAGATTGCCAGGTCAGGCACCAGCTATTATATGTTATCTTTTTTGTATATTAACTATCAATTATAAGATGCATATCAAGGGCCCCTTACAAACGTACAGCATTAGAACGTTGCTTGGGTCTGCACCTGATATACAAAATTATTAATATGTAACAGTGTTTACAAATCAAGGGCTGCTCTTTCATTTGGGCTCTTTTCACACTATTGCATTGGGGAGACAAATGAAACTCACTGTGGTGCAATTCAGTACAATTCAGTTGTAAACCATCTGTATGTTGTGGTGTGTTGTGTTAAAAAAATGCTGAGTCAAAATGAACGCGCACAATACTGAATGTTAACATGCATGCTGTCACACATCGCAATGCAGCAGAAAATTGACCACTCCTCTCACACAAGCAGCAGCCTGGGTCTCCAGTGGTTTGACTTGTCCCTCTAAATACTGCTCCAATCAACAGTGCTTAAAGTGTTACTAAACCCAGTAATATGAAAATAGTTCCTCTGCCCCCTCCCCCCTCCCCCCCCCCCCACAATACCTACAGCTTATAAATCTTCTTTTTACATTAAATTAAAATTAAAATACTGCCACTATATACCTTTTTTGCTGATTTGTATACCACGGTCACATGATAAACTGCACAGTTTGTCCAGTGCTGAGTTTTCAGGTAGAAGGAGATTTCCACTACAGCCTGTATACACGCCCACATGTGTGATATCATGTGACCTGAACAGTTCATCTGAAACAGGAAATGTTCTCTCCAGCAATAGAGACTAAACTGTTCATGTGCATGATGGCTACCCTCATTGTATTATATGGCCATGCCAAGATAGACAGTGCAGGAGGGAAGGATCTGTCCATATAGTGTCAAAGAGCCTTTTTACACAATGCAGAGGATTTACTATTAAGTTCCACAGTGAGTATAACAAGCATACTATTCTGCATATACAGACAGATTTTACTGTTGTGGGTTTAGTAAAACTTTAAGCTCTTTAAGTACAGAAGGTTCAGTTGGGCTTTAAACTATGTGAAATTTATGTTAAGAAAAAAAAGTTGTTTTGATATTCTAAACCCAGCCCAATACCCTTTGGCTAGTTTGCAACACTATTAACTTTACTGAGGGACACTAGGTTTTCCTTACTTTTTTTATGAGAATATAATGGTTAAAGTGATGCTAAAGTCTAAATTTTTATATAAAAAAAGAGGTCATGCTTACCTACTATGTGCAAGACATTCCCCCGCTTGCTCCTCCCATGGTTCCTGCTGCTTTCAGTGTCATCTGTGAAAGAAGGAAGTGAGGAGAGTGGTGCTGGAGCCAGAGACAGCGCTGTAGTAGTTACAGGAGCAAGGTAAGTGTTTAGAGATGGGGGAGGAGGGAGCGAGGCAAGATAGTGAGGTGTTTTCTTTACCTTAAGGCCCCTTTCACACGTGCTGTCCGATCAGGTCCGCCTGTCAGTTTTTCAGTCAGACCTGATCAGACATTGCACTCTCCCCTATGGAGTGGCGTATGTCATCGTTGACATGTCCGCTGACATCCGCCGCTATCCTGTCCACCAAATCCAGACGGGTGGTGTTCCTATTTTCCATCCATCTGGTGCATCGGATATGATTGGTTGAAAGCGGACAGTCGATCCGTTTTCACCGGATTTCCCCATGGAGGAGAGCGGGACTGGGTCCGTCTCTGCTCTGCACAGTAAGCAGAGACGGACCCGTCATCTGCCTGCTCAGCGGGAATCAGCGGAGCGATCCCCAGCTGAGCAAGCGGAGTCCACCAAATGGATGTGAAAGGGGCCTTTTGCAGAGAATGCATTAAGATAAAAAAACGTTTAAACTTTAGAACCACTATAAGTGGCATTAGCATAGGAATTTTAACACAGCTGTAGCAAGAATTTAACATATACAGTACCTGTGGTTGGATGCACAGGTCGAAGCAAATAGTTCCTATACAAAACTATGACAGACTGACAGTGGGGTTGGTTTGCTAAAACTGGAGCTCCCAGAATCTGGTGCAGCTGTACATAGCAGTCAATTAGCTTCTAATTTCAGCACGTTCAATTAAGTTTTGCAAATAAAATCTGGAAGCTGATTGGTTTCTTTGCAGAGCTGCACCAGATTTTGCATGCTATAATTTTAGTAAATCTCCCCCAGAGTGTTTGCAGCTGTTCACAGCTGTCTGCGGATGTTCAGATGTAAACGCACATAGACGCTTACCGGTGGTTATAAAAAGATGCTTACCTGTGGTTAGGGACTCACTTTGTGTCCATCTGTCCCTAACCACAGACAATTGCTCTATATGCAGATACATGTGAATACCCGCAGACAGCTGTGGGAGTTGTCAGCCTGTCATTGCTTTATAAAAGCTATCTGCATCCACCTGTCAATCTAGCCGCAGGTGTAAGTTGGAGTTTTGCCACAGCTGTGACACAAATCCTGCGTGAATGAGGCCTTAACTGACATTTTCTTCCCAGTGGAATAATATTGAATCCAAATGGCAAATTTCACTGAAATGACAATAATGACAGAAGAAGTAAGGTCACATTGCGAATATGGTCACATTTACACTGGCATTATGGCTTGTACAGCGTGAATCAGCTATTTATTTACACAGCTGGAGCCTCCAGGAGCCCGCAGCAGCCTATGTTACTCTATGGAGATGCACTGGCTGCACAGACATAGCCGTTCATCCCTAATTTGACAAATGTGCAGGGGCCAGTTAGTGGCCCTAAATACAGACAGCCTTAAAAATCGCTCCACCTGAATAAGAAAAAGGCTGATTCACGCTGTATGGGCCACAGCGCATCTGTAATTGAGGCCTTAATGACTGTCTACCTTTCTTTCAATATATGTTTTGTATTAATTTTGATGTCCTACAGTATGCATTTAAGGTTGTACTGACGTGATGTTTCCATTGAACCAACAAAAAAATTTTTGCCATCACTGAATTACTAATCAGCTAAGACAAAGAAGATGTTCTTTGCTATGTAGAAAAGTTAACTGGGACAACTTGTTCATATTAGCAACAGTTTTCAAAGACTTTTCATTAACATTTGTCAAATTGTTTCCCTCCATCAGGAACTGGAAGAACTTATTAAGGCTAAAGAAAAAGATGTGGAGAAAGTTGGACAGACTGGGCTTTCCTTAATTCATAACAAAAAAGAAAAAGTCAGTGCAATTATTATGGACAACCTAGGTGAACTTCACCAGTCCTGGGCTAATCTGGATTGCAAGGTATGTGGTTTAGTTGTGAACAAGCACAAGTTATCTGTGTGAAACCAGTCTACCAATGTTCCTGTAACGTCCTGTCTACGTCCTTTGGCACCTTGACAGTAAAGTAACTATTCTACAGAAGTTCTTCCTTTCATGGTGTGCCACCAATCTTCTTTTTCTTCAATGTGGTTTGGTTATACTACATATTATATGGGGTGTTGTGTGTGTGTGTGTTACATCCTAGGGGCATATTAATAAAGAAGTGAATCTGACATTCAAGTGAATATTCCTGGTGCATGTGTTTTAAATGACAGTGATTGATTCACCAGTGAATGTTTGGTGGACATCACATCCATTGCTTCATAAATGGACTCTTTAGGCCCCTTTCACAAGAGGCGGATTCGGTTTTTCTCAGCAGGGGATCCATTTGCTGATCCTCTGCTGAGCTGAGCAGCCAGATGACAGGTCCGTGTCTGCTCCGTTTATGCAGAACGGACACGTACATACTTCACAACATTTTGGGATGGGAACGAGGGACACCTGTTAGCAAAAGAAGGTAGGCATAGGACCCACCCCTTTCCACTCCCCCTTAAAGGAGAATTACATGAAAAAAATTATTAGAGTTTTTTTTTTTAACCACTACTATTCCTTTATACTGACTTTTGAAGCTTATAAATGCAGACATTTTGAATTTTGATAAAAAGTTTAGCACTGTGAAACACTTTTTGAAAGATAAAAAGTGCATTTTACATACAACTATATGGATCAGATCAAAATGAGGGACAAATGAGGAGGAAGGAGGGACACAGGGACTTTGTTCCAAATCAGGGACAGTCCCTCAGAAGCAGGGACAATTGGGAGCTATGTCTTACTCTTATATCTGCAAGCATTCTCTGGGTGCATAGATCTTATAGGTGCATAGACCTCCTCTTATTGAAACTATTTTACCCAAACCCAGCCAAATAATTGGTGACTATAACAAAATAAAATGGATGTTTTAGTTGCATAGTCCCTTCTCCCAATTCAGCCAGTGATATGACAATGGGAGAGATCATCCATATGTTTTTCTCTCCATAATGCATGTTCACTGACTACATTGTCCCTCGAAATCAGGAACAGTTGGGAGCTATGCACGTACATGGCCCTCTCTTCTTAATGGGCAGTTGGATGTAAATGGATTGGGTGTCAGTTTAGACCCAACTGCCCTCTGATTCGGCCAGGCGGAGGGAAACTGATCCCCTTCCGTTTGTTTTTGCCAGATCGGATTAGAGGTAGCCCAGTGTAAACGGACATCTGACTGCCCATAGAGGAGAATGGAGGGTCTGATCGGCTCCACCTGAAAAACGGACAGGTAGACCTGATCAGACTACTCTCGCAAAAGAGGTTTTTCTATTTTTTCTTACACAGCATGGTAAGAATAAGTATGCAAAATAATCCGTTTTCTTTATGATTGTTTTTGTTGAACTGTCCATCAAATTCCAAACCTCCATGGTTCTTTCAGCTACTAACCATGATGCATTGTTTTAATCCGATTTACTGCTTGTCAGAATTGGAAGCAAACGTGTGATCTTATAAAAAATAAAGCTATTGCACAGCTTCTTGTGGATATTTGAAAAGGCCATGGTATAGTTTCTCATTTTGTTTGCACCAGCAGTGTTCACCACACGCATCAAATAAACTAGGACTAGGTAAAAAAAGTGATGCTCTATTTTTGTTATCAGAACTGGCCACTGGGTGTCATTGTTCCATAACTAGAAAGTAATATTTTCCCTCACTTTAACCTATTTTTTTTTAAGAGAAGAAACATAAATAAAAAGATCTGTTCAGTAATGTGAAATGAAGGGCTCATTCACACGTATCCGGGAAGTGGGGTTTTTCTAGTTTATTATTGTTTTCTGTGTACCCTGTTCACATTTAAACACCACCTTCAGGTGAGCTGTGGCGCAGTACAGAAATCTGCAAAATCCATCCCACACTGCAGCTCACCCACAGCTCAGTTTTTGTTAATGTTTCAAAACGTTGCAGTTTAGCTGCAGTGCATAGAAATAAATGAAGTAAAGAAAAAAAGTAAAAAGCACAGACACTTCCTGCACGATACGTGGCATTTTATGGTGCAGGTAGTGTGAACTAATCCTAATGTACCTAGCGTACTGTACATTTGAAACACTGACCTACAAAAGGGTCAGTTCACTAAGATGTGAGAGTTTTTTTTAACTGTGTTTGCTATTTTATCTAATCAACATGGTAATTGTAGACACACAAGTATTGCATATGTGTATTTTTTTTTTTAAGTAAATAAGTGTTTTTCTCATGAATATTGTTTTTGGCATAAATCATAACCATTATTTTATTGCCAACTCTAATATGTCCTTTTGCTGCTCTCTTCCCCTATAGACACTTGATAGAACCTCATAATTATAGTCAATCTGCAGTGTTTTAGAGCAAACATATTTGATAATCTTTGTGACTTTCACATACAAATTATAGCAAACATTTATGTTGCAATGCAAGATCAGAAAATCCACTTAATAAATAATAATTACATGTATACATTTATATAATTATTAATTTATTAATAATTAATAAATAAAAGAAGAAAATCCTGTATTCCTTGTTTGATTAAGTGAATGGGCTTGTTTCTGGAAAGAGTAGGGAAGGTTGAAATGCCCTATCAGTGTATTTTTTTCCTTCTTGTATCTCCTTTCATTTCTTGTCCTGGAGACACAATAGGAAATGAGAGGAAGATCCCGTCGGGGAAATCCCCTTTTAGACAGATGTCACTGGGGCATTTATTGGAAGATTTACTTTCACCTTGGTGACAACTCTCAATGTTTGGAATTTTCTTCAAATTCTCTCCTGGTCACATTGCTCATGAGGACAAACGGAGAGTGAATCTCCCCAGCATTAACAGCAGGAAAACTTCCAAGAGAGGTTCCAATACTTCCCTATCAAAAACTAAAAAAAATGTTTTGGTAATACATACACTTTAACCACATTTGTGCTGTTCCCTGAAG
Source organism: Lithobates clamitans (assembly GCA_037952925.1). NCBI lineage: Eukaryota > Metazoa > Chordata > Amphibia > Anura > Ranidae > Lithobates > Lithobates clamitans. The sequence goes on from JBBGZY010000236.1 coordinate 12,161,754, forward strand.
TTCATAAATCTCATTAGCTTTCCATTGTAGGACAGATTATTGCCAACGAATCACTTCAGAAGTATGATATAGTTTTCTTGACCAGCCATCTCTCCTTTGTGGCTGGAGCAACAGTGTAAATAACTTAGAACAAGGTATTGAAGTCTGAATAGCTGACTGCTACTAAAACTATGGAGCCTTTTGTTAATCTGCTCATTTGAAGCTATGGACAAAGAAAAGAGAAGGCAGAAGAAAGTCAAACTTATTTTATGTTTCTATTGTTTTTCTTAGGTGTGTCAGCTAAAGATATTGTTACAGTCAGTACTTGATCAGTGGAGCATTTACAAGGAAGTGTACGAAGATCTGAACAGTTATTTGATGGAAGCCAGGTATTCCTTGTCCCGCTTCCGGCTCCTGACAGGATCCATGGAAGCTGTGAAAGTCCAAGTGGACAATCTGCAGGTGAGAGACAATTTATATAAATATGATTTAATGAATGATCTTGCCGTTGAGGAATTATCATGATTAGACCCATGTTATTATAGTAATTAAAAAAATATTTTATTATAACTTCAGGTGTAACTATATAGTACAGTTGTTCTCTTGTTTTAATTATTCCAGATATTAGAAGTAAAATTTGTAGGATTGTTATCTCTGTTCCCAAATGACTAAACTGCTTACTGTAACATGTAGGTTCTACACAAGCGTTTTATATATGCTCACTGTTTGGATCCTTTTGGACAGGACATATTCAACTGAGAAAAGGATCCAGGACAGACACAGTGCATTGTAGGGTTAATTGACCAAAGAATTTCCATGGAACAACCTGAGTTTTTTGTGGGCAAACTAAAATTTGTACAATTTTCAATCTGTGGCAAGAAAAGTTCAGATTCTTCATATTGGCTTGAAGTTATGATGATAGTTATATTCTATACTTTGTTTAGAACCACAAAACATTTTTCTTTTTTCCCAGAATGCCATAGCTAACGTTATTTTAGGTATTTAGTTAGCTCATCTATCATGTTCTGCTTCTAAATAATCTAGAGTTGACTTCTTCATGTAATGGTTTTTACTTACAGAGTCTACAGGAAGAGCTGGACAAACAGGAGACAGTTTTAAACAAGTTTGCCTGTGTATCAAATAAGCTCCAGAATGAATGTTACCCGACTGTGACAGAAGCACTGAAGAGTACTTTAAAAGAGGTTACCTCAAGGTAAAAAGCTAATTTTATCTAAATCAGGAGCATTCTTGTTGTTCCATTCAAACACTTGAAATCCTCAATCCAAACATTAGAGTCTATATTGATCTCACTATACCACTTTAGACACGGAGAACACCAGGCCATGCCAACTATCGTAAGCCACTAAGCTTTTTTGTAAACATTTCAACAGGATAACTCAAATCTTGGCATAATGGCTTTGCGAAACTTAATCATAGTGCTTTTTTGGGGTCATGCATTGTATCAAAGGTGCACATGCTTCTAGATGTATCTTACTATAAACAGGCCAAAATTATTTTAGGACCGGGTGCTCATCAGAGATTGAAAGTATCCTCACTGCAATGACCCAGCAGTATTCCACCATTCATCTTTCACTTTAACCCTTGTGAGTGCATTTTCTACAGCTTTTAATACTTTTTCCTAGGGCTGTTACTGATTAAAATTTTCGTGTTCGATTAATCGTTTTTTTTTTTAATAGATTAATGTACTAATTTCGATTAATTATAACGCACATACAGATCCAACTACTTTTAGCTGATTTAGCACCGTTGGTATGGCAACGGCCGAAGCCGGACATAGCGGGGCATGGCTAGGACATCAAGCATCATAAACTCAGCCTTACCATGCCCATAATCTCAGCTTTACCGTGCCCATAATTGCAGCTTCACCGTGTCCATAATCGCAGCCTTACCATGCCCATAATGCAGTCTCACCGCGCCCATAATTGCAGCCTCACCGTGCCCATAATCGCAGCCTCACCATGCTCATAATGTTGTCTCACCATGCCCATAATCGCAGCCTCGCCATGCCTATAATCGCAGCCTCACTGTGCCCATAATGCAGTCTCACCGTGCCCATAATGCAGTCTCACCGTGCCCATAATAGCAGCCTCACTGTAGTCAGTGCCTGTGCCTGGATTACACAGTCTGCGGGCATCTCCCGCTGTGTGTCTCGGAGCTGAGTGTGAAAACTTTGGCCGCGCTCCTCCTAGATCAGCTCGTGTTTAGACAGAACACTGAGTCTATCACACGAGCTGATCTAGGAGGAGGGCGGGACTATTCTCACAGCGCGGCCAAAGTTTTCACACTCAGCTCGGAGACACACAGCGGGAGATGCCCGCAGACTGTGTATGACATATAGTGGAGGAGGAGGAGGAGGGAGCGGAGCGCTGCACTGAAGCCACAGCTTGGCCCAAAGTGCCCCCAGGGCAGGCAGCCTACCGATCAAAAAAATTTTGATCGATCAAAAAAATGAACGATTAATTGAGGAATTAATCGTTAATTTCCGCAGCCCTACTTTTTCCTGATTTTACTTACTACACTTTGCAGGTTCTGTGCTGTGTCTATTCTCTCCTTTTTTTTACAATAGATGGAAAGACCACCCAGCAGCATTCCATTCTTAGCGAGATCAGACTTTTCCTAATTGATGTTGGGCTACCCATACACCTGTGTGTTCTCAGGTTCATTTATGATGCTATTGTAACTAGAAAGAGATTTGTAAAGGGCATTTACACCCTAAACATACCCAGTGCAAACAAAGGGGGACACTGATGCAACTGAAAAAAAAAAAAAAAAAAGGACACATCATTTTGTCAACCACAAAGGGTTTAACAAAGGGGGGCACACCCTGAAATGCATAGCCACGCCCATCATTATCACACGTGATATCATCACAACCATTTTGTGGGCCTTCCACACTTCCCAGCGGTACACAGTTGTTCGTATCCATTTGATATACACACTCAGTCTACTGCTTCTGCTGGCTCTTTCTGGTGTTCCCCTGGTCAACTTCCTGGTTCCAAGTGCCTTACATTACATCCACGTGGAGGGGCTAGCTCACCATTGACCATCTGGAGTGCATATTTATTGTTTTTAATTTTACCATTATGTTTTAATAAATGCTACACTTAGGTAGTGGTGCTTTTCTCTCCTTCTTTTTTTCTTTTTATACATTTATGATACTATTGACTACCTGTTACATTCAATGTGTTATATTTCACAGTCCATCTTATGACATACTTGGGCAGCTTTTACAGATGGCTGGTATGATGAGCACTGTTGAGCCTGTGGAGGTTACCATGGGATCTTTTGTTAGTTTCACTTCTGTACATATTCACCTTCCTTTTTCTCCCCAGATTTTCTGTCTTGATCAAAGTGAGAAAGCCCTTTGTATGCTCCAAGTTGTAACACAGAAATGAGTATTCACTCTGCATCCTCATGTGACAGCACTAGGTGCCTGAGTAGCCAGTCTTCAAACACCATTGCTGTCATGTAAGAAGCCTTGAATCACATGCTGGAAGTACCTATCATATACTTTTATTCCCAGCAGCTGAATGTAAAAGCGGGGAAATGAAGGGAACATGAGAATGTGTAGCTGGGGAGAGCGGCAGTTTTTTGCTCTGCATGCACAAAGCATAGGTTCGTTTAAAGGCAATGCATTTTAGGAACCTGAAGCAGTAAGATTTCAGAATAATAACTGCTTTTATAACAATTTCATGGAGGTCTCTGCACTGGACATACTTTCTTTTTACCCCAATGTTTTCTGTGTTGCTTCCTTGAGTAATTGTTAAACTGTAAGATGATTTTGGGTGCCCTGGGTAGCTGGAACATATAATCTGCTATGTTTGAGGTTATATGTTTGTCTCTTTTGAGATATTATAAGAGTAGGGATGAGCTGGGATTGGATCTGAACTCGTTTAGAACCAATGGGAAGCTGTCACATGATCATCTCCCCACCAGTGCATTGAGCTGCGGGCAGGAGATTCCCATCCTGCAGCTGCAAGTATCAAGGAGGCAGAGATGCTCATGATATTATTAACTAATATGGCCACATGGCTATATTAGTACTATGTCATTGTCCTGGTCATGTGGGCATATTAGGTCAATGATGTCATAAGTATCCCTGCCCCTTTGTATTGGTGGAGCTGGAGGGTGGGGAATCTCCTGCCCACAACCCATTGGGGCAAGCTATACACGTATCTTCACGATTTGGACTCTATACCTTAAGCGGTATAGGTGTGTGACACTTCTGAAGCACAAGAATAGTCTGGTCAAGTCTTTGATTTAACTTTAAAAATTATATTATATCATATTTTGAACAAATGCTTTGGGTTATTACTTTACCAGGTGGAATAGTTTATTGGAAGACATTTCAGAGCAGCTGCACTCAAGCAAGACTTTGCTCCAGCAATGGAAGAAGTACAAAGATTTCTGTACTCAGTGTTCTGCCACTGTGCAGCAGCAAGAAGACCGCACCAATCAGTTACTGAAGACTGCAACCAACAAGGACATAGGAGATGATGAGATTGCAACCTGGATACAGGACTGCAGTGTATGTACACAAAGGCTTTCAGAAGGCTCTCTTCTTGATTCAGTGAGAGAAAACAAACACACTGAAAATACTAGTTAGAAAATGATGCTTATCTCTTGCTATGCTGAAGTTTTCAGAGAACAAATTTGCGAAAGGGGATCTATAACCTTTATATATTGTGTGTGTGTGTACATATATATATATATATATATATATATATATATATATATATATAATGATATGGGGAATTGTTAGCTCAGTAGAAGTAGCATTTTGTAAGTGACACCATGCCAGTCTGAAGTTTGTTGTAGGGTTTGCCAGCCCACCTTTATTAAACACAACGAAAGTAAAAATCCATAAAACTTGCCCACAGGGGTTTCAGTTTTACACAGCAAATCAGGTTCCCAAAAATACCAAACCGCCTGGCTCTTTCTTCAGCAGCACCGCTGCTCTTATCCCTGGTCCCTTAGACCATGTCACCAGGTCTTATGGTTCTCTGAACTCTCTCCTGACCTACTCAGCCTGTAGTCACAGACCTCTCATGTCGCTCAGGGCTCTCTCACTCCCCTGAGACTTCCAGATTGCCTCAGTCCCATGGACTTAGCATAGTTGCCTTCGCTCTTAGCCCGATGAACATAGAACCCCTCCAACATAGAATGCACTCTCTCAGATAGAGGACCTCCATCTCCAGACAGGAACACACCTGTCTTCAAACGGAAGCAAACCTCCCTTCTGGCTGAAGCTCTGAGCCCATACCTTCCCTATAAGAGCTGTGTGCACCTGGACGCACACCCTGCCAGTCTTCAACAAGACTTCTTAGGATTTGTTCCCTCCAAAAGCACTTTGAAATCTCCAAAATATGGAGCCAAATCCAGGAATAATAAAATCCAAGAAAGTTGTAAAAACTGTTTTCTCCGGAGTCCTGCACTCTGCATGCATGTAAACCCTGTGTCTTTTTTTGCAACCATTTACACAGTAGCAGAGCATTGCACTCTTACACTATATATATATATATATATATATATATATATATATATATATATATATATATATACACACTGTATATATATATATTTATGGTCGTGGCCCTAAGACCGAGACAAATGTGGATCACATAAACACACAACAAGACTCACAACATAAATAGACCTGAGGTGTGGCTTTTGGTCGTCTGGTAGGTATGGCAAGAAAAGGGGCCATACCAAAGATAAGTAATGGATGATTGTGGAAGAGAATTTGCTGAGAAGTGCTGTAAAAAGGGGAATGGGAGGGAGGGTATCATGCACTGAAACTGACAAAGAGGAAGGGGAAGTGGTCAGCTTAAATACCCTCCGGGCTCCTCCCATAAATTCAGGCCAGCACACTGGCCTTCTAACATATAATGTCAATGAGTGTTAAAACAGACACAAAATCGATCAGACTGTGGACAGCACAAGCTGCAAGGCCATACCATTTGCCTTTCTAGCACCACCCAGACCTGTTTTTTTCTCCTCCACTAATTCAATACTGGTGATGGAAAGACCCTGCATTTTCACATGGCTATGATTATGCAAACAGCAGCCATTAATAAATAATTATTGGAGGAAATAGAGGGAGGATTGTGGAGGTACATTTTATGTGCTTATAGTCTAACTATCCCCCTTACCCATATTGTTACTTTTTAATGGATGGATGGAAGTATATACTTAATAAAATAACCTGTACTAGGCAGATCCCTTGTTGTTTTCATTTTGATTCAAGTAACCCATGGTGGCAATAATATGGGAGGCTGATATGAAAGAAACCACTAGGTTCACTGGGGACCACATGGAAAACACAGCTGCAAAACTCCCAAACACCTCTTTGGCAAAAAATATCAAGTGCAGTTTCCTTCCATATACTCTTCATTTACTGAGTGTGAAGGAGGGGTTAGGACATTGGTAGTACATTATAACATTTTATCTGTCTGCTTAATTAAACAGGTTCTTTTGAAAAATCTGGACACAGCAAAAATCTCATTGGCTGGTCTTTGTGAAATTGGAGAGGAGCTTAAACAGCAAGTGGATTCATCTGCAGCTGCAACCATCTTATCTGATCACTTATCGCTGTGCCAGCGTTTGTCAGTATTGGAGCAGGCTCTCCAAAGACAACAGTCCATCCTCCAGGTATTGAACTACTTATCACTTTATTTATATTTTCAACTTTACTTATTTGGTAAGCCCTAATGTTCCATTAAAGTGAGGAATAAAATGGCAAATTCTTACCTCCTAACCAAAAATCCCAAGTCTGTGAGGTCCCTCACATGAGCTAATTCATCCTGGTACACAGGCACCATGCCGAGTATAAAAAAAAAACGATCAAGGGGTTAATATGGCGCACAATGGAGGTAGCCGAGTACATATAACTAAAAATGGTGGGGGGAAGGGGGTGGGTTGGGGGTTCCTGAGAGGGGGAACTTGATGGTGGTAGTTAATGTTTCACAACAAGTTCGGGTATTAGTCCATGTAAGGATAAAATGATGCTGAATAAATGGAAGGCAGCCAGTCTCTAAAAGCTAGAAGAAGCTCTGGAACAAATAAAAAAGAAAGAAGGACGGCGCCCTCTAAGTGCAGCATGTATGTTAAAAATATTTATTACAATAGATAAAAACACTCACATTTGAGTTGCTAAAAACCAGCATGTAAAGTAGTTTCATCCGCGTGCTCTCGGGGGATGTGGGTGTCACGGGCCAGTTCAGGGGTTCCTGGGATGTGAGTCCTGTAACCTGGGTCCTGGTAGCTGTTCCGGTGGTGCCGAGGGTCCTCAGAGCCTCCGGGCGGCCAGGATATCGGTCATGGATCCTCCGTGGAGCGCCGTGCTGACCTGCGTCTTCACTTCCGGGAGCGGGGTGAGGCGGGCGGTGCTGCTGGATAAGACTCTGCAGAGTCTTATCCAGCAGCACCGCCCGCCTCACCCCGCTCCCGGAAGTGAAGACGCAGGTCAGCACGGCGCTCCACGGAGGATCCATGACCGATATCCTGGCCGCCCGGAGGCTCTGAGGACCCTCGGCACCACCGGAACAGCTACCAGGACCCAGGTTACAGGACTCACATCCCAGGAACCCCTGAACTGGCCCGTGACACCCACATCCCCCGAGAGCACGCGGATGAAACTACTTTACATGCTGGTTTTTAGCAACTCAAATGTGAGTGTTTTTATCTATTGTAATAAATATTTTTAACATACATGCTGCACTTAGAGGGCGCCGTCCTTCTTTCTTTTTTATTTTAACCATGCCGAGTATGTAACATGAGTTTGTGAAGATGCCCGCAGACAGGAAGGTACGTTTATTTTATAGCAGATTTTTACCTTTAGTTCTGCTTTAACCTTCTGAGAATATGAATAAGACACGTCTGTTAATTACAGTAATAAAAAAAAAAAATGAATGGTAAATGTTGCAATTAGGGAACCAGCCGTAACATTTAAGAGAGCCTGACTTATTCTATCCTCAAAGCAAACTTGTAACAGTGTAGAACATACTGAAAGACTGCAGAAACTTCTATTACATTTTGTATTCATTCTGCAGTTTTCCAGAATCCAGAACTAGAAAGTAAGAGGTTTGATTCCTACAGGTAAATAGCTTACATGCAATTGAAACACATACAGGTGATACTCGAAAAATTAGAATATCTTGCAAAAGTTCATTTATTTCACAAATGCAACTTAAAAGGTGAAACTAATATATGAGATTGATTCATTACATGCAAAGCAAGACAGTTCAAGCCGTGATTTGTCATAATTGTGATGATTATGGCTTACAGCTCATGAAAACCTGTTCTTTAACCTGACAAATTGTTACTTCTGTTTGGCTAATAATGTGATACACACATACACCTGCAATACTGGATATCCATACAGGTGATGCCATTTTTTTATGGTTCTTTCCGTATTGTAGCTTCCGTTATTTTTTTTTCTCTGCTCCTGGCACTTTTATTTGAAAGTTAACATGAAACTTTGGTAAAAAATTTGCTTAGCTGACTTAATAAAGAGTAATAGCACAACCTACACAACAGGGAACCCAGGTTCCCTGCAGAACTGACCACATCAATTCAAAAATAGTGTTGCGCTATCAAACAAAATCAGTAAGTGCAATCTATAGCAAATATTTTGATCAGCAATAAAGTCCAGTATTAGTTCAATTCATAAAGTCCACTGTAAGTGTAAAAATATTCATATATCCAGTGTGCACCAACCACTATTTGGTTATAAAGCCGCTTACCAGATTTTTAGACCCCACATCTTAAAAGTTCTTAATCAGTATTTCGATGGTAACAGATCCTACATGAATGGATGGATGCATGGCTGCAGCTTACTTCCTCTCACAGCCAACTATATGGCATGCCGCAGAGTCACTGGATCGCTTCCCATGTACCGGTCTCACCACCACAATTACATACCAAGGAAAGAGCAAGGATACCCCATAATGAAGTACTGTATAAAATGTACTTAATAATAAATAAAGTAAGGTACTAACAGAGAAGTTATTAAGAGCATTTCACACAGCACTGCCAATGCTCTGGGCAGGCATCACTGCTAAACTCTGCCTTTTGCACTATTCCTTTAACAGGATGTCTTCCAGAGGCAACTCCGGATCATTTCGGTGCTGTGTGATATGCTCCTAAAATGTCTCTGTTTCTGAGCACCTTACATGGTTTATAATGTTATACAGTACTTCACTTCACTGTTTTTGATGTTAATGTGTTGATGTATGAAGGTGGCAGGTCTTGTAGTAGTACAAAGAACTGTTTTTTTTTTTTTGTTTCAGGCTGGAGTGTTAGATTATGAAACATTTGTGAATAGTCTGGAAAACCTGGAGGCATGGATTGTGGCTGCAGGAGAGGTGTTAAATGGCCAGGACCCTAATCGCTCATCAGACCTTTCCATAATTCAAGAGAGAATGGAAGAACTAAAAGTAAGTAACTCTTGACACCTGAACTGTCAAATAGAATATGTATGTACTGACAAGGCTAGATTTATACTCCCTGACACTTATGGCCAGTTGTCGGTTGCCCTTTCCCTCCTACCCTATTTGAATGTCTAGCCTTAGTATCTAACAAAACTAGAAATCACAAGGCACACCCAATATACTGAGCCAGGGAGCTGTGAACATGAGACTGCCTGCTCTAAGTGTACCAAAAACTGATATCTACAGAGTAGGGCAGACTTTCTCCCAGTTCAGTTCTAGAGGAGTTGATTTACTAATGGCAAGTACACTGTTTACTTTGAAAATAAAATTGCAAGGGAATTTTCACCTAAAGCTTAGTGAATCCGGTGAAACTCCACTTTGCAAAGAAAACCCAATAATGTGCAAGGAAATAAAAAAAAAACAGCATTTTTGCTGACACATGATTGGATGATAGACGTTAGCAGAGGTTCAAGCTCCGGGGATAATTCCCTTACAGAGTGCAACTGCACTTGCACAGTGAACAGTCTATTTGCCTTTAGTAAATAAACCCCAGAGTCTCAGTATGAAGAGACAGAGGGTTTTATTTACTAAAGGCAAATCCCCTTTGCACTGCAAGTGCACTTGGAAGATCTGAGGGGGACATGCAAGGAAAATAAAGAGCATTTTTGCTTGTACATGATTGGATGATAAAATCAGCAGAGCTTCCCCTCTTTTCAGATCTTCCCCTCAGATCTAAAGTGACTGCAATTCCAAATGCACTTGCAAAGTGGATTTTCCTTTAGTAAATCAACCCCAAAGTGTGTGAATGTTAGATATAGAGCATGCTATTAATCCCACAAAATACATCAATAAAAAAGGGCAGCAACAAAAAGAAGATAGCAGGATGAACCCGGCATGCAGGGGATTGTCTAAAATGTTTTACCATGCAGTTAAATGTGTTTGTGTCTGCAAAATAATAGTTGGGTGCTGTCCCAGGTAGCCCTGCTGCCCTCAGCTGTAACCTACTGTATGTTGCCTATGCAGAAATCCAGGCCAGGATGTAGCTGAACTAAGTGAAATAACGTGAACCTCACAAGAACTCAAAAATTGTGAATAAATATATAGCGTAAAATACTTGCCAGCTGTTAGAAATGATTTTACCATCTGTTTTGCAGAGGCAAATGTTGCAGTTTAGTAGCATGGCCCCAGACTTGGACCGTCTTAATGAGTTAGGGTACAGATTACCACTAAATGACAAGGAAATCAAACGGATGCAGTGTTTGAATAGAGACTGGACAATGGTGTCATCTCAGACAACAGAAAGATTCAGGTAAGGTCAACATTATAATGACTGCTTTATGAGTAACGGCCACTGAATAATTAGGCACTGTGTCACTGCAAAACAAAGAGAGACATAAGCTGTAACCTGTACTGTATGCTGGTGGACACTCAGCTGGATAAACCAAAAAAAACTGACACTTCAAACAAACAGCTTAATACATGGTTGAAATACTTGTATGTTTATTATTTTACTTGCAAAGGATTTGTAATGTTACTTGTCTGCTATTTCCCAGTTTAATATTACTTTTCTTGGTCAGCTTGATGCCTCTTGGGTACGTTCCCTGCTTACTGCACATAGGTATTCATGAGGCTTATTCACTGTCCAAGGAAAAGGCTGGAAGTAAACAGGTGACACAGGAAGTGGAATCTGTCACCTGTATGGCCGTGGCTTGTGTAAGTCACAAAACTGGCTGCATAGTAAAACAAATGTGGCGATCTTTCAACTGTGTGTTTAATTGTGCCCCTTTCAATATATTTAAAAAAATAATAATACAGGCTTGTGAAGCTTTAAATACTGGCATGACACTAAACATTCATGTTCTCACTGTATTTCCTAAAAAACAAATGATGTTTTCAGACAAGCTTGAATGGAAGTGGTGGGGGGGTCAGCCTCTCTGGGAGATCAGACCTAGGTAGTTCTGTGTGAGACATTGAGCCATTCCCCAGTGCAAAGATTGGCTGACTTTCACATTAACCACTTAAGGACCGAGCCTCTTAAAAACTATTTTTTTTTTGCTAGAAAATTACTTAGAACCCCCAAATATTATACATTTTTTTTCTAACACCCTAGAGAATAAAATGGCGGTCGTTGCAATACTTTCTGTCACACCGTATTTGCACAGCGGTCTTGCAAGCGCACTTTTTTTGGAAAAAATACACTTTTTTGAATAAAAAAATAAGACAAAAATAAAGTTAGCCCAATCTTTTTTTATATTGTGAAAGATAATGTTATGCCGAGTAAATTGATACCCAATATGTCACGCTTCAAAATTGCGCCTGCTCGTGGAATGGCGACAAACTTTTACCCTTAAAAATCTTGATAGGCGACGTTTAAAAAATTCTACAGGTCACATGTTTTGAGATACAGAGGAGGTCTAGGGCTAGAATTATTGCTCTCGCTCTACCGATCGCGGCGATATCTCATATGTGTGGTTTGAACAGGGTGTTCATATGCGGGCGCTACTCACATATGCGTTCGCTTCTGCATGCGAGCACAGCGGGACGGGGCGCGTTTAAACTTTTTTTTTTTTTACTTATCTATTTTACCTTTTATTTTTTATTTTTACACAGTTTAAAAAAAAAAAAAATTGTGTCACTTTTATTCCTATTACAAGGAATGTAAACATCCCTTGTAATGGAAAAAAAGCATGACAGGACCTCTTAAATATGAGATCTGGGGTCAAAAAGACCTCAGATCTCATATTTACACTAAAATGCAATATAAAAATTAAATAAAAAAAATTGTCATTTAAAAAAAAAAAAAAAAGAAATGGCCCTTTAAGGGCTATGGGCGGAAGTGACGTTTTGACGTTGCTTCCGTCCTGCAATGTTATGGAGACGGGTGTGGGCCATCTTCCCCTCACTCATCTCCATACCTAGAAAGGGGTAACATCCGATCGCCTCCGTCGCTGCCGACAGCTCAGGTAAGCGGCTGAGGGCATCGAAGTGGGGTCTCTGATCTCGCTGCGAATCCGCCACAGAGACCCCTCTTATCGGAAAGCGGACCCTTCGATTTGCCAATGAGTGGATGTTTAAACACAAGGGTAGGGATGAGCTTCGAGTTCGAGTCGAACTCATGTTTGACTCGAACATCGGCTGTTCGCAAGGTCGCCGAACAGCGAACAATTTGGGGTGTTCGCGGCAAATTCGAATGCCGCGGAACACCCTTTAAAAGTCTATGGGAGAAATCAAAAGTGCTAATTTTAAAGGCTTATATGCAAGTTATTGTCATAAAAAGTGTTTGGGGACCTGGGTCCTGCCCCAGGGGACAAGGATCAATGCAAAAAAAGTTTTAAAAACGGCAGTTTTTTCGGGAGCAGTGATTTTAATAATGTTTAAAGTGAAACAATAAAAGTGTAATATCCCTTTAAATTTTGTACCTGGAGGGTGTCTATAGTATGCATGTAAAGGGGCGCATGTTTCCCGTTTTTAGAACAGTCTGACAGCAAAATGACATTTCAAAGGAAAAAAAGGAATTTAAACTACTCGCGGCTATTAATGAATTGCCGTTCTGACAATACACATAAAAGTTCATTGATAAAAACGGCATGGGAATTCCCCACAGGGGAACGCTGAACCAAAATTTATTAAAAAAAATGACGTGGGAGTCCCCCTAAATTCCATACCAGGCCCTTCAGACTGACACACCGCAACAACGGTTGCCGCTATGCGTGCCCCCGGGGGCGCGCAGCGGCTTAATATCCTGAGGACCTCATATGACGCCCAATCAGGTTATTGAAACCACTTTGCTGCCGTCATTCTGCTATATGGCGGGCGGCAAGTGCTTAACAATGTATTGACACTCGCAGCGGTTCACAGAAGGCAGTGTGAACTGCCTGCGGAAGAGGAGCGATGAGAGAACCGGTGCTGTAATCGTGCTGGTTCCCACATCGCACTAGTCTGAACCTAGGCTAAAGTGGTTATAACCCTTCCATATACCCAGTAAAGTGAAAAGCATCAGGTAATACACAGAGATGAAACAAATCATCCTGCCTAAGTTGTACCTGTTTATCTGCTGTCTTCTCTTCTCTACAGCCTTCAAAGTCCAGAACCTTTACAACTTGTCTGAGCTTTCAGAAAGCAGGGGGCAGGGAGCTGAAATTGCACCCAGTGTGTAGAGCTGAGAGCTGATTGGAGGGAAGGGACACCCCCCTTCACACAGCACACAGGAACAGAATTGAGACTGTCAATCACTGGGTGTGTGCTGAAGCTCCCTCCCCTGTCACCTTTTTTCTTGGAGTCAGGAAAACTTTTCAGAAAATGACTCATGCAGATAGCAGAGAAACAAGGCAGCAGACATAAATTACACTTAGTGCTTTGGATTGAGACAAAAACACACTATAGAAGAATATGCTTGTTCATATTTCATGTCAGACATTAACCACTTCCCCACCCACCTGTTGTACATATAGTGCGGCAAGGCGGCACTATAGCTGTACGTGATTTTGTCAATAGCCACTGGGAGGCTCGTGTGCAGCACCAGAACCAAGACCGCACGCTAATTGGCCACAGGGGGAGCCAATCAGCGGGCTCCGCAGACGTGATGTGAGGGAACACTCTTAACCCTTTGATCGCCCCTGTTGTTAACCCCTTCCCTGCAAGTGTCATTTACACTGTGTCAGTGCATTTTTTAGCACTGATCACTGTAACAATGTCACAGGTTCCCTAAAAAGGGTCAAAAGTGTCAGCTAGGTGTCTGATCTGTCCACCGCAATGTCGCAATCCCGCTAAATATCGCTGATCACCGCCATTACAAATAAAAAAAAATTTAAAAAATTAAAATGCTATTAAAATATCCCCTATATTGTAGATGATAACCTTTGTGCAAACCAATCAATATACACTTATTTGGATTTTTTATACCAAAAATATGTAGCAGAATACATATTGGCCTAAACTGATGAAGAAATTAGATTTTTTTTAAAAAATTTATTGGATATTATGTATAACAGAAAGTTAAAAAAAATATTTTTTTTTTTTCAAAATTGTCGTTCATATTTTGTTTATAGCACAAAAAATAAAAACCCGCAGAGGTGATCAAATAGCACCAAAAGAAAGCTCTATTTGTGGGAAAAAAGGACATCAATTACAGTTACAGTGTCGCACAACCGCGCAATTGTCAGTTAAAATAATGTAGTGCCGTATCGCAAAAAATGGCCTGGTCATTAAGGGGATAAAACCTTTCAGGGCTGAAGTGACCTTGAAGCCAAAAAGCTTCATTCACATTAGCCTATAGGTTCCCTTGTCCTGGTTAACCCCTTCAGCCCCTCTTTTTTCCCCAATATTTTTCCGTAAATTTGAAAATGTTTTATTTGTTTTTTTTAAAAAAAAGCTTTTTGCCAAAAACAAAATCTTTGTGCACTTTAAATTAAAGGGATACATGGCAAAATAAATTTGTAGTTGTGATGAATTAAAAGTTACTTAGTTCTCAGACAGAATGAATTTTGTCATAATAATACAATCCTGGCTCCATGCTTATTATGACCTAATGGCATTAGTTTAACTGCATCACATCAACTCCTCCCCCTGTCCCGTTCACTTTTCAATGGTGGTAATCTTAGCACTGTCATTCTGCCCATTGTACCAGACCAGTCACTGTACATGTGGTTATGCATCTCCATTCATCTCAGCATTTTTGCATCTTCACCTTGGGTGCTAGAGGACCTTCTCTTGGCTCTGGTGCCTGTATTATTTTCTTTTGTGCTGAGAGAAAGCTCTGTCTCTCTCTTCACATTTGTCTTGCCCTCGGGATTGGGAGTCTTGTCTCTGTTTTTCCTGTGAATTAGTCCAACCACTTACTTTCATAGTCAGCATTTAAAAAGTGTTATACAATATCTGTTTTTATTAACAGTACCTGTTTTTCTTCTTTTAGTAAGTTACAGTCCTTCTTGCTACACCATCAGACCTTCCTAGAAAAATGTGAGACTTGGATGGAGTTCCTAATTCAGACTGAGCAGAAGCTGGCAGTAGAGATACCGGGAAACTATCAAAGCCTACTAGAACAGCAGAGAGCTCATGAGGCAAGTTACAAAGCAGATTTTAACCCTATATTACTAATTCAGCCAATACGCTAACTTCATTTTGGTAGAGACATTTGTATCTGATCCCAGTGACTAGCTGGGGACATACTATCTGACACTTTCGGGTGTGGGGGATATAATGTGTCTAGGTGCTGTGATTCCTTCTGCTGATCTATATCACTACAGGACACAGTAGTGACACAGACGTTGGTGAGGGCAACCAAAGCACCCATCTGATGACACGCTGCACCCAGATAGCAACCAAAGCACCCACCTGGTGACACGCTGTACCCAGATAGCAACCAAAGCACCCATCTGATGACACGCTGCACCCACATAGCAACCAAAGCACCCATCTGGTGACACGTGCACCCAGATAGCAACCAAAGCACCCATCTGGTGACACGCTGTACCCAGATAGCAACCAAAGCACCCATCTGATGACACGCTGCACCCAGATAGCAACCAAAGCACCCATCTGGTGACACGCTCCACCCAGATAGCAACCAAAGCACCCATCTGGTGACACGCTGTACCCAGATAGCAACCAAAGCACCCATCTGCTGACACGCTGTACCCAGATAGCAACCAAAGCACCCATCTGGTGACACGCTGTACCCAGATAGCAACCAAAGCACCCATCTGGTGACACGCTGCACCCAGATAGCAACCAAAGCACCCATCTGGTGACACGCTGTACCCAGATAGCAACCAAAGCACCCTTCTGGTGACACGCTGTACCCAGATAGCAACCAAAGCACCCATCTGGTGACACGCTGCACCCAGATAGCAACCAAAGCACCCATCTGGTGACACGCTGTACCCAGATAGCAACCAAAGCACCCATCTGGTGACACGCTGCACCCAGATAGCAACCAAAGCACCCATCTGGTGACACGCTGTACCCAGATAGCAACCAAAGTACCCATCTGGTGACACGCTGCACCCAGATAGCAACCAAAGCACCCATCTGGTGACACGCTGTACCCAGATAGCAACCAAAGCACCCATCTGGTGACACGCTGTACCCAGATAGCAACCAAACACCCATCTGGTGACACGCTGCACCCAGATAGCAACCAAAGAAAGCACCTGGTGACACGCTGCACCCAGATAGCAACCAAAGCACCCATCTGGTGACACGCTGCACCCAGATAGCAACCAAAGCACCCATCTGGTGACACGCTGCACCCAGATAGCAACCAAAGCACCCATCTGGTGACACGCTGCACCCAGATAGCAACCAAAGCACCCATCTGGTGACACGCTGCACCCAGATAGCAACCAACGCACCCATCTGGTGACACGCTGCACCCAGATAGCAACCAACGCACCCATCTGGTGACACGCTGCACCCAGATAGCAACCAAAGCACCCACCTGGTGACACGCTGTACCCAGATAGCAACCAAAGCACCCATCTGGTGACACGCTGCACCCAGATAGCAACCAAAGCACCCATCTGGTGACACGCTGCACCCAGATAGCAACCAAAGCACCCATCTGGTGACACGCTGTACCCAGATAGCAACCAAAGCACCCTTCTGGTGACACGCTGTACCCAGATAGCAACCAAAGCACCCATCTGGTGACACGCTGCACCCAGATAGCAACCAAAGCACCCATCTGGTGACACGCTGTACCCAGATAGCAACCAAAGCACCCATCTGGTGACACGCTGCACCCAGATAGCAACCAAAGCACCCATCTGGTGACACGCTGTACCCAGATAGCAACCAAAGTACCCATCTGGTGACACGCTGCACCCAGATAGCAACCAAAGCACCCATCTGGTGACACGCTGTACCCAGATAGCAACCAAAGCACCCATCTGGTGACACGCTGTACCCAGATAGCAACCAAACACCCATCTGGTGACACGCTGCACCCAGATAGCAACCAAAGAAAGCACCTGGTGACACGCTGCACCCAGATAGCAACCAAAGCACCCATCTGGTGACACGCTGCACCCAGATAGCAACCAAAGCACCCATCTGGTGACACGCTGCACCCAGATAGCAACCAAAGCACCCATCTGGTGACACGCTGCACCCAGATAGCAACCAAAGCACCCATCTGGTGACACGCTGCACCCAGATAGCAACCAACGCACCCATCTGGTGACACGCTGCACCCAGATAGCAACCAACGCACCCATCTGGTGACACGCTGCACCCAGATAGCAACCAAAGCACCCACCTGGTGACACGCTGTACCCAGATAGCAACCAAAGCACCCATCTGGTGACACGCTGCACCCAGATAGCAACCAAAGCACCCATCTGGTGACACGCTGCACCCAGATAGCAACCAAAGCACCCATCTGGTGACACGCTGCACCCAGATAGCAACCAAAGCACCCATCTGGTGACACGCTGCACCCAGATAGCAACCAAAGCACCCATCTGGTGACACGCTGCACCCAGATAGCAACCAAAGCACCCATCTGGTGACACGCTGCACCCAGATAGCAACCAAAGCACCCATCTGGTGACACGCTGCACCCAGATAGCAACCAAAGCACCCATCTGGTGACACGCTGCACCCAGATAGCAACCAAAGGACCCATCTGGTGACACGCTGCACCCAGATAGCAACCAAAGCACCCATCTGGTGACACGCTGCACCCAGATAGCAACCAAAGCACCCATCTGGTGACACGCTGCACCCAGATAGCAACCAAAGCACCCATCTGGTGACACGCTGCACCCAGATAGAAACCAAAGCACCCATCTGGTGACACGCTGTACCCAGATAGCAACCAAAGCACCCTTCTGGTGACACGCTGCACCCAGATAGCAACCAAAGCACCCATCTGGTGACACGCTGCACCCAGATAGCAACCAAAGCACCCATCTGGTGACACGCTGTACCCAGATAGCAACCAAAGCACCCATCTGGTGACACGCTGCACCCAGATAGCAACCAAAGCACCCATCTGGTGACACGCTGTACCCAGATAGCAACCAAAGTACCCATCTGGTGACACGCTGCACCCAGATAGCAACCAAAGCACCCATCTGGTGACACGCTGTACCCAGATAGCAACCAAAGCACCCATCTGGTGACACGCTGTACCCAGATAGCAACCAAACACCCATCTGGTGACACGCTGCACCCAGATAGCAACCAAAGAAAGCACCTGGTGACACGCTGCACCCAGATAGCAACCAAAGCACCCATCTGGTGACACGCTGCACCCAGATAGCAACCAAAGCACCCATCTGGTGACACGCTGCACCCAGATAGCAACCAAAGCACCCATCTGATGACACGCTGCACCCAGATAGCAACCAAAGCACCCACCTGGTGACACGCTGTACCCAGATAGCAACCAAAGCACCCATCTGATGACACGCTGCACCCACATAGCAACCAAAGCACCCATCTGGTGACACGCTGCACCCAGATAGCAACCAAAGCACCCATCTGGTGAAAGGCTGCACCCAGATAGCAACCAAAGCACCCATCTGGTGACACGCTGTACCCAGATAGCAACCAAAGCACCCATCTGATGACACGCTGCACCCAGATAGCAACCAAAGCACCCATCTGGTGACACGCTCCACCCAGATAGCAACCAAAGCACCCATCTGGTGACACGCTGTACCCAGATAGCAACCAAAGCACCCATCTGCTGACACGCTGTACCCAGATAGCAACCAAAGCACCCATCTGGTGACACGCTGTACCCAGATAGCAACCAAAGCACCCATCTGGTGACACGCTGCACCCAGATAGCAACCAAAGCACCCATCTGGTGACACGCTGTACCCAGATAGCAACCAAAGCACCCTTCTGGTGACACGCTGTACCCAGATAGCAACCAAAGCACCCATCTGGTGACACGCTGCACCCAGATAGCAACCAAAGCACCCATCTGGTGACACGCTGTACCCAGATAGCAACCAAAGCACCCATCTGGTGACACGCTGCACCCAGATAGCAACCAAAGCACCCATCTGGTGACACGCTGTACCCAGATAGCAACCAAAGTACCCATCTGGTGACACGCTGCACCCAGATAGCAACCAAAGCACCCATCTGGTGACACGCTGTACCCAGATAGCAACCAAAGCACCCATCTGGTGACACGCTGTACCCAGATAGCAACCAAACACCCATCTGGTGACACGCTGCACCCAGATAGCAACCAAAGAAAGCACCTGGTGACACGCTGCACCCAGATAGCAACCAAAGCACCCATCTGGTGACACGCTGCACCCAGATAGCAACCAAAGCACCCATCTGGTGACACGCTGCACCCAGATAGCAACCAAAGCACCCATCTGGTGACACGCTGCACCCAGATAGCAACCAAAGCACCCATCTGGTGACACGCTGCACCCAGATAGCAACCAACGCACCCATCTGGTGACACGCTGCACCCAGATAGCAACCAACGCACCCATCTGGTGACACGCTGCACCCAGATAGCAACCAAAGCACCCACCTGGTGACACGCTGTACCCAGATAGCAACCAAAGCACCCATCTGGTGACACGCTGCACCCAGATAGCAACCAAAGCACCCATCTGGTGACACGCTGCACCCAGATAGCAACCAAAGCACCCATCTGGTGACACACTGTACCCAGATAGCAACCAAAGCACCCTTCTGGTGACACGCTGTACCCAGATAGCAACCAAAGCACCCATCTGGTGACACGCTGCACCCAGATAGCAACCAAAGCACCCATCTGGTGACACGCTGTACCCAGATAGCAACCAAAGCACCCATCTGGTGACACGCTGCACCCAGATAGCAACCAAAGCACCCATCTGGTGACACGCTGTACCCAGATAGCAACCAAAGTACCCATCTGGTGACACGCTGCACCCAGATAGCAACCAAAGCACCCATCTGGTGACACGCTGTACCCAGATAGCAACCAAAGCACCCATCTGGTGACACGCTGTACCCAGATAGCAACCAAACACCCATCTGGTGACACGCTGCACCCAGATAGCAACCAAAGAAAGCACCTGGTGACACGCTGCACCCAGATAGCAACCAAAGCACCCATCTGGTGACACGCTGCACCCAGATAGCAACCAAAGCACCCATCTGGTGACACGCTGCACCCAGATAGCAACCAAAGCACCCATCTGGTGACACGCTGCACCCAGATAGCAACCAAAGCACCCATCTGGTGACACGCTGCACCCAGATAGCAACCAACGCACCCATCTGGTGACACGCTGCACCCAGATAGCAACCAACGCACCCATCTGGTGACACGCTGCACCCAGATAGCAACCAAAGCACCCACCTGGTGACACGCTGTACCCAGATAGCAACCAAAGCACCCATCTGGTGACACGCTGCACCCAGATAGCAACCAAAGCACCCATCTGGTGACACGCTGCACCCAGATAGCAACCAAAGCACCCATCTGGTGACACGCTGCACCCAGATAGCAACCAAAGCACCCATCTGGTGACACGCTGCACCCAGATAGCAACCAAAGCACCCATCTGGTGACACGCTGCACCCAGATAGCAACCAAAGCACCCATCTGGTGACACGCTGCACCCAGATAGCAACCAAAGCACCCATCTGGTGACACGCTGCACCCAGATAGCAACCAAAGCACCCATCTGGTGACACGCTGCACCCAGATAGCAACCAAAGGACCCATCTGGTGACACGCTGCACCCAGATAGCAACCAAAGCACCCATCTGGTGACACGCTGCACCCAGATAGCAACCAAAGCACCCATCTGGTGACACGCTGCACCCAGATAGCAACCAAAGCACCCATCTGGTGACACGCTGCACCCAGATAGAAACCAAAGCACCCATCTGGTGACACGCTGTACCCAGATAGCAACCAAAGCACCCTTCTGGTGACACGCTGCACCCAGATAGCAACCAAAGCACCCATCTGGTGACACGCTGCACCCAGATAGCAACCAAAGCACCCATCTGGTGACACGCTGTACCCAGATAGCAACCAAAGCACCCATCTGGTGACACGCTGCACCCAGATAGCAACCAAAGCACCCATCTGGTGACACGCTGTACCCAGATAGCAACCAAAGTACCCATCTGGTGACACGCTGCACCCAGATAGCAACCAAAGCACCCATCTGGTGACACGCTGTACCCAGATAGCAACCAAAGCACCCATCTGGTGACACGCTGTACCCAGATAGCAACCAAACACCCATCTGGTGACACGCTGCACCCAGATAGCAACCAAAGAAAGCACCTGGTGACACGCTGCACCCAGATAGCAACCAAAGCACCCATCTGGTGACACGCTGCACCCAGATAGCAACCAAAGCACCCATCTGGTGACACGCTGCACCCAGATAGCAACCAAAGCACCCATCTGGTGACACGCTGCACCCAGATAGCAACCAAAGCACCCATCTGGTGACACGCTGCACCCAGATAGCAACCAACGCACCCATCTGGTGACACGCTGCACCCAGATAGCAACCAACGCACCCATCTGGTGACACGCTGCACCCAGATAGCAACCAAAGCACCCATCTGGTGACACGCTGTACCCAGATAGCAACCAAAGCACCCATCTGGTGACACACTGCACCCAGATAGCACCGCCTGCCAGGTACATGCAAAGCCTCTTTCGCCGGGTGCTATTTCCATAATGTATTTCTGGTAATGACTGGTTACTTTAACAAATGTTTCTACCAAACTTCTAAAGAAAATTGTATTTTTTTCTCCAGCTATTTCAAGCAGAAATGTTCAGTCGCCAGCAGATTTTGCACTCTATAATCATTGATGGACAACGGCTAATTGAGCAGGGACAAGTGGATGATAGGTAAAGATATCACTGATTGCAGTTATATGTTTTAGATTGATGTTATAACTATGTTAGAGGATAAAGATTATTATTAGGGCCAGTTCACACCACATGCAGTCCAGTGCGTTTTTTTTTTTCTGCATCAAAAACGCACAGAAAGTAGGTTATATGGTTTTCAGTGGCATAGTTCACACCAGTGCTTGCAGTTCCAGTGCGTTCCAGTTCCAGAAAAAAAAGGAAGAACGTGCTGCATTTTTCCTGCACTGGACTGTACTGGAATGCTGTAAAAAGCATCAAAAACTTATGAGAACGCACCTAAACACACCAAAAATGCACTGGAACACCCATGTTCTTATTTAGGTTTAAGGAAAAAAAAAGTGGGGAAAAATGCACTGGACTGCATCAAAAACGCATCAAAAATGCACTGGAACGCATCAAAAACTCGCATGCAAAAAAGCATCTGCAGCGCTTCCAGACTGCGTTTCTATGGTGTGAACTGGCCCTAAATATTCACATTTAAAGTGTTACTAAACCCACAATCGTAAAATCAGTCTGTATATGCAGTTAAGCATGCTTGTCATATTCACTGTGAAACCTAAGGGATTAATCCTGTGCATTGTGTAAAAATGCTGTTGATCCTGTCTTCTCTGATGCTCCCATACTTCCACTGTCCCCAATCCAACTGCTGATAGAACAGAGGCTAGGGGACAAGTTGCAAATGCTTAGTTTGGTGTGTATTGCAAGAGAGTTTTTTTTTTTTCTTGGGAGAGTGCATATGATCGACACAGGGCCAATGAGCACTGTCCTGACAGAGTGTCAGGGGTCCTTCAGGCTTATAGGACCAGCAGAGCACAATGAAAACTCTTCCTACAAGCTTTAACCAGACACTGATATAAGTCACAGGACTTCTCTAACTGCTGATGAAAAAAGGTATTTAGCAGTTTATATTTTACTAAAACTATTGCATTTCCATGTCCTGTGCACTGTGGAAGACCAGATATAGTGAATGCAGGGTCCTGGGTTTAGTAACACTTTAAGTGTCGCTGATGAGAAGCCTTAACTATTTGGAATTTTGTATCCCCATTTTCAGCTATGGAGCCATTTGTACTGTTGTGTACACTCTTTGATTTGCTAACTACTGTGCACTGCAGTATGGCTTTAATTTTCATAAGGCTTGTTATTAAAAACAATCCTTGCAGTCAATTTATCATCTCATAGTGACTGCGATGAAAAAAAATAGTTCAAGTTTTTTTCCCAAGCACAGTTGGAAATGGAGCAATGGACCCTTAGGCTTTGACACATGGTCAGATACTTTGTAGACATCCTAAACCTTGAGGACCTGCAAGCTGAAAGAGAATTGCTTTTCTTGGTTCTTAATGTTCTTTTTAATTTTCCCTTTAAAAAAATACTTTCTAATATTTATGTAAAATTAAATCAGCTATTAAAACTTTGAAAATTGCTGATGTAGTACTTCTTTAGCATCCTTTACAGTAGAACTAAAGGCAAAACTTAAAAAAAAAATTTGGGTAGAATAAGGGAGGTTATAACCCCTGTCAGTTTTCATTGCCTTCTGTGTTCCATTTGGGCAATTTCTCTTCCTTTCCTGTCCCATAGCTAAAACAGAAAGTGATAGGAAATCCCTTTAAAGTGAGGGAGTCCCCGGGTGTCACCAGAATGTCCCCATTGGAAGATTTCTCCTCTATTACTGTTCAGGTGTCAACCCAAAATTTGGCATTTTATTTTACTTTACTTGGGCTTTCACACTGGGATTGCAGATGAGACATTTTTCTGGCGCTTTTCAGGTGCTATTTTTAGCACTAAAGCGTCTGAAAAACGCCTCCAGTGTGAAAGGGGTCTAAAGGTAAACAGGACAAATGGAGAGAGTGAATCCCCCTAACGGGGGAACAGACAACAATAAGAACTGACAGGTGTTTTATTCCCTCTCCAATCTATCTGGAAAAGAAAAAGTTTTCCCTTCAGTTTCGCTTTCATTTTGTTAGTACTTGTCATTGGCCATAAATTTCCCATATCTCTTGATTTAATCAGCTCACCTACATTTCTTAGGGATGAGTTTAACCTTAAACTTGCCTTGCTGAGTAACCAATGGCAAGGAGTAATCCGTCGGGCTCAACAAAGGAGGGGCATAATCGACAGTCAGATACATCAGTGGCAACGCTACAGAGAAATGGCAGAGAAGTTGCGCAAGTGGCTGGTGGAGATGTCCTATCAACCAGTGACAGGCCTGGGGAACTTTCCGATACCACTGCAGCAAGCCAGGAATCTTCTGGATGAAGTCCAGGTATACATTAACTTAGTTGTTGTTGAACTTATCTCGCATATTGTAGTTTATTTTGACGTGCATATAGTTGCTGGTTTATAATGGATTTTCTATCTCAAGAATTGTTATTTGCAAGTGACATTCAACAGATATTAATCAACATAGAGTGCCTTGCAAAAGTATTCACCCCCTTGCCATTTTTCGTGTTTTGTTGCCTCACAACCTGGAATTAACATGGATTGTTTGAGGATTTGCATCATTTAATTTACAGAACATGCCCACAACTTGGAAGATGTTTTTTTTTCTTCTTTTTTACTGTGAAGCAAACAACAAATAGGACAAAATAACAGAAAAAGTCAATGTGCATAACTATTCACCCACCTCAAGTCAATACTTTGTAGAGCCACCTTTTGCGGCTATCACAGCTCCAAGTCGCTTTGGATAAGTCTCCATGAGCTTGCCACATCTTACCACTGGGATTTTTGCCCATTCCTCATTGCAAAACTGCTCCAGCTCCTTCAGGTTGGATGGTTTATGCTTGTGAACAGCAATCTTTAAGTCTGACCACAGATTTTCTGTTGGATTGAGGTCTGGGCTTTGACTAGGCCATTCCAACACATTTACATGTTTCCCCTTAAACCACTCAAGTGTTACTTTAGAAGTATGTTTGGGGTCATTGTCCTGCCAGAAGGTGAACCTCCGTCCTAGCCTCAAATCACACACAGAGTGGTACAGGTTTTGCTCAAGAATATCCCCGTATTTAGCACCATCCATCTTTCCCTCAACCCTGACCAGTTTCCCAGTTCCGACTGCTGAAAAACATCCCCACAGCATGATGCTGCCACCACCATGTTTCACTGTGAGCATGGTATTCTTTAGGTGATGTGATGTGTTGGGTTTGCGCCAGACATAGCGTTTTCTTTGATGGTCAAAAAGTTAAATTTTATTCTCATCAGACCAGAGCACCTTCCTCCATACATTTTGGGAGTCTCCCACATGCCTTTTCGCAAACTCAAAACGTGCCATTTTGTTTTTTGCTGAAAGTAATGGCTTTCTTCTGGCCACTCTGCCATAAAGCCCAACTCTATGGAGCATACGGCTTATTGTCGTCCTATGTACAGATACTCCAGTCTCTGCTGTGGAACTCTGCAGCTCCTCCAGGGTTACCTTAGGTCTCTGTGCTGTCTCTCTGATTAATGCCCTCCTTGCCCGGTCCGTGAGTTTTGGTGTGTGGCCATCTCTTGGCAGGTTTGCTGTTGTGCCATGTTATTTCTATTTGGTTATGATAGATTTGATGGTGCTGCTAGGGATCATCAAAGATTTGGATATTTTTTATAACCTAACCCTGACTTGTACTTCTCAACAACATTGTCCCTTACTTGTTTGGGGAGTTCCTTGGTCTTCATGGCAGTGTTTGGTTAGTGGTGCCTCTTGCTTAGGTGTTGCAGCCTCTGGGGCTTTTCAAAAAGGTGTGTATAAGTAATGACAGATCATGTGACACTTAGATTGCACACAGGTGGACATCATTTCACTAATTATGTGACTTATGAAGGTAATTGGTTGCACCAGAGCTTTTTATGGGCTTCATAACAAAGGGGGTGAATACATACGCACATGCCAATTGTCATTTTTTTATTTCTAAAAAATAGTTTTTATGTGTATATTTTTCTAATTTTACTTCACCAACTTAGACTTTTGTGTTTGGATCCATCACATATAATTCAGATTATAAAAACATTGAACTAAAGGCTGTAATGTAAGAAATTAGGTAAAAAGCCAAGGGGATTAATACTTTTGCAAGGCACTGTACACTTTGCGGATGCAGTAGTGCAAGAATACACTAGGGATGTCATGGTCACTTATTTAGTATCATTGCAGGGACCCAGAGAAAAAAATTACAGGAGTCATTCATTCTTAAAATCGTGAACTATATGTCCACAGGGTGAAAATTTGGGTTAGCTACATATAGCAAGGTTTATGTACAATGGTATATTCAAGGTGCAGGGATAGTAGGCATAGTAGACATGACCATAGTGTCCATTATTCTTTGCAGTATTTCTCCTTGCAGTACTTCCTAGTTCAGGGGAGATGATTTGCATGCTAATGGAACTGGTAGTTGCAACAAAGGTGTAGGGCATGTTACATAACACACGCACACAAGCACGTTTCCTTTTATCGGATTTAATAAATCAGCCCTAATATGTGATCTGCATAGTTGCATTCTCTTTGTAAGCTTATGCTGCATGTATGTTACTGAAACAAGATACATTGTTGTTTGATTTTACAGCTAAGAGACAGAGTACTTCACAGACAGCAAGGGAGCTACATCCTGACTGTGGAGGCTGGGAAGCAGCTGCTTCTCTCTGCTGACAGTGGGGCGGAGGCTTCCTTGCAGGCAGAGCTCATTGACATTCAAGAGCGATGGAAGGCCACCACACTGAGACTGGAGGAACAGAAGAAACAGCTTGCATTCCTATTGAAAGTATGTGCCGCCTTCTTTATACTCATTCCTATAGAAATTAGCTTTAGTATGTGGATAGTGTCATAAACTAAGCAGATGTAGTAAATGCTGTCACTGGCTAGCTCCCATCGTGTTAGATTTTACAATAGCAGTAATGTTCAGGATATTTAAAGCATGCACACAACCCCTGCAGTAATATAGTTGGAGAAATTTGAATATTGTTATTGCCGCTATTCTGTTTAATTCATAAGATATATATAAGGAATTTTCCATGTGTTTCAATATATGTGGCGCTTATTTAAAGGACAACTGCATGTTAATATGTTAGGCAGGGGAGTAGGGTCTATAGGTCAGACTCATCTTTTTATTAACAGTTATCTGATCTGCTACCCCAATGAGATCAAATTTGGAAACATCTGTCCTGCTGGCATATAGGTGTATATATCAGATTTCTCTATAGAGCTATGATGACCTGATAACCTGATATAGCCAACATATAGTAAAGGTAAGATATTGTAAGTACGGTAACAATGGTTCAGTTGGCAAGGATTTGAACTGACACTGGGTGAGAATTATAGGTTCATTGATCATGCCCCACCTTTCACCCATTGGGTTTTTTGCCATTGATTCCTAAGTTAAAAAGCACATTTGCTTCTTGCACAATCACTGGATTGAGCTGCAGTCAGTGCTTACCTGGACTACTTATTCTTCACTAAGAAATCCAGGTCTTGGTAATATTCACCATATTTATAATACATTAACTGATACATCTGCTGGACCAAATCAAGTTTGTAGCATTGCCATTCAGAGTAGAATCATTGATATAATTCAATGATTCACATATTGCTTTCTATGGAGGACCAGGCACTCTCATAATCATATGTTCCTCCACTGCATGCACTTGCTAGACATCAAACTTGCTGCAATTAAAGTGATACTAAACACATACTGTTTAATTTACATTGCCCTTTCTATTTCTGTAAATGGATGATGGCGCTGTAATTATTTTTTTATTAGAAAAAAAAAATCCAAGTAACCTTTTTCTAATCGATATACAGCTGTCACATAACCCAGATCTTTCCAGCCTGTCTTCTGGGAAACATCAGCAGGAGGCGTTTCTAGTCCTCTACTGCTGATCACATGTTAAAAAAAAAAAAAAAAATGAAACACAGCCTTTGGAATACAGAGTAAAAATAAATAATTAAAATCAATAAACTGTTTTAAATTGTCATACAAATATATATTTGAAAATCAAATCTTTATTATTTTTTGGCAATAACATGGTGTGAGCGGATTTCTGCCAGTCACAGGCTGTGTCACGCCCCTCCAGCCTGTGTCTCAGAATAAGAGGGAGGTGATTCCATGGAGAGGGAGGGGTACGGTCTCGGGGGGGGTGGGATGGGGAGGAGGGAGGAGGGACAGGGAGCAAGAAAATAACAATAAAGAGTAGAAACAGATGGAGGGGCTTACCATTCTCTTATTTGATGTGATATGAAGCATCCTAATTAAGTAAACAGAACAAAAGCCATAATGATGTGATAATTAAGGGGAAGTGTTTTTTTTGAATATTTATTTGAAAAGACTTACTCCCATGGTAAACCTCCTCACTGATGTGGCAAAAAAAAAAAAGAGGGAGGTGATTCCTCCATTAATCTACTGTACATGTAATATCCCGCCCCCATTGTGTTTAGCTGGTTAAGGGGCATGGAGAAGGAGGGAGGAAGTAGGCTGTCATTTACCACTGTGTATACGCCCACATGTGTGATTCTGTAGTCACATGGGCTGCTCAGATGTAATAGAGAGGAAATGCTCAGCATAGAAACTCACTAAAACTGAGCATGTGCAGAGCTGCCAACATTGCTCTGCAAAATCTCCAAATGAATTGGGACATGGACAGAAGGGGGAGACAGAGAACAGCAGGATCAACCATGTTTTTTGCAGAATACAAAAAACGAATCTCATAGTGACTGAGTGAGAAGGAACAGCATATAATACAGCATTTATTGATAGTTTTTTATGATGTGGGTTTAGTAGCACTTTAACCACTTCAGCCCTGGAAAATTTTACCCCCTTCCTGATCAGAGCACTTTTTGCAATTCGGCACTGCGTCGCTATAACTGACAATTGCGCGGTCGTGCGACGTTGTACCCAAACAAAATTGACGTTCTTTTTTCCCACAAATAGAGCTTTCTTTTGGTGGTATTTGATCACCTCTACGGTTTTTATTTTTTGCGCTGTAAACAAAAAAAGCGACAGTTTTGAAAAAAACGCAATACTTTTTACTTTTTGCTATAATAAATATACCCCAAAAATATGTAAAAAAAAAATTTTTTCCTCAGCTTAGGCCAATATGGATTCTTCTACATATTTTTGGTAAAAAAAATCGCAATAAGGTTATATTGATTGGTTTGCGTAAAAGTTATAGCGTCTACAAAATAGGGGATAGTTTTATGGCATTCTTTAAATAAATTTTTTTATTTATTAGTAATGGCGGCGAAAGTGGAAAAGGTTTTGGGGTGGATTTACTAAAACTGGAGAGTGCAAAACCTGGTGCAGCTCTGCATAGAAAGTTAGAAACCATTCAATTTCCAGGGGTTTTTTTTGTCAAAGCTTAATTGAACAAGCTGAAGTTAGAAGCTGATTGGCTACCATGCACAGCTTCACCAGATTTTTCACTCCCCAATTTTAGTAAATCAACCCCTTTGCATCTTCTTATGCCACGTACACATGAGCGGACTTTTCGACCGGACTGGTCCGACAGTCTATCCGACGGACTTTCGGTGGACTTCCAGCGGACTTTCCTAACGAACAGACTTGCCTACACACGATCACACCAAAGTCTGACTGATTCGTACGTGATGACATACAACCGGACTAAAATAAGGAAGTTGATAGCCAGTAGCCAATAGCTGCCCTAGCGTCGGCTTTAGTCCTTCGGACTAGCGTACAGACGAGCGTTTTTTTCGACCGGACTCGAGTCCGTCAGAAAGATTTGAAACATGTTTTATTTCTAGGCCCGTCGGACTTTTGGGAAAAAAAAGTCTGCTGGAGCCCACACACATCGAATTGTCCGACGGAGTCCGGTGCGCCGGACCAAGTCTGCTGGAAAGTCCGCTCGTGTGTACAGGGCATTACTGTTTTCCAGACTTAAATAGGATGGAACAGAGGTAAAAGGATGTGAACAGATGCATGGCTATTTACATCCACCCGTCCATAGACCTAACATAGGTCTGTAAAACTCCTCCATCAGAAGATGAATTTACAAATTTAATAAACATGGATATCACAAAAATAACATCCGTTTTACTCCAATTCAACATGGGATCTGTTCATAGATCTCCCACTGATTGGAATAGATGATGTCGTTGTGAAAGGACCAAAAGACTAAACTGTTTGCATTTGGTCCTGCTGCAGCTTTTTATTATAAGTAGCCCAAGGTTTCATGTAAATGACTGGGCTGTGTTTCAAATGATGTGCTATCTGTATATTGCAGGAACTGTTGCTGATAATTAGCGTTTCGATTATTTCAATTTTAGATACACTTATTACAAATCACTTGTGCCATTTTTTTGTATTATATTTTTATTATCATTTAAAGACGGCACTTCCTATAGCTGTAAGATGATTTAATGCGAAGTATTGTGGGGCTTGCTTTTTCAGACATGAAACAAATCCCTGACTTTGCAGGCTTTACCTTGAATGGGTAATCCTGACATATATTGCTCTGCAGTGCATCCTGTGCTGTACAAATATAGATTTTTCTTTGTTGTGTTCTTTGTTACTTATACAGTACCTTGTAACGCTTTGGAAATGTATAATTTTTAGGACTGGGAGAAATGTGAAAAAGGAATAGCAGATTCCTTGGAAAAGCTAAGAACATTCAGGAAAAACCTCTCTCAGCCATTGCCTGTCCACCATGATGAACTCCATTCAGAACAGATCAGATGCAAGGTAAGCAGCAGATGACCCCCCCGATAACTAAATCTAGAATGTAGTTGTATGAAGGACTATTTTATATACTAGAGTTTCCAATTTGTATTTGTAAATTATACATACAATGATTCTCCTCTTACAGGAACTTGGAAATGCAGTGGAAGGATGGGTGGAGGATCTTGCTCATCTCACGGAACTGAAGGACACCTTTTTACCATATATCAGTGCAGATGATATTTCTATTCTTAATGAGCGCATTGAACTGCTGCAGAGACAGTGGGAGGAACTGTGTCATCAGGTAATTTAATCAGGAGATACTAATGAAAATGACTGATATAAACACACACTTGATACTGTACCTAACTCATAGTGCGTGTTGTCATTATGCTCTGTGAAAACTATATAGACCAGGTAACACCATTTTCATTGCATCCATATTTAAAAAAAAAAAAAACATTTTTGAGCTTCGAACAAACAGCTAACTTTACTAATGAAAATATATGTGAGATCAATTTTATCTGCAAAAGATTTTTGTCCATCCAGTTCTGTTCTGCACACAGCACTGCCACACAGCACAACTCTGTCTGACTAAACAGAAGACCTGATTTTCCTCTAGGGCAGTTAAGCAACACTTAGGCCCCTTTCACACTGGGGCGGTGGTGGCGTCGGCGGTACAACAGCGCTATTTTTAGCGCTGCTGTACCGTCGTTCTTGCAGCTGTATTCGGCCGCTAGCGGTGCGGTTTTACCCCCCACTGGCGCCCGAAAAAGGGTTAAAATCCCTCGTACAGCGCAGCTATAGCCGCGGTATTGCCGCGGTATAGCTGCGCTGTCCCATTGATTTCAATGGGCAGGAGCGGGGAAGGAGCGGTGAATACACCGCTCCTTCCCTGCTCCAAAGAAGCGGTTTGCAGGACTTTTTTCACCGTCCTGTCAGCGCACCGCTTCAGTGTGAAAGCCCTCAGGCTTTCACACTGAACAAACAGCGGAGGCTGTTTAGGGGCGGTTTGCAGGCGGTATTTTTAGCGCAATACCGCCTGCAAACCGCCCCAGTGTGAAAGGGGTCTTACAGGTCTTCCTACTTCCAGCCTGTGACTGGACTGTAATGGAGAAGCAGCAGACCGATGAGTGCATTTCTCTGTCACTGTGTTCTCTTCTATATTAGCTTGTCTCTTGTTAGCACATGAATACTATAGCACAGCCAATTGACTTCTTGTGCTGCCTTCCCTTTCCCAGCCTTAGTGCTGCTGTGGATTGTCTGCAAAAGGCTGACACCAGGTCATACAGGTACTTAAAGTGGTTGTAAACCCACTTTGAAAAAAAAAAAAAAAACACCTGCAAGACAAAGGCATAATGAGCTAGTATGCATACCCTGTTTCCCTGAAAATAAGACCTAGCGTGATTGTCGGTGATGGCTGCAATATAAGCCCTACCCCCCAAATAAGCCCTACCCTGTTTCCCCCAAAAATAAGCCCTACCCTGAAAATAAGACCTACAAGGACTTTAACTAGGGCCTATTTGGGGGGTAGGGCTTATATTGCAGCCATCACCAACAATCACACTAGGTCTTATTTTCAGGGAAACAGGGTAGCATACCAGCTCATTATGTAATACTCGCCTGAGATCGAAGCCCTCTCTGCGGTGCCCATACACAGCACCGGCCAGCGACATCACTTCCGGGGGTTACTTCCGGGTGTCGTGGCTCTGGTGCTGTAATTGGCCGGAGCCACGATGACATCACTCCCGCGCATGCGCGCGGGAGCTTCCGGTAACGGCACACTCACTGAAGCAAACGGCATGTACGTGCCATTGGTTCAGTGCGCATGTGCCGATGATGTTGGTACATGCAGATACAGGGGATATCTCCTAAACCAGCGATAGCAAGTACTTCACTACTTTAAAACAAAATTTTTAATTCATGTGCACTTTTACAAATACAATATCCTGTTTAACGTATCCAGTTAAACCAGACAAGTTTGCAGACATTACCTCTCACAGTTTTTTTTACTAGCTTGTATTTTTAGAGTGGTACTAAAAAATTAAAGTGGATCTAGAGTCAGAAACAGATTGCAGATTCGGATCGCCCCTTAAATCTCAGCATTGCTTCACTCTGACTCTTCCAAAGTTTACTTAAAATATTATGACACGGTCATTCCCTGACCCCTTTTTGCAACTACTGAGATCAATTAAGTTATCAGTAACATATTTGATTAAAACCCCCCCCCACCCGCCTCTATGACTCATTGTCGCTACAGTGCGTATACTCTATATTACCCTTTTGAATTCCTTATTGTATCTAAATTTGCTTTTCACAGACCAAGGTTCTTAGGTGTTTTTACATATGTGCTGCAGCTTTTATATGTTTTTTGTTGGGATAGGCGGATGGTGATATGGTTTGGCGGGGAAGAGGGAGGTTTAGGTTTTGTTTGTAAACCATAACAAATCCCAATAAAAAGAAAAGAAACATACTGTAGACCCACTTACCTCCATGCTGCCTACAATCCGTAAATCCTAAAAAATACTTGCGACCCTTTTTTTTCTGGGCCCAACCAGTCTATTGATTCTCTTCTACTTCTGTCCTAATGTTGCAACTGATGATGTGTTCTGCTTAGGCAGAAGCAGCCAGGTATTGCCTCTGCAACATCAAGATTTGGTATTTCAGCTGCAGCTTTAGGACAGTGGGTCCTGGAATTTGCAGCAGAAGATCACAGGTGGATAACCAGGTGAAAATAAAGGGTAAAAGTCAAACAAATGTAGCCAACACATCTAGGGACTGATAGGCTTCTGTTTATTTAATTATTACAGTTATTTATAAAGAACTTACAATGTTTGGCAGCATTTTACCTATTGACATTTACAGCAGTATTTTAGTTTTTATTTTTGTGTTTATATAGGCTTTAGACTTTGGAATACATCACTTAAAAATTGCAGTGTGATAGTAATAGTGCAATAATCAACTGATCTAGCAAAATGTAGCTACCAATGATCACAGTAAATGCAAGTTCTTGACACTTTCCATGTAAAATATGATATAAAAACTTCCTGCGCAACTTTCAATCGCATGTGTACATGTTGTCGGTGTTATACGAAAAGACAGATGTATAAAATTGCACAAATGCCTAAAGTCCCCCGGATGTGACAATAAGCAAAGCATATCACAGTTATTTCCTCTGCTCGTTTTCTGAGGTGAGACCAACAGGAAATGTACCATTTCTAGCTTCAAAATCAAACAGAGCTCTTCACAGAAATTCTGTTCATGCTGCAAACTTAGAAGTATGAATAACTACTCCACTAATAGCTTTATTACTGTTCATGGCAAAGTAATGTGTAAGTATTGTTCGCAGTATTAGTGTGTCGCTATGTAATATTTTATGTGTTGTTTATTAATACCTGAGTTCTCTCTGGTTTACATTCCTGTTGTAATCTGTGCTGTTTAATCTTAGACTACAGGGTGAAGCATTTACACATTTGCTAGTGCAGGTTTAGATTGAGGACCCGTTCACACTGGCCCACATGGTAAAATGGGAGGTTTTACTGTGTGGACAGTTGTCAGTGTGAGGTCCAGGGGGGGTGGTACGGTACGCATTTCAGCACAGGGCACTGTGTACTTTTTTTTTTTCTTCTAACTTTATCGAAATGTCAGCATAACATGTCATCTGATTCTCTAAACCATTTAGAAATGGACAGTACATAGAGCCTTCAGGTGAGATTCAGTCAATTGCAAATGCATTTTTTTTTGCATCTCACTTCTCGGCACCCAGGAACTCTGTTGCAACGTGACCGGGGCATATGGAAAACAATTGTTCTCTGTGTGCCCTTGCAGAGATCGGTGTGAGCCCTAAAAATAGGGTTTGCAAGCACATGCACATGAACGTATGAAAATATTCCCATCTACTCTAAATGTTTCTGCCAGAAGTGTTTTGATGTGTAATTACTTAAGTTTTAACATGTTTGCACATGTACAACATTAGAGGTTGATTTTGCACTTATTAGATTAATTAGTGTATAAGGGTATTATAGCGTGTGTAATATCTTTATTTTTGCATACTTTTGCAAAGTTGGTTAACACTTTGAACACCCCTGTTGGTAGATTGCTTTTGGTAAGATGAGCTAAAGATTTTTTTATTTATCTAGAATAAACCTGAACACAGGTTTAGGGCATCTTTGTACTGTATGTATTTTTTTTTCTATTTTTATGCATAGATACATTGGGAGGGGATTCACTAAAACTGAAACACACAGAATCTGGTTCAGCTGTGCATAGTAACCAATCAGCTACTAACTTCAACTTGTTCAATTAAGCTTTAACAATAAAAAATAACAGCTGATTGTAGGTCTTAAGGTCCGTACACACGTTCAGAAAATCATGCATAACTTTAAAAAGCGATCGTATGATAATCTGATCATTAGCTTTCGAGGCCTAATCACAACAATTCATGCAAAATTATCCAATAGGACAAGCACGGGAATTTTTTGTTTAATCAGTACAGTTGTCGTTTGAAAAAACAATACAAATACACTACAACACATTACATCACTTCTGAATTTTACAAGAATTTTCATAATTTTAGTAAACTCTTCATTTTCGATATGAGATTAGCATGCAAAAAAAACAAAAAACCGAACGATCATTCGTCCGATAATCTCATTGTGTTTACCAGGCATTAGGATCAATCATGTCTGTATTCTGCAATTACAGGTCTCTTTACGTCGGCAGCAAGTCAGTGAGAGGCTTAATGAGTGGGCAATTTTTAATGAAAAGAACAAAGAGCTGTGTGAGTGGCTGACCCAGATGGAAAGCAAGGTCTCTCAGAATGGGGACATTAGCATTGAAGAGATGATTGACAAGCTAAGAAAGGTACTCACATTTCTTTTAAGTTGAAAACTTTTTTAATTTGATACAGGGTTGTACACAATCATTATTGAATGTATATTTTTATGTTGCTCTATTGTTTATGTTCCATATGACCAGTTCTCTATTAGGGCAAATTAGGCATGTGCCTAAGGTACTCTTTCTGTAGGTGCAGCTTAAAAATAGCCAAAGGCTTTGGTAATGTATTATTTGCCTTTAAAAAAAATCAGCTAGAGGTATTTGAGTACATGAAATTGAGCCTGTGCAGGGCCCTTTTTTAAAAATCACGGTACATTTACTTATGTGATCTTGTACAACATAAAATATAACTGTGCCTATTACTTTATTCAGCTGGCTTTATTATGATTTACCTTGTGTAATGCTGCTCAAATATTAGGAGATGTAGCTTTGCAATAAATTGAAGATTTCCTGGCCTAATGCCGCGTACACACGGTCGGACTTTTCAGCTACAAAAGTCCGACAGCCCGTCCGACAGACTTTCGACAGACTTTCGACGGACTTTCGACGGACTTTAGGCGGACTTTCAACGGACTTTCTAACGACCGGACTTGCCTACACACGATCACACAAAAGTCCGACGGATTCGTACGTGATGACGTACACCGGACTAAAATAAGGAAGTTGATAGCCAGTAGCCAATAGCTGCCCTAGCATGGGTTTTTGTCCGTCAGACTAGCATACAGACGAGCGGATTTCTGGGTCCGGCGGAGTTACGACGTAAAGGTTTAAAGCATGTTCCAAATCTAAAGTCCGTCAGATTCGCGACGGGAAAAGTTTGCTGAAGGTCCGGCGAAGCCCACACACGATCTGATTGTTCGGCGGATTTGGTCCGTCGGCGTCCGTCAGACAAGTCCGGTCGAAAAGTCCGACCGTATGTACGCGGCATAAGAGGTAAGAACAGTTCTGCAGTACTGAAGTGCAAGTAGCTGGTAAATTTCTTTTATCTCTGAACTTTGAGCCTGAGGTGGCCCTGTCAGCACGACCCGGCTCAGCAAAAGTTGATTTAAAAAGCATGTGCTGGGTAAAATTTTTTGCCAAAACAGTGACTACTTCCAGATGCAGTCACTGCTTAGATATCCAGGCAGCCGCAGGTGCTGCGGCTGTTTGAATATAAAGGTGGGCAGTGGACATTTCTCTGTCCATGCGGTTTAGTAAATCCAGAAACAGAACACCAGAACTCCTGCATATCATCTCATCACATCACAAGGTAGATCTGCACAGGTCTGGTTCAAGCTGTGATATCACAAATGACATTTAAGTTTAGCTTGAAGTGGCAGGTCTCTTGGCACTGAGAAAGTGGGTATGTCCCTCGAAACGCATCAGCCTTTCCGACCTGTGCAGTTGCATCTTGTGATGTGATGAGATGATATGCATGAGTTCTGGCTTTCTGTTCCTGGATTTGCTTTGATGAGCTTACACATGTTGGTTTGTGAGTATAATATGTACTTCGATTTTTACTAATAAATGGAATAAAAGGATAATGCACTAGGCTGGCACACCCACTGTTTGTTTACTGTTACTTTAAAGTGACCATGTGACTAAGGGCTGATCACCTCATCACATTAGAAAACAGCCATGCCGTCAATCAAGCAAAACCTGCATACACAGAACTCTAAACCCACAGTTGATTCACGATTCAGAGATAGGGGAAAAACAATTGTGGTTTAATTTGCTCCAACAGGGAAACATTCCTTCCTTCCTTGTTGTTACTTAGGTGTCCGTTTATGAACCAGTGAAAAAATTTCACTGCTTTGTTCTCCGGCATTCTCAGAGGAGATCGTTCTCCTCTGGATGCCAGTTTATGAAGCTCTGTAGATCTCTTCTCCTTTGGAGGAGTGAAGCGATCTACAAATGCTTCAAACAGTGGAGAACGGCCTCTGATACTGGAATCTCATGAGACTTTATGAAATTACAGTACCAGAAATTCACTTAAACACCGAGTTGTCAGTTTATTAAGCAGTGATAAATCATCACTGCTCAGTACATGGACAGACGGCGTGGTTAATGCTAATAAAATAAAGAGTCCTCCTACATTATATACACACACTATATATACATATATAGACACACACTATATATATATATATATATATATATATATATATATATATATATATATATATATATATATATTTATACATACATACACACATTTTATATATATTTATATATATATATATATACACAACATAAATATGACAGGGGGGCATGGTTACAGTCTTAGGGGTTCTGATCGAGGAACCCCCAAGGGTTCCTCAATCAGGAAGGAAGTTAAGGAAGTTAGGAAGGAAGTTAAGGAAGTTAATAAGTTAGGAAGGAAGTTAAGGAAGTTAATAATCTTCCTTCTTCCTCCTCAGATCCCCCCAGATTCTCTCTTCACTCCCCGATTCACCACCTCTGAGCTGATGAATCAGGGAGTGTGAATTCTGACTCAGATTGCCAGTGAAGTGCTGAGACCGCAGCTTCATAAACTGGTCGTTAATGAGGATACTCAGTGTGCGGAGATCATCGGCAGGAGAACATGTTCAAACACGTTCTCCCCTGATCATCTCTTTTTCATAAACCGTTTATGGACTATGATCAGTGGCGATCCTAGGGATCACCGCTGTTCACAGTTTCATAAACGGACACCTTAAAGAGGAACTGCAGTCTGCTCACATAATTTGTAATAAAAACATCTCTGCCATTCTGAATCTTCCCTCCAACCACTTTGCATATTATTTTATATATACTGTGATTCTGTACTTGTCACATATGCTGCAGAAATCTCCCTCGACTAAGAAAATTAAGGAAAGAATCTGGTTGTTATTTAGACAAGTAGCTGTTTTTTCTGACACTGATACATTTTGTCTGTGCTGTATAGGACTACCAGGAGGAAATTGCAGTTTTTCGGGAAAACAAAATCCAGCTGCAGCAAATGGGAGAGAGACTGGCTAAAGCCAGCCATGAAAGCAAGGCATCAGAGATCGAGTATAAGCTGAGCAAAGTTAATGACAGATGGCAGCATCTACTGGACCTTATTGGTGCAAGGTATATTCATGTTTTAGCCCTTCTCTACTCTATAAAAAAATGTTTGGGCTATAGATACACTTTTGTGTATAGATGCATTTTCCCAAAACAATATTCCTTATAGACAAAATAAAAAATGCTCCATTATAAACTCCCAATTCCTTTGACCTCCACACTTGTGTAATGCTTTGTATAATTGTTTTATGTATATCATTCCTATCATAATCCCCCCACCCACCCTCCTAAACTTGGTGTATTTTTTCATTGTGGACTTACATTGCTGAATTTTGGTCTATAGCTCATTTCATCTCCAGCTGTGTCTGTTTGCCCCATATTGCCACTATGGGGTTGATTTACTAAAACTGGGGAGAGCAAAATCTGGTGCTGCTGTGCATGGTAGCCAATTAACTCATTCAATTAGGCTTTGACAATAAAACCTGGAAGCTGTTTTGCACTCTCCAGTTTTAGTAAATCAACCCCTATATGTTCACGTTCCTAAGAGTATGATATTTTAGCAAATAAGAGGTTGGCAATCTCCAAGATAGAGTAGGGACTGGCCAGAGTGGGATCACGATGACTCAGTTGGCCAGCTTAAACATGTATTGCAATATATGTGATCTAAGAATCCCCCTCTTTATATGCAAGAGTTTACTATGAGTATGTA
Organism: Lithobates clamitans; assembly: GCA_037952925.1. Taxonomy (NCBI): domain Eukaryota; kingdom Metazoa; phylum Chordata; class Amphibia; order Anura; family Ranidae; genus Lithobates; species Lithobates clamitans. Next base: position 12,201,234 of record JBBGZY010000236.1, read on the forward strand.
AGGGTTAATAAGTTAAGGGGAAGTTCCTCTCTTCCTCCTCTTCCACCCCCCCATCCTTTCACATTTGGCACATAAAATTGTTTGAGGGGGAAACCAGGTACCCACTCCCACGTGATCCAAGTGGAAGTTCTCCTCCCCCTCTCTGCCTGCAGCCTTCTGGGACATGTCACAGGTCCCCGAAGACTTTGGGACCATTAGGACAGCGCAGTGCGGCTCGCACATGCGCAGTGAGCAGCCGGAAGTGAAGTCGCAAGCAGTCACAGCCCCCAGGACAATATCCCGCCACCGGGGACTGAAGGCCAGTGAAGAAACTGGCCGGTGAGGACAGCGTGGGATCCCTGGAAAGGTAAGTGTCTGTTTTTTACAGTTTTTGTAGCTGCTGGCTTTTAATTTTTCCACAGGTGACTGAAGTTGCTGTATTATTTTTTGATGGGGCAATAAGTTATGCTCACTGTGCTGTAACCCCTTTGTATTCTATTATACTGTATGTACAGTGTATATACAATTATATATATATATATATATATATATATATATATATATATACAGTGGGGACAGAAAGTATTCAGACCCCCTTAAATTTTTCACTCTTTGTTATATTGCAGCCATTTTCTAAAATCATTTAAGTTCATTTTTTTCTTCATTAATGTACACTCAGCACCCCAAATTGACAGAAAAACACAGAATTGTAGAATTGCTGACATTTTTGCAGATTTATTAAAAAAGAAAAACTGAAATATCACATGGTGCTAAGTATTCAGACCCTTTGCTGTGACACTCATATATTTAACTCAGGTGCTGTCCATTTCTTCTGCTCATCCTTGAGATGGTTCTAAACCTTCATTTGAGTCCAGCTGTGTTTGATTATACTGATTGGACTTGATTAGGAAAGCCTGTCTACATAAGACCTTACAGCTCACAGTGCATGTCAGAGCAAATGAGAATCATGAGGTCAAAGGAACTGCCTGAAGAGCTCAGAGACAGAATTGTGACAAGGAACAGATCTGGCCAAGGTTACAAAAAAATTCTGCTGCACTTAAGGTTCCTAAGAGCACAGTGGCCTCCATAATCCTTAAATGGAAGACATTTGGGACGACCAGAACCCTTCCTAGAGCTGGCCGTCTGGCCAAACTGAGCTATCGGGGGAGAAGAGCCTTGGTGAGAGAGGTAAAGAAGAACCCAAAGATCACTGTGGCTGAGCTCCAGAGATGCAGTCGGGAGATGGGAGAAAGTCAACCATCACTGCAGCCCTCCACCAGTCGGGGCTTTATGGCAGAGTGGCCTGACGGAAGCCTCTCCTCAGTGCAAGACACTTGAAAGCCCGCATAGAGTTTGCTAAAAAACACCTGAAGGACTCCAAGATAGTGAGAAATAAGATTCTCTGGTCTGATGAGACCAAGATAGAACTTTTTGGCCATAATTCTAAGCGGTATGTGTGGAGAAAACCAGGCACTGCTCATCACCTGTCCAATACAGTCCCAACGGTGAAGCATGGTGGTGGCAGCATCATGCTGTGGGGGTGTTTTTCAGCTGCAGGGACAGGACGACTGGTTGCAATCGAGGAAAAGATGAATGCGACCAAGTACAGGTATATCCTGGTCGAAAACCTTCTCCAGAGTGCTCAGGACCTCAGACTGGGCCGAAGGTTTACCTTCCAACAAGACAATGACCCTAAGCACACAGCTAAAATAACGGAGTGGCTTCACAACAACTCCATGACTGTTCTTGAATGGCCCAGCCAGAGCCCTGACTTAAACTCAATTGAGCATCTCTGGAGAGACCTAAAAATGGCTGTCCACCAACGTTTACCATCCAACCTGACAGAACTGGAGAGGATCTGCAAGGAGGAATGACAGAGGATCCCCAAATCCAGGTGTGAAAAACTTGTTGCATCTTTCCCAAAAAGACCCATGACTGTATTAGATCAAAAGGGTGCTTCTACTAAATACTGAGAAAAGGGTCTGAATATTTAGGACCATATGATATTTCAGTTTTTCTTTTTTAATAAATCTGCAAAAATGTCAACAATTCTGTGTTTTTCTGACAATATGGGGTGCTGTGTGTACATTAATGAGGAAAAAAATGAACTTAAATGATTTTAGCAAATGGCTGCAATATAACAAAGAGTGAAAAATTTAAGGGGTCTGAAATTTAAATCTGAATACTTTCCGTCCCCACTGTATATATATATATATTTATAAGTGCATTGTACGAAATACCACATGGCCGCTGGATCATTAGACCTGTAACATAATGCGCACACAACATGGGCACTCAGTCACCAAGTATTTCAGTGATACAGGAGCATGCTAGTCATTCAGTTCACTTCTTTAATGCCACTAGGATATGACATGTAGCTTTTGGAACTCTTTGTGAGTAGTGATGGTTGTGCTGGCTCAGTGCAATACTGTTGATACTGTAAAGACTTGATGTTATGCAAGTCGTGTTCTATTTCTGAGGTCAACTGAGGCTGACATTTTTCATGAATTATTGAAATGGCTGCAAAGCAGAGTTTAGACATCAGCCCCTTCTTCTCCCAATTCTTAGCCAATCTGAGACCTGCTGTGCAATTATTTCAACAATCATGCCTAAACATGCATAAAGGATGAGTGAGCATAGGACAAATCTTATTGTGTACTAATGCTTATGTACTGTCCAATCAGTAGGCTGGGGTGGGACCTGTACCAAGCTCCATTGTTACCTCCAGAACAGTGAGATCCTGGACCTAACTATACTTTGTAGTGGGAGTACCTGGCTTACTAAAATTGAAAAAATCACAAATAAACAGTTCACATTTGTATTTCAGATGTTTATTTAGCTATTCATGGTGTGTTCAACTTTAAAGAATGCTTCTAAATCAGTGCCTGTTTTCATGGTATTTTAAATTATGCAAATAGGGCTTTTCATCATTCTACCCTTTACTGGCATGGTACTGTTTGATTTTCACTGTCTACATGGAGTTTGTAGATTTATCCCTACATTTTAGTTTCATCAGTAGTACATTGTCCAAATTATTCTATAAAAGTCTAGAAAATGCTTTATATGTAAAAAGGTAAGAAACATTGGGCATGTGAAAGCCAGAATTTACGGTTTTGAGAAATTCAGTATTAGGTCATGAGCTGCAATTGCCTTTTGAATTATTGTTATTTATTATCTCAAACATGAGCTAATGTCATTACAAGAAGCATATATCTTGGGAAAAAAAATGTTCTGTTGAATAAAAAAAATGTGCAGAGCAAATCTGCTAATTGCAGTAGAACAGTAGTCATGAAAACAAATAATGTTTTGTGAAGTGTATTGAACTGCTCTGCATGCATAATTCACCAGCAATGCAGCTTGTGCTAACTAGTAACAACTGCAGGGTTTTATTAGACATACTGCTGTAATAAGAATCACTTGTAAATTATTTGCATTCATACCTTTTACTAATGTAAAGAAAAACACAATTACAGCAGTTAGCCACTCAGCAGCTTAGGTTCTGAAGAAGGTCTGGTGATAAATGGTACTGGTGTCCGTTTATGAAGCAGTGAAATCTATTCACTGCTTCATTCTCCGGCATTCACAGTGAAGAATCTTCTCCTCTGTGTGCAGTTTATGAAGTGGTGTAGATCGCTTCACCTTTGGAGGAGTGAAGTGATCTACAAATGCTTCAAATAGTGGAGAACGGCTCCTGATACTGGAATCTCGTGAGACTTTACGAGATTATAGTACCAAATGTCAGTTTATCAAGCAGTGATAAATTATCACCGCTCAACGGCGCATGGATTAATGTTAATAAAATAATGTGTCCCCCTACATTATACACATATGTATACACACACACACACTATATATACATGTATATACACACACATGATATATATATACATATACACATTATATGTATATATGTATAAATATGTATACACATAAATATGACAGGGGGACATGCTTACAGTGTTGGGGGGTCTGAACGAGGCATAAGGAAGTTAAAAATCTTCCTCCTTCCTCCTCAGATCCCCCCAGATTTCCTCTTCACTCCCCGATTCACCACCTCTGAGCTGGTGAACCTGGGAGTGTGAATTCTGACACAGATCACCAGTGAAGCGTTGAGATCACCGCTTCATAAACTGGCCGTTACTGTGTCATTCATGGGGATTCTCCATGTGTAGAGATAATCGGCGGGAGAACAAGTTCAAACATGTTCTCCCCCGATTATCACTGTTTCATAAACTGTTTATGGATTGTGATCAGCGGTGATCCTCGGGATCACCGCTGATCACTGCTTCATAAACGGACACCTATATGCGCACATGGATCTGAATGTACCTTTGGGGCCTATTTACACCTCTGTACTTTTTCTTCTGATGTGTTTTCTATTGAAATAATGGAAAAGTAGCAACTTACATGCCAGCGCATTAACATGCATTGGTGCACATTTTTAACACATGCTGCAATGCTCTTTGTATTTCTCGTGGATGCACACTATGCTCCATTGACGTGCCTTGTTAACACATGCACTGACGTGTGCTTTGATGTGTTTTCATTGTTTTCAATGGACCATGCATTAAGCAAAAAAGCAAAAGTGTAAATCCAGCCTTAAGAAAACTTGCCTCCAACAGTTTTGTGTGGCAGAACTACCAATTGTTTTTAAATCCCCCTGCAGATTATTGTGTGTTTGCAGTCTAATTTCTGGGTTACTTACTCGACTGCCTACAAATATAGGAAGTATGATATAATAAGCATTTGTCATGTGCAGGCTCTCTATGTAATGAACGTCCTGCAGACTTGCAAAGTACTACAAGGACATATTCTGTTTGCAGACATCATTGCTGGTCACAAATCCCTTACATTCTTTTGAGTGGGGTCTTTTTATAGAAGCATGAGCAGTTGTCCAAACACTTGGTCTCATGTTGCACGCCAAGATCTCACAAAAGTTTGTTGTGCCTGTGTGCTGCCCTCATTTCTGTGTTCCCCACAGAAGTGAAAAGGTTTTTTATCTTCCAGTGAGCATTAATTGCTCATGGTTTTGCTTCTACTGATGAGTACGTTCATGGTCCTTGCGGCAGCCATTGCTGATTTAGGCGTACATAAGATGGCAGAGGACAGCATTGAGGATTCTGAACTTCCTGACTGCGACTGTGATGTCTCAAGGCAAGAAACAGATGTTTGATTTCTCGCATGCTATAGATTTAACAATATCAGACTGATGTTTAGAGGACCAGATAGCCTACATTACCTTTATGTAAAGAAATATACTAGTTTAATTCACAAATATGCATGTTCAAGCTTCTAACTTTAAACATTTAGCATGAATGTGAAGCAACTAGAAGTTGCTTGTAGTGTATATTGGTGATGTTACCAGACAAGATGCTAGTAGCGTGTAATAAAATTGGTCTCCTGGGGACCAGATTAGAATAAACCTTCTTTCACACACAGACATTTGAACAAATGCTGTATATAGGGGGTTATTTACGAAAGGCAAATCCGCTTTGCACTACAAGTGCAAACTACAAGTGCAAAGTGCACTTGAAATTGCACTGAAAGTGCAGTCGCTGTAAATCTGAGGGGTAGACCTGAAATGAGGGGAAGCTCTGCTGATTTTATTATCCAATCATGTGCAAACTAAAATGCTGTTTTTTATTTTCCTTGCATGTCCCCCTCAGATCTACAGCGACTGCACTTCCAAGTGTACTTTCAGTGCAATTTCAAGTGCACTTTGCACTTGTAGTTTGCACTTCTAGTGCAAAGTGAATTTGCCTTTAGTAAATAACCCCCAGTGTGTATATTTGGAATGGTATAAAGAAGGATGTTATCTAAGTCCTTAGCTATCGACCATATAAATATTTCTGTGTTCAGTTATGACACATTTATTTTTCTTTGCTTTACAATGGTTAGAAGTGGCCAGTGTAAGCTTAATATAAGTGGAAAATGTAGGTTTACTTGCCACATTTATTTTACTCACCACTATCAGTCCAAGGATTTGTATAGATATTTTAGGTAAAGGAGGATGTATTACTAATAGAGAATGTTTATTTTGTATAGATAATACAGTAAGCTCACTTTAAACAACTATCCATGCACATGGGAAAATGAAAAAAGGGGATTTTCTCTTGTATTTGATTAGACAAGAGAAGTGAACACAGCATAATCTGATTTACTAAGCTAAGTAAGCATTAACTTTGCTAAGTGAAAATTCTCTTCCTTTAGTAAGTTGCCCTAAGGAACTCCAATTCACTGTAAAAGGAGAAGGATGTTGAAAACAGTAGCCAATGAAATCACTAGATACAGCCAGATAACAATATTGCTTCCATTGTGCAGTGCAGAGCGACAAACATGCAGCCCAGTGTCTTAGAGTTGTGTTTGTGACCCCAGTCCCATCTCCATATTACCCTGTTTTGGCAAAGCTTACATAGACTAAACAGGAAAAGCTTCTAATACTGTAGCTTAGCTTTTCTGGTTTATTACTACTGAACTAACATATAGTAATGACAAGAAGTGGAGAGTACAGGTTCTTATTTTTAATTGTTCACGTGCTTGATTGTTAAGTAGGGTATATACATATCGAAATTATCCGGTTCAGCAGGAGCCAGCTGAATTTCGATCTCTGTGTATCACTCTCTGTTCTACAGAAGTCGTCAGAACAGCTTGTGTCGAACGGTCCTGCTGGAAAGCCAACATTCGATCAATCCATGCAGCCAATGACTGCAGCGCTATTCATTGTATTCTGACATTCTGAATCCCTCTTACTGTGCTATTGTATTCTGACAGCAGGGGAGATTCCTGCATCCATATCTCTTGTCTGGATGCAGGAATCTGTCCATTTTTTTTCATTCAACCAAAAAAAAAAACAAAAAAAAACGTCCATGTATACCCAGCTTTAGAGTTATAGGAATCTCATACTGAGCAGTGTTGTTATTGAAATATTTCTTGGTTCTTCTTTACTTTTACATTGTGGAATACGCTGTCTATACAGTGTGCTTGATGGAGCTCTTTAGTGCTACTTTCATTTTCTGATAGAAGAGGTGTTTTATTATTATATTATTATATTATACAATATGATAATGCCTATTCAGTATATTATATCTAGAAACAACAAACCTGTACTAATTTTATTTGCATTGAGCTGTAAGTAATAAACTGTTCAATGCCTTACATGAAGTCAATGTTATGATTTATAACGCAGCGTGAATCTTACCTTCTGCTGATTGCACAGAGGGACAAATGCATTTCCAAATAAGAATGAATCAGATTTCTACTAAAAAGTGATAGAATGTAACAGAAGATGTATGAGTGTTCTGTGCATTTATACTGCTGCAGCATTGTGTCTTAGTGAAGTGTAGAGAAACAAATTGAGTACATAATACCGTTGGGTTTTTAATCAATCGTGCAAAGTAATAGCGTTGAAGGTTTGATTTAACTTATCTTGTGTACAGTCTGTACTGTAAGCTCTTAGCAGCTCTAATCTGCAAGCCCAATATGATGTGAGTTTTGTCTGAAGGGATCTAAATATAAACTGGCACTTTAGACATGTGAAACATGTATTGTTCCATACTTTGTACTAAACTGATAATGGTGCCTTCTAGAGCAGTACAGTGTCCTCTGGGAATTCTTCCAGCCTCCGCAGAAGAGCACATATCCTGCTGCTTTATATACTTCTTATGGCACATGCTAAATTGTGTTAGTCACATTACATCTTCATGTATGAATTCTAATTGCACATGAGGCTAAAACTGACAATTGGCGCGTGTTCCACAAATTGTTGATATAGTTTACCATGATCTCAGTGGACAGCTATAGCGTAAGAGAAGCTTTGGCATCCAAGACTAATTGGACAATTTTCCCTTGTCGTCTTGGTATACTGTGCGCAGAATCAGAGCACAAAAGGATTAATCTTGCATATACACATATCATAGCATATGACAGATCTTCAGTAGAAATTCACATAACTTACAGATAAGACAGGAAATGTATAATTTATAGTTATCATGTCAATGCAGCCATCTCCTCCAGTAAAACTTACAATGATGTAACTTGTTATCTACAGTCTTCCATATTTTGGTCACTTAGTGCATCCTTTAGGTTTTTTTGGAGTTAAAGAAACCACATTCCCACTGCCATTTTAGGTTACACAGTGTACAGATTGTTGCCTGCTTTGATACACAACTAATGACCTTTAATTCATAATAGTAGTGGAATGAACAGCTCCAAACAATATGCAAGAATTTTTGATCATACCAAATGAACTTTAGGGCAGATAAGCTTAGTAAAAGAAATGTCAGGTATCTTGGTCCTGTGGCATCCCACTTCAGTTTCCAAAAATCTTCTACATTGACTAGTATACGTACGTCTGCCAGGTGATTAAGTACTGTTCCCGGATCCAGTATTCTGCCCACGCATTATACTCGCTGGACCATTGTCTGGCCATTAACAATGCCAGGAGGAAGCAGTAGCCTCCAGTTTTCTACACATGACTCAAACAAGGTAAGTAATGATACTGATAGGTGCTTTAGCTTTGTGTCTGACTTTATTTTTCATACATTTTTTTCTGCTCAGAGAGATCATTATCAATCTGCTTGTTCTGTATTATGTGTTTGGATCCCACAGCAGTCACATGGTTTACCATTGCTATAGTTACATGTTTTTGCAGCTGATAAACTAAAGGACTGGTCTAACATTATTCTATTGACAACAGTAATAAATTGATTTATTTTATCATTACCTGGCAGAGTGAAGAAACTAAAGGAGACCTTGGTTGCAGTACAGCAGTTGGATAAGAACATGAGCAGCCTAAGATCATGGCTGGGTCACATAGAATCAGAGTTGTCCAAACCTATCGTGTATGAAACCAGTGATTCTGAAGAGATACAAAGGAAACTAAATGAGCAGCAGGTAAACCCTAAATAAGTATGGTACACCACTCCTGTCAGGAACAGGAGCAAAAGCTTAAATAGCATTGGCACCACATCGTGGGAAGTCCAAGTGCACAAGCACACTTGGCTGTCAATGCACCAGCGATGGAACTAGAAAAAGCAGCTCAATGGTCTTCATTTTATCAGGTATGTTACCATAGTTACACTGCTGCAATGGATAAAGCAGACTGTGCAACGCTGATGTTTTAAAATGCATGGTGCCTGAGGCTGCTAAAATAGTCATTTCTTTAATGATTTTCTGAGCTTTTTAAAGACACTAAGAGTGGAATAAATGTTGTTCATGTTTATAGTTTTGAAGTGTAACTGTTTTGTTTTTTTTACCACCATCTATCTTTCCAGGCAAACTCCAGTCCTCTGCTAACATCTATTGACAGATGATAGATAGGTTGATGTTGATCAGGGCATGCAATTTTTAAATACAAAAAGATAATTGAATTAAAACCTGTAATGGTGCAAACACGAGGCACAAAGGCACTTACTCTGGAACCTAGGCAATCTTTCTGCTGACTGTGGTATCACTGAAGCAATTGCTTTGAGACCACTGCATGTCAGAATTAGAGGCCTCTGTATGTAGCTCTTGTGCCATAGGTGACCCTACTCATAATGAAGTCACCAAATTAATTTATAAATATGAGAAGAACTACCGGTATGTATGACAATCACATAAAAACAGTGTTATAAAATAATCCACATTTAGACTAAATTATTCCACTAGACAGCGCTAGTGTTGAGCAATTGAAACTTGTGGCCAACAACACATATGGACAATTTTAAAACAGAAAAGAGTCCTTTAACAGAAATCCCTTGTAAAGGGAAGTGATGAAAGTCCAGGGTGTAATACAGAAAATCTGCAGGTAATCTTAAGAGAGAATCCTCCACATGCACCTTCCACCGATCACTTGTAAAATCCACCCGGTGACAAGCACTCACCCCCTAGGGGGTTAAACTCACCAGAAAAGGGGAGTAATAGAGCCTTCAGCGATAGTGTGTTGTCATCATCACAGTAAACAGGGTCACAGGCTAGCAGGGCTCATAATGAATCAAGGAACAAAAAAGAGATGCACATAGCGTAATCCTATTTAATGATTCAAAACCCTTTGTATACAGACACAAACCCCCCTTCAATAAATATACGTACATCAGATAAAATATAAAACAAGCAATCAAACAGGCAGGTAGTGTGTAACTTCACCCAGAGCCGTCAGCGCCGCTACTCAGGAAGACATCGATACTTCCTGGTTGTGCAGGTGATCCAGGTGGAGCGCACACGTCACTTCCGGCGTCGTATTGGCCACGCCCTGACGCGTTTCGTCATATCCTTTGACTTCAACAGAGAGACGCCCTCTGTTGAAGTCAAAGGATATGACGAAACGCGTCAGGGCGTGGCCAATACGACGCCGGAAGTGACGTGTGCGCTCCACCTGGATCACCTGCACAACCAGGAAGTATCGATGTCTTCCTGAGTAGCGGCGCTGACGGCTCTGGGTGAAGTTACACACTACCTGCCTGTTTGATTGCTTGTTTTATATTTTATCTGATGTACGTATATTTATTGAAGGGGGGTTTGTGTCTGTATACAAAGGGTTTTGAATCATTAAATAGGATTACGCTATGTGCATCTCTCTTTTTTGTTCCTTGATTCATTATGAGCCCTGCTAGCCTGTGACCCTGTTTACTGTGATGATGACAACACACTATCGCTGAAGGCTCTATTACTCCCCTTTTCTGGTGAGTTTAACCCCCTAGGGGGTGAGTGCTTGTCACCGGGTGGATTTTACAAGTGATCGGTGGAAGGTGCATGTGGAGGATTCTCTCTTAAGATTACCTGCAGATTTTCTGTATTACACCCTGGACTTTCATCACTTCCCTTTACAAGGGATTTCTGTTAAAGGACTCTTTTCTGTTTTAAAATTGTCCATATGTGTTGTTGGCCACAAGTTTCAATTGCTCAACACTAGCGCTGTCTAGTGGAATAATTTAGTCTAAATGTGGATTATTTTATAACACTGTTTTTATGTGTATTTTTTACCTTGTTCTTTTGGTATGAGACAGCTGCTGCTTATTAGATTGTTTCTCTGCTTAAACAGACACAGCAGAGTTCAATCATTGATTTTCAGTTTGTAAGTGTTTACTGATGTTTATTTATGGTAACCATTTTTAATTATTCTTCTTAATTCTATCTACATCTTGGGCTCTTTAGGGTGTTTGGCGCTGAGTAGTGGTTTCTGCAGGCCTGGTGAAACGCTATTTTATTTTATGTATGACAATCAACAGATCTTCATTATTGGTGCAATAGAGAACTGTAATAAAGAAATCTATAACCTTTTTGGCATACTGCTGCAGCAGTATATCTACTACAGCATTTTATTCTGGCTGATGGTGTCTTATAAGTGTCTGTAACATTACAGAGACTCTGAAAAACACAGCCTGATAAACTTTAACACATCTTTAAACGTTTAGAAAAGAAGGGATGGGAAGTCCAATTAAAGCTTATATGCAGTGCTGGGACAAGGCCACCTAGCGCCCAGGGTGCAGATGCCAAACGGCATCCCCCCTCCCTCCAAGATTTATGAGCATTATGTGTCAGCAAAAATTGTCCAACCTCCCCCCCCCCCAAAACGATTTGAGCACTAATCCACATGCTTACCTACTAAACATCAATTCCCTTTAAAAGCCAAGACCTCCCAAATAAAAATCCCCCCTCTTCTCAGTACAACTTTCATCCCCCAATGCAATCCCCAACCCTGCATAAATCTTTCCAATTGTCGGTGTTCTGCACAAGAGCAGTCAGCCTCGTGGCAGCCCCTTGGTGTCTGTGAGAAGTGAGGGCAGTGCTGAGGGGGCAGTAATGCATTTTTAACGCCTCTAACCTCTGAAATGCGCTATCAGCCCCTCAGCACCGCCCTTGTCTCTCACAGACATGAAGGGACCCCAGAGTTTTACTTCCTAGCACAAATGCTTCCCTCCCAAATCACCCCTTCTAGTCTAACCCCCCCCCCAAAAAAAAACACCTCCCAGTACAAATCTCCCCTCCCAGCTCTGACCCCCCCACCCCCCCAAATCTCCCCACAGCACAAATCCTCTCTCTCCAGCCCAATTTTTTCTACTAGAAAAATCTTACCCCCCACACCGCCCCCCAAATTCCACACCTCCCTAGATAAATCCTCTTCACCAATCCCCCTCTAATAGCACAAATTTTCCCCCGTTTACCCCTCTTCCAGTTCCCCCCCTACCACATATTCCCCCCTAAACCCCTCCTCCTATCACTAATCAACTTCTAACTCTCCCCCCTAGCACAAATACTGTCATCTCCAGCATGAATATTTGCTACTCCCCCCCAGTTGTGTATCCAGTTTAATTCCTCCTCCTTCACATACAGACCTCACATACAATGCTGCAGTTGTCTGTGGGATGCTCTTCCTCTCAGGCTCCTCCTCCTCTTGACACTTCACAGTTCAGGAGGAACCTGGGGGGAAGCTGCTTTAAAACTTTTAATAGGCAGCCGGCAGGAAAAGGTGCGGGGGTATGGGGTTGCGACTGCGGAGACTCACAATAGAGATTGCAGTAGCTGTCAGATCAGGACTGAGCAAGGTTTTTTTTACCCATAAACCCTGCTCAGTCCGATGTGACAGTCCCAATTGAGGAGTGCGGCAGTGACAGGAGGAAAAACCTGGAGGGGAGAGAGAGCACAGCACGGACCTCCTCCCAGCTCTCTCCTCCTCTCCACATTGGGCTTTGTCACTTCCCGCTCAATGCTAACAGTAGTAGTAAAGCTGCTGTCAATACTTCTCTCAGATTGTAGTTGCAGCAACTCTTCACAGGGTTCCCCCCTTATATGGTACCACCGTGCCCAGGGCAGATTCCCCTTCTGCCCACCCCTAGTCCTGGCCCTGCTTATATGCATAAATTCAGCCATCATTTGCATTAGAACTTAAAATAGCTGCACAATAAAAACACCCACTTGTTATTTTGGTTCCTCATTTGACTTTACCCCTTTGAAATACAGGGAGTTCAGTACATGTGTCCTTTATCTGTTCAGTAACTCCAAATGAAACACATACCAATAGAAGTACCTATCCATTACTAACGAAAGGTCCTCTTAGCAACTGAATTTATCATTGTGTGAAATGTAGTAATTATTGCACTTAACAGAAAATAGTCATTCGCAATTTTTCAATAATTTATGCACTAACTACAGCCGGCTGCCTGTAATGACCTTAAGAGAAGATTCATAGATGTGGTGGGACTACGCTGGGCGGCTATTCCAGACCAGTCCCACCATACCCCCAGCAAAAGACAATGCCTTGTCTCTGGTGTGGATGGTTTACACCACTGTGTGGTGGTGGTGTGTGGGCAGTGCGCACTGACAAAAATGACTGCGTTCAGTACTTTTTTCAGCGCAGTCACTGCACAGAACTTTATGAAATGTCACTATGTGACAGTTCAATAAAGTTTGTATAAAAAAAAAATTGAAAAGTGGTATGTGCCGAGATCAGAGCATCAGCACTGCCTTCACTGCAATGCACACCAGCCATTATGTTGCAATCCAGCGGCTGGTGTGAATGTACCCTTAGTAACACTTTTGTGGACTGTATTCACAAATTAATTAACTGTATATAAACTGCATATATAACTGTATATTTTGGTTTATTGACTTTCACTGCAATAGGAGCAGATGTTAGCAAAATATAAAATGACATGGAATAAATGCATGATATCTGTGTGGCTTATATATCTAGTTCATAAGCACTAATAGCATGTATAGTACAGTTATTAGGATTCACACCTAATAACAGTGAATTAGGTTGTTGTTACTCTTTGACTGACTGTTAAAGCTGTACAAGTATATTAAGAATATTAAATGTATTTCTTCTTCCCAGATCCCTTATAACTAAGCATTGCAGAATATGCCACTGTTCTGGAAACTGTTTCAGAGTTTACAATGTATCATTTTAAAAAAAGCTGTTCATAAAGATTTAGCTTAGGCTCCTTTCATATGGGCGATCTGATCAGGTCTGCCTGTCAGTTTTTCTGGCTGACCTGATCGGAAGGTCCAAGCATTCCTATAGACAGATGGCACCCGCCTACAGGGACGGTGCTACCACTAGGCAAACTAGGCAGCCGCCTAGGGTGCCCAGCCGCTGGTTTCCCTCTGCGTCTGCATGCTCTGCAGGCTGCAGCATGTAACTAATTCAGTCTCAGGCAACTGCTCGATAGTGTAATTAGAGGAGCAGCACAGCACAGCACTGGAGCCTGGAGGACATATTCCAAGTCTCCCAACAGAATGGAAGTAAACATTCCCTGCCGCTGCACGCATCTATGATCATCAGTGACCGACCTGTCTGTCTCTCTCAGAGACTCTCTGGTGATCGTCCCAATACAGTCAGCTCTGCCTTACACACAATGCATTCCTTACAGTAGGGATGCCCAACCACTGGCCCTCTGATGTGGCTTGCCACTTCCTACTCTGGGATGGTGGGTTGGCAAGACCAGATTGCCTACGTCCTTTTACGTTTATGAGTAATAGGAATCGCATTATATGATATTTTGATGCATTATTATTATTTGGATTTATGTTGAATTATTCACAGTCTATGTATTGAGGTAGACCTCATTTTGCTATCACGGGGAATTATTTATTGCACTGTTACTACTTGCCATATATTGTATATACACATTGCACTTTCATAATGAGGATTCATCTTTTTAGCGCTTTGTGATTATCTGTGTTCACAAATTTGGAGTCGGTACACAAGGATAGGGTAGCGCCACATATATATTTTTACGTTTGGCAGGCTTGCCGTCTGCTGATCACTACATGTCTGGTAGACTTTGCTGCGAGCATGAAGCATCGAAATCTCTACGTGTAAACACCACCGTCCGCTGCCTATTGTAGCTTAAGGGGGGCGGTTGGCGGGCAACACCCCTCAACCACATCTAAATTAAGCCTTACACAAAAGTATATATTACTTTGATACATTGGGGTTGATTTACCAAAGGGCAACATACTATTCACTTTGGAGGGCAATTTTCCCTTAGCTTAGTGAATGTGGTGAAAATTCAATTTGCAAAGAATACCCAATCGCATGCAAGGAAAAAAATAGAATTTTGGTTGCACATGATTGGATGATAACAATCAGCAGAGCTTCACATTATTTCATACACTAAGGGAACATTCCCTGGCAAAAAGAACAGCCTATTTATCAGCCTATTTGCCTTTAGAAGATCAACCTAAATGTATCTAATCTTTGCTTACAGCTTGTATACTACAATAAAACTACATCCAGTTTACAGTCTAGTATAGTGTGTTTTTATATCTTGATAGGCACAGGTTCAGTACTAAATAAAAATCCTGTTTTGCATGTATTGGAAGAATACAAATGTGCTATGTGACACCGTGTCATTTTGAGGCATTTATTTCAGGAACTCCAAAGAGACATAGAGAAGCACAGTACCGGAGTTGCATCGGTTCTAAATCTCTGTGAAGTACTTCTGCATGACTGCGATGCTTGTGCCAATGACAGCGAATGTGATTCCATTCAGCAGGCCACCCGCAGTCTTGACCGCAGGTGGAGGAACATCTGTGCCATGTCTATGGAGAGGAGACTCAAGTAAGTTTTTAAACATGTGGGTCCAGGGCAAAACAGGTTAGGAAATCATGGTGTGATTTAAACACAAATATGCTCCTTTTCTTTACCAAAATACTAACCATTTGCTTAGACAATTAGTTACAGTTATCAAAGAAGTAAAATAAAAATTGAGATATCCTAGATTGTAATAGATCGCCAACCAAATTTTATTTTTATTACAATTTTTTATTTTATTTTTTTAAGTAAAAGTGCATTAAAGGCTAGGAAGGAACCTCTGCAATGTTTTTTTTTTTTTGCTGCCTGTGCCCTGGTCAGGAAAATTTTCTTGAGACCCTGATAGGAAGTCAACAGGTAACCCCCCACTCAATATGGGGAATTCCATCTTTGACAAGTATCACCAAAAACGAGTGTTACATGGGAATATACCTCCTCTATTCCTGTTCTGGTTGAAAATATTTTCATTTTTCATCACTATTCATTCTGGTGATAACTTCTGGCCACCATGGCAAATAGCGAGGGTGAATTTCCGTAATGAGGAACAGGCAATAATGAAACCTGACAAAGGTTCTATTACTCACACACTGCATAAATCTAGAGAAAAGATTTTGGCTGGGAGGTTTCTTTAAGCATACTGTTCACCAAACAGTGAACACTAAAATGTAGTTTACAACATAAATGAGTAGCAGACCAGAACATGCTCCAACAAAACTTCCACAAGCCACCATCATGATAAATTAAAATTAAAATTTGGAATACAGTGCCTTGCAAAAGTATTCACCCCCTTGGCATTTTTCGTGTTTTGTTGCCTTACAACCTGGAATTTACATAGATTGTTTGAGGATTTGCATCATTTAATTTACAGAACATGCCCACAACTTTGAAGCTATTTTTTCTTTATTGTGAAGCAAACAACAAATAGGACAAATTAACAGAAAAAGTCAATGTGCAAAAGTCAATACTTTGTAGAGCCACCTTTTGCGGCTATCACAGCTCCAAGTCGCTTTGGATAAGTCTCTATGAACTTGCCACATCTTACCACTGGGATTTTTGCCCATCCCTCCTTGCAAAACTGCTCCAGCTCCTTCAAGTTGGATGGTTTGCGCTTGTGAACAGCAATCTTCAAGTCTGACCACAGACAGATTTTCTATTGGATTTAGGTCTGGGCTTTGACTAGGCCATTCCAACACATTTTTCCCCTTAAACCACTCAAGTTTTGCTTTGGCAGTGTGTTTGGGGTCATTGTCCTGCTGGAAGGTGAACCTCCATCCTAGCCTCAAATCACATACAGAGTGGTATTTATTTATTTATTTCAGGTACTTATATAGCGCCGTCAATTTACGCAGCGCTTTACATATACATTGTACATTCACATCAGTCCCTACCCTGAAGGAGCTTACAATCTAAGGTCCCTAACTCACATTCATACATACTAGGGACAATTTAGACAGGATCCAATTAACCTACCAGCATGTCTTTGGAGTGTGGGAGGAAACCGGAGTACCCGGAGGAAACCCACGCAGGCACAGGGAGAACATGCAAACTCCAGGCAGGTAGTGTCGTGGTTGGGATTCGAACCAGCGACCCTTCTTACTGCTAGACGAGAGTGCTACCACTACACCACTGTGCCGCCCATTTTTGCGCAAGTCTGACCGGTTTCCCAGTCCCGACTGCTGAAAAACATCCCCACAGCATGATGCTGCCACCACCATGTTTCACTGTGGGGATGGTGTTCTTTGGGTGATGTTTTGGGTTTGTGCCAGACATAACGTTCTCTTTGATGGCTAAAAAGTTCAATTTTAGTCTCATCAGACCAGAGCACCTTCCTCCATACATTTTGGGAGTCTCCCACATGCCTTTTCACAAACTCAAAATGTGCCATTTTGTTTTTTGCTGAAAGTAATGGCTTTCTTCTGGCCACTCTGCCATAAAGCCCAACTCTATAGAGCGTACGGCTTATTGTCGTCCTATGTACAGATACTCCAGTCTCTGCTGTGGAACTCTGCAGCTCCTCCAGGGTTACCTTAGGTCTCTGTGCTGCCTCTCTGATTAATGCCCTCCTTGCAGTTTGCGAGTTTTGGTGTGTGGCCGTCTCTTGGCAGGTTTGCTGTTGTGCCATGTTCTTTCCATTTGGTTATGATAGATTTGATGGTGCTCCTAGGGATCATCAAAGATTTAGATATTTTTTTCTAACCTAACCCTGACTTGTACTTCTCAACAACATTTTCCCTTACTTGTTTGGAGAGTTCCTTGGTCTTCATGGCAGTGTTTGGTTAGTGGTGCCTCTTGCTGAGGTGTTGCAGCCTCTGGGGCCTTCCAAAAAGGTGTGTATATGTAATGACAGATCATGTGACACTTAGATTGCACACAGGTGAACATCATTTCACTAATTATGTGACTTCTAAAGGTAATTGGTTGCACAGTGCTTTATATGGGCTTCATAACAAAGGGGGTGAATACATACGCACATGCCAATTATCAGTTTTTCATTTCTTAAAAATAGTTTTATATATATATTTTTCTAATTTTACTTCATCAACATATAATTCAGATTAAAAAAACATTGAACTAAAGGCTGTAATGTAACAAAATAGGTAAAAAGCGAAGGGAGCTGAATACTTTTGCAAGGCACTGCAGCTATTATAAAGATAGGTGTGAAGAAACTTGTATAGGGTTAAGATTTGGAATTTAGCTGTATCTAAACATAAAGCTTACTAATTCTGGTGAATGCTGAGCCAAATGTAGGCCAAAGGTAACAATGAGTAAAAAATGTGTAAACATGTCAGCCGCTCAGATCAGTTCATACTGTAACTATTAAAGGAAAGGTACACATGGGTAGGACGATACACTAAACAATACATCTTACAGCGCTCAGTCTAATTAGCAAAAAACTAAATTGCTTCTAACACAAAGTGTTTTGCTACACACATTTGTATTTATATGTGAAGCCACACTGCTGTGGTTTGGGGCCACTCACCCGCATGCTTGTCTTGTTAGGTTGAGTCATTGTGTCCATTCTGCTTCCTAATAGACTTCATTAGACTGCTGGCATGCAACACCTGGAGTCGCTGCAATAAATGGTCAGTTCACGGTATATGGGCCTCATCACCTTTGTGAAAAAGGCCTAAACCACAAAACTTTAGTCACCCCCTTCAATTTATAACTAGAAAAGTAAAGGTGCATATGGTTGGAGAAATAGCCTAAGCAGTATAAAAATCCCTAGTACTTGATCCAACTAATCAGCACAGAATACTTGAAGTGTTACTAAACCTACAACAGTAAAAAAGTACTGCATATGCAGTAAAGCATGCTTGTTATACTCACTGTGTAACCTAAGGGTTTAATCTTCCGCATTGCACAAAAAGACTGTTTGATCCTGTGTTCTCTGATCCTCCCCTTCTTCCACTGTCCCCAATCCATCTTCTGATAAGACAGAGCCTTTGGAGTCACATGCTCAGTTTGGTGTGTATTTCTAGAGAGGTTTTTTTTTTTCTTGGGAGGGTGCATGTGATCAGCACAGGGCCAATCAGCACTGTCCAGACAGAGGGTCAGGGGTTATGCAGCCTCATAGGACAGTCAGAGTAGAATGAAAGGTCCTCCTACAGCTTTTAACCAGACACTGATAGAAGTCACAAGACTGCTATATACTGTTGATGAGAAAAGGTATTTAGCATTTACATTTACTAAAATAATTAAATTTCCAAGTCCTATGTAGTGGGGGAGACCCGATATTGTAAATGCAAGGTCCTGGGTTTAGTAACACTTTAAGGGATTCTAACATTTAGATTAAAACAGAGGTTTTTGTTTCATACTGGGTGACCTCAGCAGCTAGTCTGGATTTCTGGTGTGTTGCTGCACAATTAATACGGCTCCAAGGTAAGCCAGCTGTCACTTTCTTCATTAGTTTACGTGTGTCCTAGTTTGGGAGCATGCATTCATACCTGTCTCATTCATTCAGCATGTTCTACCAGCTCCAGCATGTTTACAATGTTCCTTTGTTCAGTCCTTGCTGCAGAGGTTCAACTAGAAAGCAACTGGTTTGATCCAGCAGAAGCAGTTGCACATCGATCAAGTTTAAATGTCATGACCTGGCTAGCCGCCACCGTTTTTTTTTTTTTAATGCCACAGTTGTTGCTTGTAAATCATTCTGTAGCAGAGACCAGTTATCACTAGGCAATGTAGGGTATTGGCCTCTAGTACAGGTTAAGCAATGTGTCGTAATAAAAGATTTTTGCCTCTACTTCTAGGATCGAAGAGACATGGCGCCTTTGGCAGAAATTTCTGGAGGACTTTTCTCGCTTTGAAGACTGGCTGAAAATTTCAGAACGGACAGCTGCCTTCCCTAGTTCTTCTTGTGTGCTTTATACAGTGGCAAAGGAAGAACTGAAAAAATTTGAGGTTATTTGAAAACTTATTTCACTTTTATGTAAGATGCATGTGTTTGATTAAAAAGCGCCATAATTAGAAGATTAGGATTTAGATAAAAAGCCATCCATGCCAAGTGAATATACTATATATATCTAGATCTATAGATCTAAAGATCTAGATATATATCTATATAGCTCTATAGATATAGATCTATATATCTATATCAATAGATAGATATAAATCATGTGTGCTCAATCCCAAGCTTAGCTAATCACGTCTATTCAGACACACAGCACGGTTGGCCCCCCAACCCCCCACTCTCTGGAGGTTTTGTCCAACAGCAGCAGAAGCCAATGGTCCCTGCTGCTCTCAGCCAAGTCTGTGAGTTGGGGAGAAGGGAGAAGAGCTGCTGTACAGCGCAGGATCAAGATCAAGCTCAGTTGAGTGTTTAGGTGGGGCTACTTTTAAAAGGTTTTTTATCTTAATGTAGAAAAGTAAAAAAAAAAAAAAAGCATTACAACCATTTTAACTTATGGAGAAAAAGAGTTTATATAATAATAATATAGACAAAATAACAACTTATCAGTGATCACATTTTTAAGAAGTTGCTTAGTAGTTCTATCACTGCCCATTGCATTAAGATTCTCCCACACAAAGGGAAAAGCAAAAAGGGTGCAAGGGGGAGGGGGAAGGAGAGAGGAGGGGGAAAAGGGAGAGAGAGGAAGCAGGGATCTAAGCAGGCGAGACCCTCAAGGGTCCTGGGGAACCCCCATGCACATACAGATTCCCATAAGTTCCACATCCACCCCCTCTATATCCCTCTGTCAAGGCTTGGGTATAAAGTTGTATGCAAAATCCAATGTCATTCAGATCTACTCGACCAAAAATTGAGAATTATTTGTTGTTTTTTGGTTACCCTGTTTCTATGGCAATTTTTTTTTATCCCATATTCATACTTACCTAGATGGATGTAGCATCGGTCCAATGCTGCTGCATCTGTCCCCCCGCCGCCTCTTAACAGAGAACCGAGTATCCAAATACCGCCGATGGCCTGTTTCTCCCACCTTCCCAAGCAGAGAGCTGCTGCCTGTCAGTCAGCAGCTCTCCTGCTTTGCTCCTCCACGCACATTGGAGCGCTGAGCCGTGGAGGGGCGGGGACGCCTATCAGTCCAGGCACCTGGTGGATCCAGACTTCCAGCGTCAGGATGATGCGGTGCCTGGACTGATTCCAGTGACATCAGCAGAGAGCGGACTTCAGACCGCTCTCTACTGAAAACGGGTCACAGGAGTGCAAAACGAATTGAACTCCTGTGACCCATAGGAGAAGTGCAGCCGAATGAGCTCAGGCTGGACTTCTCCTTTAGGCTGTTATTTGTCCTGGTAAGGTGATATTCATACAGTCCCAAATAAAGAATATTACGTTTCTATAAAAAGTGATATAAATAATATAACTGAGAAAGGAAGTTTGTTCTTCCAAATAGCTGGAAATCAATTAAAGGGAATATAATAAAATAGAAAGTTTTAGTATAATTATCTTGTGACTATTATATCATAGCATATCTTGTGGTATGACTGTAGATTACATAAATATTATGTAAATACATATTCTTTTTAAATAAATGGTAAACCCCCCCAGTACTATATTTGTCCTATATCAAATAAATCAACCTTGGTACAGCATTAGGAAGAGTTCTGTTTTAGCGATAGTGTGAGAAATACAGAATATTTAGATGTGGCATGGTAAAAGGATTTTATCACTGACACAAATTTGTGACTTACATTTGTTTTGAATCATTTGGAAACTGTCACACAGAGAATGGAACCAGCCACAGCAGAACAAAGTTGTGACAGTCTGTAACTGAAAGAAAGCAAGCACACTTACATATGTGTGACTGTCTAATGGCCATCAGTGTCTGTGATATGAGTCATTGAATATGAGCACATTTCTGCATCACAGCTGTCAGTACCGTCCCCAGCTGTCCTCTATACATGCACCTGTTGGCTTCTCATACTTCCCCCCTACTGCAATAACAGCTGAGATGAAGGGTACAAATTTGTTTTCACTCAAAGTCATCATAGATGTAATATAGATAAGTCAATACATGTCTTTTTATTAGATACTGATGTATAGCCATTCAGAATTAAAACGTGTAATGGCTCAGTCATTGATACAGGTATTTCTTGAAAAGACTTATAATCGGAGATCTTGTAATTCTAATAATAAAATACACAAAAAGGGGAATTCGTAAAGAGTGTCTACGCCACGTCTTAGTACTACTGTATGTTGTGCCTCTACACAACAAATGTTGGTGCAGGCAAAAGATTTATGTAACTGCCGGGAACAGTTATGTCAGTTTGGGCAAGCACCAGGTGCAGAGGTGCTCTAATCCAGGAATATCCATACTCTGTCCTCAGTGCAACTGAGCTCCCTCTCACCACCACAGCTGTCACATAGATAGCACATCAGCCAAGGATTTTGGGGCTTGGTGGGCGCAGTCTGGTGAGAATTAAAGGACACTTGTTCCCCATCAGGTTCGCTCCCTTTGTGATTGCCAGCAGGCATTGGGCAGAACCATTGCCAAATAATAGCTTGCTATTGGCTATAGAATCCACCCATTGCTTGCTGTCTGTTACAAGGAACACCCCCCCCCCCCCCCGGTTCGGTTCACACCAGAACATGCAAACAGGCAAAAAATTTATGTGAACACCGTTAAAGTCTATGGGACACGAAATATGAAATGTGCTCATTTTAAAGGCTTATATGCAAGTTATTGCCATAAAAAGTGTATGGGGACCCGGGTACTGCCCCAGGGGACATGTATCAAAAAAAGTTTTAAAAGCTACAGTTTTTTCCAGGAGTAGTGATTTTAAGAATGCTTAAAGTGAAACAATAAAAATGAAATATTCCTTTAAATATCATGCTTGGGGGGGTTCCCTTAGTCTACCTGTAAAGTAGTGCATCTTTCTGATGTGTTTTACAGCAGTCTCACAGCAAAATGACATTTCTAAAGGAAAAAAATGTAATTTAACCCTCCTTCCCGAGTGTGGCTCGGGGTTAAATTTCAGTACCATTAGCGGTAACCCTGAGCCACACTCAGGATTGCATTGCAGATTCCTGGTGCAGTATACTTACCTTGTCACCAGGATCCTGCGATGCCCCCCCCCCCGCTGTGTCCTCAGCCGGACCTTCTGCCCGATGTCCTGTGTTCCGGGCTTCGTTCCCTACGAGCGTTGTGGTGCATGGGGGGGGGAGCCCAATGCAAATTCAAGAAATACACAAAACATAACACATACAGTACAATGTAATCTTACAGATTACATTACTGTATGAAATCATTTCACATCCCTTTTGTCCCCAGTGCTTTGTCCAGTGCCCTGCATGCAGTTTTATAATATATATACAGTACTGTTCTTTCTGCCTGGAAACTTGAGATTATCCATGGCAACCAAAAAGTGCTACTTTACGTCAAAAGTCATTTTAGACCAGCTAGAAAACAGCGATAGTGGATTAGAACACTTGCAAAATTGAGCAATAGTGAATCGTGGGGAAATTAATTTCATTATTATTATATTATTTTTTTTTTATAATTATCTATAGTGATTTATTATATTATAATTTATGATTTTGTGTTTCAAACTTTATCATACCCGGGATTCTACTAGACTCTTGTTTGGACACATTTAAGTGTGTTATTACTAAGGATTACAGGCCTAAAATATAAACCACCAAATTTCTATGCAAAACAATGTACTGCTTTGAGATTCAAAAATCTTACATTGTTACATAGTAGTTACATAGTTGGTGACATTGAAAAAAAGACACAAGTCCATCAAGTCCAACCTATGTGTGTGATTATAAGTAAGTATTACATTGTATATCCCTGTATGTTGCGGTCGTTCAGGTGCTTATCTAATCGTTTTTTGAAACTAGCGATGCCCCCCGCTGAGACCACCGCCTGTGGAAGGGAATTCCACATCCTGGCTGCTCTTACAGTAAAGAATCCTCTATGTAGTTTATAGTTAAACCTCTTTTCTTCTAATTTCAGTGAGTGGCCATGTGTCTTGTTAAACTCCCTTCCACGAAAAAGTTTTATCCCTATTGTGGGGTCACCAGTGCGGTATTAGTAAATTTAAATCATATCCCCTCTCAAGTGTCTCTTCTCCAGAGAGAACAAGTTCAGTGCTCGCAACCTAGCACAGCTTACATGCATCTTGGAACATAATTACGGGGCGCGCAGACTGTCTACACTAACACTAGTAAGCATTTGTGTTAGCGTGGTCAGTTTTCAACCATGAAGGGGGGGAACTGGCAGGATCAACCAGGTAATTTAAAAGGAATAACAGCACAACATAACCACCTTATATAAAAAGCACATATGCAATACAGAAAGGGACGTATTTATTAAATTAGATTTTTGGGTTTAGAAACACTTTAACTCAATTTGTTACAACTAACTATATAAACAAATCTACATATATCATCAAGTGTTCGAATAACAAGTGCAATTAAAATGTCCACCTTAGGCTGGCCATACACGGTGCTAATTTCTTTCCTGCAACCACAGGTTGCAGGAAAGAAATATACATGATTCCCCCCATGAACACAGACAGTGCTGACAGGGAAATCAGCAATTTTCTTCTCCCGGCAGGGGCGGGAGCGGGCAGGGGGAAGCCACCCCAGTTGGGAGAAGACAGTCATTATCGTTAGTGGCTGGCTGTAACAGCTGCTAGAGATAATTGCAAGAGAATCCGGCAGGCTAGTTGTACCCAGGTTGATCTTGTACCCAAGTTGATCCATCGATCAACTTGGTACATTCAGCCTGCCCATTAACGGCTTACATCTCGTCTGGTTCCTGCTGAACCTACTGAGATTTGTGCCGTGTGTGGCTGGCAAAAAAAGTCTCAAAGAAAAAGGAAATCACCAAAGGAAATCACTCCACTGTGTTCAATGATCTTCCAGCATATTGCTGTGCGCACCCATTTTCCAACGCGTCACACAAGTGGTTATGTGTAAGCACTCCCCAACAGACAGACACTCACCATAATGATTTGCCTCTCTTGTTACAGATTGGCATGTAAAGCTTTATATGCAGATAGCTAAATCCCACAGGGTCGTCTGTGCTCTCTTCCGCTACTCCTTTGCCGCACATACGTCCCCCATAACACTTTAAAAGAAACAAAATGCACTCCAGCAGTGAAGGGAAATTCACTCACAAAGGTACATGAATAAGCAAATGGCAATGAAAGTAAATGGTAAGCAAACAAGGTATAAAGCAACACAGGCTTCATTGTAAGTCATCGCCAACCCAAAGCCATCCGGGCCAATAATAAACAACTCTTGCTGCCCAGTCATGCCTCCATGTGTGTTGTTATATCAGACTTTATCAAGGCAAGGGGGTGACTGAGCGGCAGGGACCTCCAGCTTATATCGCTTGTTACACATATTACCCTTACTATACACCAAACGGAAATCGATTCCAAGAGCACTGCAAATGGGGGATTCTTAAATAAACAAACAGAGAGGCTCATCAAATTATTCAACAACAAATAAAAGTATTCCACAACTCATAATCACCAATGAATACCAGGTTACTCAGTAGATCAACTCTATAACATACAATTTCTCAATCAATTGACCCCCATTCTCCACAAGATTTACAATAATTACAATATAAAAAAAAAAAAACACTCTACCATATAGCATTACTGTGTATTCAAGAAACTATAACAATTGATTTTGGTTAGACTTACAACAACCTTTGATTCTTTGACTTTAATTCTTACAAATATGGAGCAACTTGTCTCCAGATTTTATTATGTAGTTTATTTTTGAGACCAATTAAATGTTTTAGTTAAGAAGTGCATTTATTAATAGGAACAAAGCTTATTTTATGACAGGAAAGAGAATACATTTGCTTTGGCCAACTCCTTAGTGTCCCACAGAACAAGATGTTATCTTTGGTCAATATTATTTCCTTGACTTTAATTTGGATTTGATGCTTTCTTTTCCTGTGCCAAGCAGCACTAAGGTTGTCCCCCACTTTCTTTTTTGTTAATGCTGAGTTTAAGAAGCCACAGATCATTTTCTTCCATATACCCAAAAATGTTCCAACACTCATATCATCTCCTCATCTTTTTTACAATATAGGGAAGTGCATACTAGCGTCTCACTATTTCATTTAAATGTATCTATATTTTAGGCTTTCCAAAGACAAGTTCATGAGAGCCTTACTCAGCTGGAACTCATAAACAAACAGTATCGCCGCCTGGCTCGGGAGAACCGCACTGATTCAGCATGTAAACTAAAACAAATGGTCCATGAAGGCAACCAACGGTGGGATAACCTGCAAAAGAGAGTTACATCTATTCTCAGGAGGCTGAAGGTTTGTTTTATTAAATGCTCATATAATGCAGACATTCTGAGCTGCTTCCAGGCCCCCCTGCTTTACCTGATTGCCAGACCATTCTGATAGACACAGCTCCACACTTCCTAGTAGTTTACTGTGAAACCCAGCTCAGGACTGCAAATCAATGTGAATCAAATGCACTTTTTTAATGTAACATACATTATACATCTATTTTCTTCTTGCGAATAACATTTTTGAAATGCAAGGAAGCATGTAGCTTGGACGTGTATCACCATCAAAGAATGTCATAAGTATACCAGCAATATGCACTCTGAATTTTAAACATTGAATTATATTGAGTAAATAGATAGATACTTTATACATTTTCTTTTAACTCAAATTATTTATTCATTCTAGACAAAGAAATCATTTGAGTTATCTCTTTATTTTCTGATTTACTTAATTACAGCATTTTATTGGCCAGCGAGAAGAATTTGAGACTGCACGAGACAGCATCTTGGTTTGGCTTACCGAAATGGACCTTCAGTTAACAAACATTGAACATTTCTCTGAGTGTGATGTTCAGGCAAAAATCAAACAGCTTAAGGTGAGCCATTGTTTTTTCTGTGTGAAAGACAGGATGTAATTAAAAACTTACTTATACTATAATTACCAGCTTAAGGGACTCTGC
Organism: Lithobates clamitans; assembly: GCA_037952925.1. Taxonomy (NCBI): domain Eukaryota; kingdom Metazoa; phylum Chordata; class Amphibia; order Anura; family Ranidae; genus Lithobates; species Lithobates clamitans. The sequence continues at coordinate 12,228,139 of JBBGZY010000236.1, forward strand.
CTAGCATTGGTAAGCTTTGAAGAGGATAAGAATTGACCCAAATAAGAAATGCAGTCTAGAAATATATCGTCAGTAAACATAATATTAAAATTAGCAAACTTGATATTCTAATCTAAGTCATATAAATCAGACCTGTATTTTGCCTGTTCTTGCCTTTCTGCCTCTCCATTCAGCCCTGGTGAGTTAGGAAAGACAGCCTTGTGTAATCTCAATTTGGAACTTCAGTTAGAGTTTACAAAAGGTTACTGTCTCACCATTCCCATATGACAATGCTGAGCAATCACCAAGCACCAGCACTGTCATATGGAATTAATATGGATCTCCATACCCAAAAGTAACAGGTATTTCCTTAACTTTCCATGGCAGACAGAGAGGACGGGGAGCAAATAAAAGGTATGTAGGTATTGCTGGGGGCCTGTGCTCTAAAGTGAGTTTGCTGTAAAGCCCAAATTCAGTTTGGGCAGCATTAGAATTGAAAAGCCGCACCAACTATTATACTCACCCACTCTTTGGGACTGTGCCTTGAAGACTCACCTGGTTACTGATCCAGCAATGCTTGTTTTCTGAGTTGACCCACTTCCTGTTATCCCATTATATCAAGGTTTTGTCCCTTTGGACTCACATGAGAATGCTGCAGACAGTGGCACCATATAATTTTGTGGCACTGTTCTCTGCAGCATTTAGGATACAGTCACTGCCATAGAAAGATGACTAAGATGACCTGTGATGTCACTGGACTGGACCAAAGAAACCCACAAAACAGGTAAGTATAGTGATTTTTTTTTTAAGTTCTAAAGGGGGGGGGGGGGTTTAGAAAAAAATGTTGGGCTTAAAGCCTTTAGCAGAATCAGTGATGAAAATAAATACCTTTACTAACCAGTACTATCATAACCATAAATACCTTTATTAACCAGTTGTGGTTAAAACTTCATCAAAGTACAGAGGACGTCTGTAGTATGCCATGCATATCTGCCCTGCTGCCGTTCCCCACTTCTCACTTATCAGCCGCTGCCAGCTTTCAAAATGATAAATGGGTGATGCTGTGTAAATACAGCAGTAGAAGCTGCTGCTTTAAAAAAAAATGGACCATCTGACACAGTGTTTAGAAATACTGTTATGATACAAATTGTTACTTTTATTACATTTATTCATCTGCAGATTAAAAAGATAAACTTCAGACTGTGTATGATGTTAAAGCAACTCGACAAGTTAAAAGAAAAAATAATGTGTTTCTATTTAAGGCCTGATTAAACCTTTGTTTACCTTAATCAGCCCTAATGAACTTCTTCTTCCTATTCTCCCCTTAACTATTTATTTACTTGATAGTTTTTTTGTTTATTTTCAGTGGTGGCCGCTCCATTAGGGGCGCATGGGCACTGCCCCCCCCTAATCCATACGTCCGGCCCCTAATCTACATGCAGGGCGCCGGGTGCATGGATTTCAATTTTTTTGTGAAGCACGTGATTAGAGCCTGAGGCTGTAGTTGGCTTCAAAAAAGGGTGGGCCGGTCCTGAGTCTTAGGACTCACTTCCTCTTTGACCGGGAGGAGAAGCAACGGCCTTGGCTCTTCTCTCGGCAAGCTGGAGTGAGGAACAGCATCGGCCTCCTAAGGTAAGGCCACTGATCGCCGATGTCTGTCTCCCACAGGGGGGGGTCCATTGATCGCCGCTGTCCGTCTCCCGTGGGGGAGATTGGGTGGCATTAGTGCGAGTAAGGGGGGCAGGTTTCTTTGCCGCCCCCCCAAAGAATATAGAGCACTAGCCACCACTGTTTATTTTATATTTCTAATCATTAATATTTACATTTTTATATTTGTTTATTGTTATAATATATATATATATATATATATATATATATATATATATATATATATATATATATATATATATTATTTATGTATGTGTTCGTTTTTTGTATTAGCATTTTGTGCAATGCTTTATATTAGAATCAGAATCTTAGTGTCCTTTTAAACAGGACAAATTACACAATATTATCCATATTTATTATCCACAGTAACATTTTTTTATTAAACTAGCGCTATTGAAAATTTAAATTTAATTTTTTTTCTGTCTATGGATGGAAAAAAATGAAATGATTTTTTAGACATTTTCACCAAAAGAAAGCATCGTTTGTCTTAAAGTAGCTTTAAAGGTGAACCTTTTTTTTTACCTTAATGCATTCTCTGCATTAGGATAAAAGACCTTTTAATGCAGCCTCCTCCAATACTTACCTGAGCCTAATCTGTGCACAGCTGTAGCAGCTCTTCCCCTCTCTCCTTGCTGTGACAGGCTTGACTGAGAGCTGCGGGAGCCATTGGCTACTACTAATCTAAGTCAAAACCTGTGAGCAGAGAGCGGTGGACAAGGTTGAGTGGGGGACCCCAGAAGAGGAGGATCGGGGTCACTTTTTGGAAAACCATTGCACAGAGCAGGTAAGTATGACATGTTTGTTATTTTAATTGAAAAAAATCAAAGCTTTACAATTACTTTAAATTAATTTATTTGAAGCAATGGCAAAGTTATTGCTGAATAAAAAGGTTCATAACAGAAAAGAAAAAAACTACTAAAGTGGGTGTACAAGTATGAGAACTGAACTGGTTAATAAACCTTCATATGACCACAGTATTACTTTTCCCTAAGGCCTTCCAGCAAGAGATAGCTTTGAACAACTACAAGATTGATCAAATTATTACTCAGGGAGAACAACTATTAGAAAAGAGTGAACCTCTCGATGCCGCTGTTATTGAAGAAGAACTGGATGAACTGCGGAGGTATTGCGTGGAAGTCTTTGGTCGCGTTGAACGTTATCACAAAAAGCTCATCCGTCTTCCGGTATGTCTACAGTTGATATTATTGAAAACTATAATAATTGCATGATATCATTATTTCATCAATACTCAGAGATCAGTTTTAGAAGTATATCTATCTTTCTTCCAGACAAATATAACAGGCTAAATTTCTCCCTTGATATTATTCAGTATTTAGCAACAAATGGAGGAAGGTTATCAATGGAGTGTCAGAAATTGATGCATCCAGAAGCAGGTGAAAAGCTGACATAGTTACATAGTTAATCTGATTGAATAAAAGACATGTCCACCCAGTTCAACCAACAGAGAAAAAAAAAACACACACACAAAAAGAAAACCTCCATATACACTATCCTATACCCACAGTTGATCCAGAGGAATATTAGTATTCAATTATATTATGTACATTTAGGAAAGAATCCTTTTATAAAACAATCTACTGAGCTGGCCAGAAACAGCTCTTGAGGGAGTCTATTCCACATTTTCACAGCTATTACTGTGAAGAATCCTTTCCATATTTGGAGATGAAATCTCTTTTCCTCCAGACGTAAAGAGTGCCCCCTTGTCCTCAGTAATGACCTTAAGATGAATAACTCTACACCGCGTTCACTCTATGGACCACTTATACATACACTTATACAGATACATCCAAATAATGTTCAGGGCTGTACATCTCTCATTATGTACCTTAAAACTCAGATGTGCAAGTGAGTCCTTACAGTTATTGCAGCTCCATTGACTAAAATAAATTGTCTTCAGGCAGCTCCATGCTGCTTTGGACATATAAATAAACGGTTCTTCATTCTGTAGGTGCCTCTGCGCTACATTGAAAACAGCATGATAGTTTCCTAACCTCGAATTTCACTTTTCTGTTTTTTTCTGCCTATTATTTCTAGTTGACAGACGATGAACATGACTTCTCTGACCGAGAGGTGGATGGAGATGAGACAATGGATCTGTCTGATCTGCAGTGGCACACAAAAAATTCAGGTGGCATCCTCTCACCTCTGCCTTCTTCAAACCACTCACTGTCCCTAATTGTTCCAATGAGGAGTGAAAGATCGGGTCGTGATACACCAGCTAGTGTGGATTCCATACCACTGGAGTGGGATCATGATTATGACCTCAGCCGGGATTTAGAAACTGCAGTTTCCCAAGCATTGCACTCAGATGATGAAGATGACAAAAGTTATTTTCTTCAAGGAGCAACTGGTTTAACTGGTAAAATACTTTTTTTACATGTTCATGATTAGATGTAAAAGGTTATGTGGTTTGAAATGGTTCTCAACAGACTGCTATTGTTGAGAGTGACGGGACCTTGACACAAGGCAGATTTTTCTATAATTTGTTTGTGTGGCCTTGCTTAAGGCTGGTGCACACTCTCCAATTATTAGCTGGTATCAGCCAGTTCAACAGAAGCCGACCAACATTCAGCCAGTGTGTACAGCAGCTGTCCAATAGAAGCTGACCTAACGTTCAAATGGCATGCAGGAAAACCAGCAGCCAATCGGCATCTGATGTTTTATTGGTGTTTAAATCAGAAGATTGAGTTTACATCTGTCACTGTGAAAAACAACCTTAAAGTGTTACTAAACCCAGTAATATGAAAATAGCTCATCCTCCAACCCCCCCCCCCCCCCCAGTGACCACAGCTTATAAGTCTTCTTTTTACATTAAAATACTGCCACTATATGCCTTTTTGGTTGATCTGTATACCATGGTCATGATATAACCTGCAGGGTCTGCCTGAGTGCATCTGAGTATTCAAGTGAGAGGGGATTTCTACTACAGCCTGTGTCCTCATGCTTTTATGGGAGGCGAATCATCCATAAATCAAGATGTGACATCCTACCCACTGTGTTCTTTTTTTAGTTACTGGACATGGAGGAAGAGGGAGGGACTGGGCTGTCATTTAGGATCTTTATACAAACCCAAATGTGTGATGTCAATATCATGTGACCTGCAAAGCTCTGATCAACCAGGAAATGTTCTCTCCAGCAATAAAGACCAAACTGAGCATGTGCAATTTTACTACCCTCACTGTGTCTTATCTGGCCTTGCCAAGAAAGACCTTGCAGGAGGGGGAGGATCTGTCCGTACAGGATCAAAGAGCCGTTTTACACAACACAGAGGATTAACCCCTTAAGTTCCACAGTTAGTATAACAAGCATGCTATTCTGCATATGCAGACTGATTTTCCTGTTGTGGGTTTAGTAACACTTTAACTATTCTCATTATTTAAAATCTGGTAACCTACACTGTGGGCACAAACCTTAAGTATGCAGATCTTAACTATTACAGAGAATGCCTAGAACTGGCCCACCACCTTCTGTAACTCATTTGGTCATTGAGGCTGAACTTGCATTGGAAAACCAATAGAAAGCTGCCTTTGTTGATGTTGAGATATTTATATTAAAATACTCTGCGCAGAGGATACAAACCAGCATCTGAGGGTACCTGCTTTAAAATTTCACACCAGTTTAGCCAGTTCTACAAATTTACTTTAAATGTACATCTGGCAGTATGTACATTTTTATGTGATGAACAGTGCAAGTTTACAAATCCAAACCTTGAAAAAACTCATGATATCTGAAATTGTCTTGTAGTTTTTACTTAATACAGGTGTCTGAACTGTTTGTATATTATGTTAAAACTACTATTAGTTGTTCAATATTTTTTCATACCTTGTTCAAAGTTTGCATTACAGTTGTTTTGATTGTTTTGATTGTTTGGTTAATTGGTAGTACTGTCATTGAGGTCCACTAATAGGTATAGGTGACCCCAATGCTGCACACATTGGAGAAGGAGTCACACTATTTTTTTTTTTGTTGTTTAATCTCATTTTAATAAGTTTATTAAGTTTTAACACATTAAAGTACATAAAAGCCACATATAATGTTAACATTCACATATCAACACATAGTCAAGGTACATAGGAGGAACAACAAACCCTAACTGATGGCATATGTAGAGTCATACTAGTTGAATAGATGCATAGAAACCAGATGGGTGATAATAGAATTCCCAGCTATATCTCATAAAATGCCAAATGCTCCCATGAGCATGTAGTTGGGACCTTGGGACCTCCTCTATGCAGTAGCCACTAATAATACAGCTAAAAAAAGAAAAAGGAGGGGGGAGATGAAAGTGTGTACATGGGGGGGGGGGGGGGCAGAGTAACGGAAGTGGATCCAGACTGTCCAAGTAAGGCTTTGAGCGTCAGTAACACAATTTTTGCTGTTTCACCTTAATGTGTATGGGAGCAGAGAAGGTAATGGGGGGCCAGGAGAGGAAGTAAGAAGTTTGTTTCATGCTTTCCCATACAAGGTGGCCTGTGGTAGCAGCTGACTTTGATTTAAAGCAATTATATATAAAACATGTGAGAGCCAATTGGGGTTAGACATTAAAAGGTCTCTGAGATATTTAAAATCATTATTCTTAACTAGAAGTGGTTGCAGTTTACACATATTTTACAGCATTTTGTTTATGTAAAGAGTAGGAAAAAAGTGGAAGTGTCCTACACCTCAGGCCTTTCCACACATGCGGTTCCGTTTGCAAACATCCAGTTGCTCAGCAGGGATCGATCCACTGATCCCCGCTGAGCCAGGGGATGACAAGTCCGTCTCTGCACACTGTGCAGGGACGGACCTGTCAGATCTGCGCTCTCTTCTATTGGGGGATCGGATGATTACTGACCACCTGTCCGTTTTCATCCGATCCGCCATACGGATGGAAAATAGGACATCCATCAGTCTGGATTTAGCGGATCGGGGTAGATTGGATGTTAGCGGACATGTCACCGCTGACATCCGTCACTCTATAGAGATGTATGGAGTGACCGTTCAGGTCCGCCTGAAAAAACTGACAGGCGGATCTGAACGGTCCACACGTGTGAAAGGGCCCTAATAACATTCATATCAGATAATTGCTTTAATTTTCTTGTGGATATTTGACTGCTAAAGACTGCAGTTGAGTGATCAATGCCATTCAGCCCTTTAGAAACTGTAGAAATCTGGAAAACCATCTTATGGCTTGTAATTTTTGAACGAGCACGGCATATCGAACTTTGTTACTGATAGCTTCACTGTGACTGATGTACTAGGGACAAACTGGACTGTGTAGTAGTAACCGCTGATCTATAGGTGGTGTCAGTCACATTTATCCAAAGGATCCAACAAATCTGGACCCCTTCAACATACACAGCCTGTCCTTTGTCTTTACAGATGTAGAAATCCCTGAAAGTCCTGAAGCCTATATTAAACTTACAGAAAATTTTCTGAGAAAGTCCACTGGTAGGCTGAGTGCCGAGATTAAAAAAAAAACTCTATGTATAACTTTCACAGTTAGTCTGAACATCATGTCACAGCTTTAAATCATGTCACTTTTTCTAACCTCTCCTATGTTACACCCCATTCTGCATGTATAACAGTGACTATTAACCTAACTTTTTTTATTTAACACCAAAGGAGAAAAACTAAAACATTGTTAATCAGGTATAGCTTCATGACCTATATTATTATGCAGTATCAAAAATATCACTGAAAAAGCATTGCATCCCCTAGGAACATGTGCTGGACTGGTGCACATACTGGTGTTGATTTACTAAAGGCAAATAGACTCTGCCCTTTGCAAGGGCAGTTGCTCCAGAGCTTAGTAAATGAGAGGAAGCTCTGATTTCCATCATCCAATCTTGTGCAAGCAAAAACATAGCTTTTTTATTTTCCTTGCATGTGATTGGGTATTCTTTGTAAAAGTGAAGCTTTACCTCATTTACTAAGCTTTAGTGCAACTTCACTTACAGAGTGCACAGTCTATTTGACTTTAGTAAATCAACCCCACTATGTTGTGTAACGTGTGCCTCACTAAAGAGTACATGGTTTGTTTCTGTAAACCTATAAAAGTACTAGGATAAATGCTTTGTACTTTTGTACATATCTCTGAACATAGAGGGGACTGCTGTTATCCATAAAGTTCAATGAAAGGCTTGTATTATTCCTAAAATACACCTTTATTAATAAAATAATATACATATTATTTGACTTGATAAGGCCACCCAAAGACTTAAGATGATGGTCAATGAACCCTGTAATTTATATTTCATATTTTCAACATTTGTTTAATGCTCAACTTAGTATAAACATATTGATGTGTATGTGATGTAAGCCAATAGGAAAGACTGTAAAAAATATTTATTTATTTTATTTATTTAGTGGTAATCCACAATTTAAAAAACCTTTATGGTAAAAATCAGTATGGGGTTGTATAAAATTAAAGGATCTAAACCCAAAAACACAAATGTATTATTCTGCAATCTGCCAGTACTTGGATGTAATGGCAGCATTATTTATTTATTTTTTTTAGCCTAAGAACACTTTAATCAAGCATAGAAAAATACCTTTTTATGCTGGCAGGAATCCACTACAACACAATGCCCCCCTGTGTAATGGAGAAGGGGAGGTATTTGTAATCCAAATCAGGAGAGCAGCTTAGGGTGACAACTCCTCAACCCTAGGACAGTAAGTGTGTTAATGGCCAGATCATCTGGTGAAAATAAAGGCAGCCATACATGGATTGAAATTTAGCCGTTTCAGCAAGGATCAGTTGAGTTTCTATCTATGTATGGGCAGGCTGGTTGTACAGAATTTGATCTACCAATTGAGTTCTGTACAAACAGCCAATACTGCTGTGTAAAAGCGTATAATGCCACTCAAGGTGATGATAAACAGGTCCAGTGTCTCACAGTGATCAGTGTGCTCTGATGGAGAGGAAGGCTCCCTGCTGTCAAAATACAATAGCACCAAATGTGTGGATGGGGGAATCAGGTCTTTTTTTTTTCATTCAATGCACTGATTGAACAAAAAAACATCATTAAAGTATGGCCATCTTAAGGGGAAAAAATGAACGAGGATGTAGCCACTTAATGTAAGGAATGGTAAGCTATAATATATTACATTTTTGTTCTTAGGTTTAGATACTCTTTGTAAACAGCAACAATAAGTCAGCTGTGACTCGCCAAAATTCTAAGAAACCTTTATTATGGGAGATGCAGCTTCAAATGAATATGAACAATTATTATTAATCAAAGATTATTTACTTGATATGCAACAAGTTAAAGGCATTGGTAAAAATACACTGAGGTTTATTTTTTTTTATACTCTACAAAAGAGGAGCATTAGTAGCAACCGGCACAATTTTTTTTGTAGAAAAATTTTAGCTATGGGTATCATCTTTGCATGTTTCCAGTTGATCTGGTACAAGTGACAACTTGGTTCACCCCTTACGGTAACTCATAGCTAACATTATCCATCAGAGACTTGAATCTTCTGAATGGCTTACAGACCTTTACCAGCAGTCCTGCATCTGTTCTTAGAACACATTTGACTTCCTCTACAAATTGCAATGTTCATATTGGCTTCCTTCTCTTGCTTCTCTTTGGAAGTGGTGCATGACAATGCTATTTTTGAGCAATCTGTAGAGATGTAGTCAAAGTTAACATACAATGAACTCATTTCAGCTTCTTTCATTTAGGATAGGAAAGGAGTCAGAGTTCCTGTTCTTATTCATTCTTTATTACTTCTGTTTATTAATTTTTATACAGTACAAACATTACTTGCCTGGCTATCTACGTCACTTACTGACACACCCAACAGTTATTACTTCTGTTATTCTCTGCATGCTTGCTAGATTAGTTATTCTATATGCTTAACCCATGTACAAATTTTGAGACTGCTCAGCTCAGAATTATTGTTTTTTATTTTGCATAAGGAGAGTCTGGTTTGTTAGAATCACAGATCCGTCAGCTAGACAAAGCACTGGATACCAGCCGCTTCCATTTACAGCAGACAGAGAATGTCATTCGCAGCAGAACCCCCACTGGACCTGAACTAGATTCAAGTTACACAGGATATGTAAGTATTGACAATGGGGAATCCAACTGTTTATTCTATATGGATGACTCTGAAATGTCAGAGTGGTGTGCCTACATCATTAATGACTTCCATGCCAAACAAGAAAAATAAAATAAAATTCTGTTCCAAAGTAAATGTTTTTAAAGTGACCCTTTCACCAGCTGGATGATGTTAGAACAGAAACATCCTGTAAAAAAAGGACAGGAATACTGACCTTTCCACGGGGGATGGGAAGGGAAATCTTTGCCCTCTTCATGAGCTTTGGTTGTCCTGTAGTGGCATAAGGGTTGGTGTATAATAAACCACAGCGCACAGCAAGTGACGCATTATCTAATACTCCTGGAAGTGTTGCATAACAGTAGCGGCTGGAGTAAATGAAGAAAGAAAAAAATTCCTTTGTCACCTGCGGGAAAGGTGAACATTCCTCTTCTTCTTTAACAGGTTGATTCTGCTCTAATGTCTTTCATCAAATGTCAGGGACATTTAAGGCTATGGCTATAGATTTAGTCAGGTTGGAATATGATGTGCAGGAGCAGTAAAAAAGTACCATTACATAGTGAGGGGCATTTATGAAAATCAGACCAGAGGTTTGCTATTCTACTATTTTAGATCTTAGTAGCGAAGACCAACCATGGCAGAAGTGTTGCTGCATATGAACGGTGCCCAGGCAAGGTCATCTAGAGCCCATGGCAAACATACCAAACTGTGCAGCACAACCCCACCCTACATATCATCTCTTCTAGTACAAAATCCCCCAATCCCCCTCCTAGTACAAATCCCCTTCCCCCACCCCCCTCCCAACACGGACCCCCCTCAAGCACACACACCCAAATTTCCCCTCCTAGAACAATTCTTACCGGCCGCCCTCCCCCCCCCCCAAATCCTCCCTACCAACACAAATCTCCCCCAATCTCTTAATGGTGCCCTCCTACCTCACATGATACCACAGTGCCCAGGGCAGCCATCCATCTGGAATGATTGTTGTGATGATTGTTCTAGCTGAATTTGTCTTGCAGTATTGGTAGAAAAAGCAATTCATACATGTTGTACTGATTTACACAAACCAGAGTTTTCCAAAGCACCTAAGCATGGCTCATCTTTAAGTTAAGCAAGTAATCTGATTGTTTGTTATTTGGTTGTTATGGATGCCTGCTCAACTTTTTGTGACATCTTTGTAAAGTTTCTGGTAAGAATTTGCATTATATAGCAAAAGGTTTGTGGTCACCTGACACTTTTACACTCACAGTTTTACAAGAAGTACGAAAAGACTGGCTTTTCATTTCATCCCAAATGTGTTCAATAGGGTTGAGATCAGTGTACAGTGCAGAAAATGAATAAAAACCAAGCGCTGATGTGGATAGATATGTGTGATATAAATAAATTGTGCTTAAAAATATATATATACCAATATAGTTAGTGCTATGAAAAAATCAGTAAATTAAAGCTGCTATCAATATAGGATGATCAGATAACCAAACAAATAGTACTAAGTATAAAATTGATGCGCTTTAAATAAATAGTGCACAATATGCTGCTGCGACTAAGCTTAAATCCAGGAATAAAAAATGCATACATGTGAATAAAATAAATTAATAATTATGGTGCTAATACATGTGTTAAAATTGCCAAAATAAATCTTCAAATTGGTGATGTGACGGTGAGTATAAATAAAATAATAATGACACTCTAAATACAATGTCCAGGCAGAGATAAATAGTGGGAGAAAGTAAAAATAATTAAACAGTTCCTTCCCTTAATCCAGATTGATTGACTCACTGGGTTAGATCGTTTGTACCAGGATATTTAGTTTTTCTTGTATCCCACTTCAGCATTTACACTGCTGGTGATTCGGCTCTCAGGATAAAGGTTTTATGCAATGCAAGCAAAGAAAAAATAGATCATTGTGCAGTGAACTTACTAGATAGTACATAAGCAAAACAGGGACAAAAGATACACTCACAAACTCCCGGTCTATTAGAAGCATTCAAATAAGCAGATTGCAGTCAGCCGCTGTGGACGAGGTTTCCAATAGAGAAACAGCTGCTGTTAACCTTCAGGTGTATTGCAGCACTGAACGTCCTAAGCTCCTCCCATGCGTTACATCACTGACACGTGACTTTTTCCTTGAAAAAGTCACGTGTCAGTGATGTAACGCATGGGAGGAGCTTAGGACGTTCAGTGCTGCAATACACCTGAAGGTTAACAGCAGCTGTTTCTCTATGGGAAACCTCGTCCACAGCGGCTGACTGCAATCTGCTTATTTGAATGCTTCTAATAGACCGGGAGTTTGTGAGTGTATCTTTTCTCCCTGTTTTGCTTATGTACTATCTAGTAAGTTCACTGCACAATGATCTATTTTTTCTTTGCTTGCTTTGCATAAAACCTTTATCCTGAGAGCCGAATCACCAGCAGTGTAAATGCTGAAGTGGGATACAAGAAAAACTAAATATCCTGGTACAAACGATCTAACCCAGTGAGTCAATCAATCTGGATTAAGGGAAGGAACTGTTTAATTATTTTTACTTTCTCCCACTATTTATCTCTGCCTGGACATTGTATTTAGAGTGTCATTATTATTTTATTTATACTCACCGTCACATCACCAATTTGAAGATTTATTTTGGCAATTTTAACACATGTATTAGCACCATAATTATTAATTTATTTTATTCACATGTATGCATTTTTTATTCCTGGATTTAAGCTTAGTCGCAGCAGCATATTGTGCACTATTTATTTAAAGCGCATCAATTTTATACTTAGTGTACAGTGCAGTTCCTCCACACCAAACGTATAACACTATTATGTCTTTGTGGATCTTGTTTTACATGCCACAACTTTATATATATATTAACCTTTCCATAGATGGATGTTGATTAACAGAATTCATTTTGTAGATGGTTTACTTGTTGCTCTATGACTCGTTTTGATTTTTTGATCAACACCCTGCAAAAATCCTTCCTTATTTTCAGTGTCAGTTTTTGGTAGATGTTAAAGAAGTAAACATCTGACAGTTTTTTATATAACTCAGCCACTCTACTGGGAAAATGTCTGTTCTTGCATTCCTGGATCTGCACATCTGCAGTGGTGATTTTGAGGGATTCTCGCCGCCTTTGTGATTAACTTCATAGCTTATAGAACACAACAGGAGAAAATAGAACACACAAAGGTGGATGAAAAATCTCCAACATGAACAGAGTCAGGAACTATGACAAGCAAAACTTTCTGTTGGTGTACAGGGCTGAGTCAGCCCATCATTTTCAACCTATAACTAAAATATAACTTTTTGATGTACACTTGACAGTTTAATGATTCTTTGTCACATTTTGTATGTCTTTGTTCCAGCTACTTGTCAAACATAGAACAAAAAAGGGAAAGGAACCACCAAAAGCATATTGCTTCCACTAGCTTATTCTGTTTAATTTTATTGATGTTGTTGTTCTTTAGATGAGGCTTCTTGGAGAGTGTCGGGGTAGCATAGACACTGTGAGGAAAGTAAGTGAGAAATTAAAAGAGGAAGAAGAGAAACTCTCAGGTTTCATTAACCTAAACAGCACAGAGACGCAATCTGCTGGTGAGTAGTATGTAAGGGATTACACTTACCTATTGAAACTTAAAGTGGTTGTAAAAGTTTTTTTTTTTTTTTTTAAATAACAAACATGTCATACATACATACATGTCAAGGGTTTTGCACAGAGCAGCACCAAAACCTTTTTTCTGGAGTGCCTCAGCGGCCCTCCTGGCTCCTCCGCTCAGGAGTCATGCTGCTGCGTCCATTGACACAGATAGCAGGACCCGGCCCTGCCCCCGACACCTGTGTCACTGGATTTGATTGACACCGGCGGGAGCCAATGGCTCCTGCTGCTATAATACTATCCAATAAGGATCAGAGACAGTGGCTGGAGTCGCTGGGCTTGTGTACATCACTGGAATGATCAGGTTCAGGTAAGAAAAAAAGGGGGGGGGGGTGGATCTGGGGGCAGCTGCAGCACAGAAGGTTTTTCACCTTAATGCATTAAGGTGAGAAAGCATGAGACCTTACAGCCCCTTTAAATATATACGTATAATTATTCCGAAGTAGACAATAAATAGTAATTATTGTGTGGTAAGATACAATGGTTTAGTCACACATATGATGACTTAGAGGTCCATTTATAAACAATTTGATGGCAAATTCACCTGTCATTTATTTAAAATGTGCTCAGTATTCTTTGAGCAACATTCATCTTACTTTTAAAGCAAACTTAGTGGACATTCGCTTAACATTTAACCAGCGAAAACTGCTTTCCTGACATTTAACAACATATGTTCTTCAAAAGGAGATAGATAGCCTTTTAAAATAGCAATTTCTACCTTCCCTATAACAATCATCTGATATTCTCCTATGCTGTAAATACGGTTCATAAAATGTAGAATAATTTCATTTTTTTTTACTGAAACGCAATGTTTGAGAATAGAAAGTGCTGAACCTGTGTTTTAAGGCCTCATTCACATGGACATACCGATCAATACACTTATGCTGTCTTTAGCTGCCTGGGATGCACAGGTGTTCCATGCAGTGAGATGCAGGCAGCCTGTTCAAATCAATGACAGTTGGCTGGACCTGCACAGATCTCCATGGGCATCCCAAAGTGTACCAAGTCTGCCACTGAAATAGAAGGACTGACTCTTTAAGTATTTTCAGCTTTTCAATAGGAACTTCAGTTTTGCTTCATTTTTGTCTTGATCACATTGCTGTCCCAGGTGTTATCGAGCGATGGGAATTAATTCATGCACAGGCCTTAAACAAGGAACTCCGAATGAAACAGAAACTCCAGCAATGGCAGCAGTTTATGTCAGATCTGAGCAACATCATGGATTGGTTGGGAGAAACAGAGGAGGAGCTTGAACAGCTTCGCCAGCTTGATGTCAGCACAGATATCCAAATTATAGAACAAAGAATCAAAAAGCTAAAAGTAAGTTATTTCCCCAATATTACGTTACCATGTGCATGCAGAGCAAGAAAAAAAGAAGGTAATGAAAAAAGGTGAAAACAAAAATTTACTGGTTTCATTTAAAGCAAACATTTATTTTTTTGAAGTTTAATCAAATCTTAGATGTGATGGCTGCATTATTTTCTTTCTAGGCTTTCTTTCTTCTATTTTCATCTGGTGATTCAGCCAGTAAGTTTACTGTTTTTCAAAAGAACACGCTCTCTACCAGATATATCAGTTTACAGGGATGAGACAAACTATTTAAAACTGACAGGGGGTGCTTACAATGATCACCTTTTATTTATTTATGTAAAACCTTTATCCCAAAAGAGAAGAATAACTTTTTGCTGTAACTGCTTATGAAGTATAAGCTGGAGTTTGGCTTCAATTTGTTTAGTGTATCTAAATCTGCTAGTCCATCTAACATTCCCCACCCCCCAAACTGGAAATTCTGTTGTGTAAAGGTGCCCCTGTGGTCCTTCATCCAGAGTGTGGGCACCATAATACAGGAGGTGTGTTACTGGCTAGATCACCAGGTGAAAACAGAGGGGGGGGGGGGGGGGCAAAAAAGAAAAGAAAACGAATGCAGCTACCACATCTAAGGCTTGGTAAGCTGCAATATATTAAATTTTTTGTTTTGGGTTTAATACCGATTCGCTGTTGGCTATTTTTGTTAAATGGATGTGCTAATTAAGAAAAGCTGTGTAATATGCAGTTCTGCCTTCATTCCCTCCATAAAAGACCTCCGTTTTGCTTGAGATGTGACTGCTCCAAGCACTGCTTTCAACAATATATTCAGCATTTAATGTATATATCTTCCTGCATGCTGAAAATTCAAAACAGCGACCTAAAGCCCAACTCTAGACATTTGTTTGGATAGAGCAAGGAGAGAAAGAGTGTCTGTTAGGCAGCCCATACATTAGTCCTTTTTTTTTTGTTCAGCCAGCGGGTTGAGTTCAAAAAAATGACCCGATACCCCCATCCACAATTTGAGGTGGATGGGGGAATCACTCCCACTGTCCTATTGTAATCCGACAGCACGGAGACATCACAATACACTGATCAGTGCCGCCGGCTACAGATAATCGCTCAGAAATTTTCCAACAGGCTGGTTGTACTTCTGTGCAAGCAGCCTGCCCATATATATGGATTGGAATTTGCTGATTTTCAGTCCATGTGTGGGCAGGCTGGTTTACCAACCAACTTCTGTACAATCAGCCTGTTGGAAAATGTCTACACGATCAACACCACCTGTTGTAGCCACCATCAGAACACAATAGCTCAGTGGGAGTGATTCCTCCACCCATCTTGAATTTGTGGATGGGGGAATCGAGTAATTTTTTTTGTTTAACTCAGTGATTGAAGGAAAAAAAAAAGACTAATGCATGGGCTGCCTAAGACCTAGATAAAAAAAAGGATCCCAATTTGCGATTTGCCATTTCTTGGTACAACTGTAAATGTCTTTGAAAATGAAAAGTGGCGTGACAGACAATTAAAGAGTTGATACAAGAATTGTTAATCCTTTGTTTATCCCTCTTGTCCAATCACATACAATACAGCTGTATACACTAGTAGAATTGTGTTCAAAATGTTTTATTTTAACAACAATTTTCTAGTTGTTAGGGGGGGTCAAGTTGACGTTCCTTTTTTATCCACAGTGAAAAGAAAATTTGAAGGAGCAGAATGGAAATTTTTTCACGAACAATTAAATTTTTAGCAATGTTTTTTTTTTTTGTTTTGGAAACGTTCATTCATTCCAAAATCGAATGTTATTAAGAGCAAATTTAATTTTGAAGTACTTATCGGTGTATAACACACACAGGCGTATAACACGCACCCCAATTTTAAGAGGAAAGTTTAGGGAAAAAAACGTACATTTTAAATAAAGAACTTTGAAGCAAAATTAGGGTCACAGCTCATCAATGCACCCTGCTCAGTGCCCATCTGCAGCTTCTAAATACTCATCAATGCACCCTGCTCAGTGCCCATCTGCAGCTTCTAAATACTCATCAATGCACCCTGCTCAGTGCCCATCTGCAGCTTCTAAATACTCATCAATGCACCCTGCTCAGTGCCCATCTGCAACTTCTAAATTGCCCATCAATGCACCCTGCTCAGTGCCCATCTGCAGCCATTAAATTGACCAACAATGCACCCTGTTCAGTGCCCATCTGCATACTCACCTTTCCCATCATTCCAGCCTCACCAGTGTTGTCTCCGAGGTAAGAGGAGGAGCGAGCGTCGCTGAATTACACAGCCACGATCTCCTGTGTACCCGGCACTCTGTCACTCACAGCCATGCCTTCCGGCCCTGCTCATATGATAGACAGAACAATGGCCCAATGCGAGGCCAGGAGGCGTGGCCGTGAGTGACAGAGCGCCACTTACACAGGAGAATGCGGCTTTATGTAATTCAGCAGTGCTCGCTCCTCTTCCCTCAGAGACAGCTGTGATCAGTGTTTAACATACACCCATGATTTTCCCCTGATTTTAATGGGAAAAAAGTGCATGTTATACGCAGATAAAAAAACGGTACTTTCGAAGGACTTTCATCAAGTTATTAAATACAATGAGGTTTATCACATGAATATTAGCATGACGTTGATTCAACAATCTTCTAGTGTATGGCCAGCCTAACTATATTGTATCAATTGTGTTGCTTGTCACATGAAATAAAAAAAATGTGTCTGCGCATATTACTGTTGAGGTTAATTGGTAAGATCATTTTTTTCATGAATTACTAGAAAATGAGAGTTTTGTGATGAGCTCCTGCACTTTATGCTGTTCCTTTAGTTTAAAAACAGTAGTCTTGTTTCCTGATATTGGCGTGAAAATAAAAGGAAAACCATTACAAGAGAAAATCAGAAAGCCCCATTTGGTCTACTTTACATCTATATGTAACTAATGTAGAAACTAAAGTGGCACTATTCAGATATTTTTTTCTATGCACTTCTAGAATTAGGCATGTCTGCAACTGATAATAACAAATATCTTTTTCTTCTTCCACTTGCTTATTTCAGGAACTTCAGAAGGCTGTAGACAGTCGGAAAGCTATTGTGCTGTCCATTAATCTCTGCAGCTCCGAGTTCACTCAGGCAGATACTCAAGAGAGCAAGGATCTTCAAGAGCGCCTGAGCCAAATGAACCTAAGATGGGACCGTGTGGGCAGCACATTAGAAGACTGGCGCTGTTCACTACAGGATGCTTTAATGCAGTGCCAGGTTTGTAACAGACTCCATTATTTACAAACTTGTCAAGTGGTAATTTTTTGTGTGTAAAGCAGGTTTACTCAGTGCTTTCTACAAAATATAGAACACATTAATATCACTATTTTATTATGTTAAAAAAAAACCTGATTCCAAAATACAGCAACATAGATTTTAGTTTTATTATTGCAGTTACATTATATCCATATACTACCATTTGTCTTGTCATAAATACTAGGGATCATAATGATACTGTAGGGAATATTTAGGGTGAATCTGACAGTTACTAAGCATTAACTGCAGGTGAATCTCCCTTGGTGCATGCATTGGTAATAACAGTGATTGATTCACTACCAGCGAATGTTTGGTGAAAGTTACATTCACTGTTTTATAAATATGTGTGTTACAAAGCTGTCTGATAATATGCCAGCTATAGATAGACACATCTATTCAGCATGTCAACGTGTTGGTATTTTAGTGCAGTCTGATAGGTTGTGTCAATCTTTGTTTTTTATATATTTTGGATACTCAAAGAGCAAGATACCCCTGTCTCTGGGCTTGCCTACCAGGTAGCCTCTGAGGGATTTAAAGTGGTTGGAAACCCTTCCATATACCCAGTGAAGTGACTGGCCTCAGGTGATACACAGAGATTAAACAAATCCTCCTAAATAAGTTGCAGCTGTTTATCTGTAGTCTTCTCTTCTCTACATCCCTCCAAAGTCCATCATTTATAAAGCTTGTCTGAGCTGTCCAAAAAAGAAGTGGAGAGCTGAAATTACACACTGCTGAGCTCAGTGAGGAGAGCTCTAAAAGCTGATTGGAGGGAAAGGACACCCCCCTTAATACAACACACAGGAACAGAGCTGAGGCTGTAAATCACAGACTGTGTGCTGGAGATCCCTCCCCTGTCACCATTTTTCTTTTGGTGTCAGGGAAACTTTTAGAAGTGACCCCTGTTGATAGAAGAAGAACGAGGCAGCAGACAGAATTGACACTTAAGCTAGCCATAGATGGTGCAATTTTCGGTCCTGCAACCATGGGTTGCGCAGGGAGCCATCCCAGCCAGGAGAACACACAGTGATTATTGTTAGTGGCTATGGCTGCTGGCAATAATCGCATGAAAAATCAAGTTGATCAATCGATTGATCGCCTTGGGTAAAATCAGCCTGCCCACACATTGTTTGAAACTTGGCTGGTCCTGCTGAACCTGCCAAGATTCGTATAGTTTATGGCCAGCTTTAGTGCTCCTTGATTGAGACAAGTACACACTATAGCGGAATATACTTTGTTCATATTTCATGTCTGAGGTTTACAACCACTGTAATTACAGTTGTCAGGTCATTTAGTTCTCCACCATCTACATCTACAATCTTAGTTTTGCATACTTTAAAGATTAGCTCAGGCTGTAAAACAAAAAAACAGTCATGCTGAGCTTGTGGAATATTACTTTCTGTCCATTATTATGATTATTACTAATAACGATAACTTTTTCTGCTCAGCTGTAGTGTAGCCAATGGAATGACCCAGTCCACTGTATAATCAAATGAAATGTTAAGGAATATCTTAAAAGCTGTCCAATGTACTGATCATATACTGTACGGAAGAAGTATTAGTGGGATCCAGACTTATTATATGAATTTTTTTTCTTTACATCAAAAACACAATATGCACCTCTTCTCCTAAGTCATCCAAGCAGGACAAACATAGAAGCTAGTAACCTTAAAGGTGGCGTGCTAGCAGCCTTTACCCCCCAGCATGCTGACACTAGCTTGTAGGAAGAGGGGGTGCTTTTTGAAGGCAACATTTTTATTGTTAAGCTTTGATAGGGAAAATGTTTTTGTACTTGTAGTTATTAATCTCAATAAGATGATAGTAAAATGATAGAATCCAGAATAGTTTTTTTTTTTATTATTAAAATATCAACATAGGAAACCCAAAGTATTTTGGGGGTTCACACACTTCCCTTTCATCATAACCAGTGAGTTACGTACTTCAGCAATGCTTGGATGTGCTTAGAGATATAGCATCAAGTGTTTGTGCCAGCAGGTAATGCAGCGTGAATGGCTTAGGGCGACAGTCCTGCACTACCCTTGAAACATATTAGATATGGAACTGGACCTTTACAATTCTGGCTATACAGCTGCACACAAAATCTTTTTTTTTGCATTACAAGTAGCCTTTTTTCAAAAGGAATGAATGAATAAGACTGACATTTGCATTGAATCTTTTCTGTAAAAGCATTTTGCTTAAATATAGTTGTGTGGAAAAAAATTATAATCTAAATGTGTTGGAAAAAACACTGGCTATGAGAAATGTCATGTAAAACATATTGATTTTCCATGCATCCAGGCCTGTATATATATATATATATATATATATATATATATATATATATATATATATATATATATATATATATATATATATATATATATATATATATATATATATATATATATATATATATATATATATATATATATATTGTTGAGCACCACGTGCTCCTACGCTTTTGTATGTTTTTATATTTATTTTTATAACATTTATTTTTAAAATTAACTATAATCAAGAGTTATTGGAGTTAATTTACTAAAGGTAAGGCACTTTTCCTGGGCAATTTTTCCTTAGCTTAATGAATGTAGTGAAAATTCACTTAGCAAAGAATATCAAATCACCTACAAGGAAAATAAAAAAAAAACTGTACATGCTTGTACATGATTGGATGATGGAAGTCAGTAGAACTTCCCCACATTCACTAAGCTAAGGGAACTCCCCATGCAAAGTACAAATTCCCTTGCAAAGTGAACAGCCTATTTGCCTTTAGTAAATCAACCTCATCATGTTTAGTTGTGAAATATGGCTCAAAATAATAGACTGAAAATGAAAAGATAAAAAAAAAACTTAAATTATGTTGAAAGCATTAACAATTGTATAGGTCTTTTTACTGAAGAATTGCTGTAAAACAGCATAACTCATTAAATCAGTATATAATGATTAATGTTTTACCTCCTTTGTAGTTCATTTCCCATTGAATTCTTGGCATTGGCATTTTCTCAGCAGATGCAGCTCTCTTGCTCCCCCCTAGCTGTTCCCAGCCATTTTTAGGCCTTTCGCACACTGCTGCCTAAAAACTTAGAATTTTTAGGCATACGGGTATTTTTTACTGCTCTGAATGCTGTCCATTGTTTTTGGTGTGCCTGTATACACTGGCATGTAAACAATACGCACAAATCCATGCAAAATAAATGCAAGAAATTTTGGGCAGGAATACTGATGTTCAAATATCAGTACCATGTGCAAGTACTAAAAGTTTCATGTGACTGGGGCCTAAACTATTATGTCTTCAATTATTTTGCAGTTAAAAGGTTCCATATCATCTTGCAGCTTTTTCAGTCTTTAAATGTATGTGTTAAATAGTTATTTATTTTTTTTACAGTAAATCAAATGCTAAACATTTGCAAGCTATTCTTTAATTTTGCATAATTGTTACGGTAAACATCAGAGGGTTATCGTATTTAAGGGGATTACAAAACCCAAAAGATCACCTGTAAAAGAATTGTAAATATATTTACCTTTCCAGCAGCAAGTATTCTACACTAGTGTGTAGACTGCTTGTCCCTCCTCTGTCAACCACTGTGGTTCCTTCCACCAACTTGTAGGTCATCTAGTAATCGAATAATTGAGGGAGCTGGGAAGCGGAGATCTTGTGGCATTTTCATACACTGACCTTTGAAAGGGAAAGCATGTTCACACTTCTTTAACAGATGGCCTTTTGGGTAAAAGTGACCCTGTGGTGAGTCACTTTAAGGCTGAAGTATATACATAATTATAGTGCACATGTTACAGTTGTAATACTTCGATTATTTTGTATGTGTATGTGTATGATAGGACTTCCATGAAATGAGTCATGGGTTACTGCTTTGGCTAGAAAACATTGACCGAAGAAGAGGTGAACTGCTTCCTATCAATCCCAGCCTTGACAGTGACACTCTTCACGACCATCTCAAGCTGTTAACGGTACTAATTTTACCTTTTTTTATTTCCATAGGGATATCAGTCATTTCTGTAGTTCTTATATTCACAGATAAAATATTATGGCACTGTAATGCTCACATTTACTGCAAAATGGAATACACATTGAATTTTACCCCAGACCCTATTAGGTTAGGAGTTCTAGATGAAGTAAATAATAATTAAGAGTTTAATTTGTAAAAAAGCTAGGTCTTTCTATATATCAAGAATTTTGTTTTCTATTAGTGCGTAATAACAAGTTATGGTAAATAACTGCAGGTGGCTTTTTACATTGTGGGTTCATTTACTTTTGAATGCTTTCTTTTCCTTGTTCTTCCATTCATTGACACATGTTGGCTTGTTAGTGTTAACACATTCAAGTGCATTTCTCCAGACTAGAGCAGGCAGAATCGGGAGCAGTTATGCATGGCAACCAATCAGTTTTTGTATTTCATTTTTCAAAGCTTAACGGAAAAAACTGAAGATAGAAGCTGATTGGTTGCCATGCACAGCTACTCCAGATTCTGCATACTCAAGTTTTGATAAATGTCCCCAATTGTGTGTATGAGTGTGCGGTTTGTAAATACGATCAAAAAATACTTTTGAAATTAGATAGTTAAAAAGTTTAAAATTGCATAAGAAATGTAAAAAAGAACATCAAATATGTCAGGTAGGTATGTAAGCCTTCGTGGTTTGTTCCGTTTTAGTCAGTAGATAATGAAAGTTATTATAGTAACTGTGGCTTGGAGCTAACACAGGACTGAGGGCTCTCTCGTTGCCCCATGATGTAGATTTACTAAAGCTGGTTGCACTCAGACTTTGGTGCAGATGTGCACGATATCCAATCAGTTCTAACCTCAACTTGTTCAATTAAGCTTTGGCAATAAAACCTGGAAGCTGATTGGTTGCTATGCAGAAGTGAGCCTGATTTTGCACTCTCCAGCTGTAGTAAATAACCCCCCATGCAACAGTGCTTGGTGTCTGAGCAACCAATCACCAAGCACATACTGCCCTGTTTTTGAAATACCAGGTATTTTTCTTTGCTTCTGGTTAACAAACAGAACAGTAAACTCATTAGTACTGTGATGATACTAAACAGAGTTGGGAACTACAGTGCAGGCACATAACCTAAAGCCTAAATGCCTTTAAATTACTCCTCTGCTGCCAAGGGAACCCTAAGGCCCCTTTCACACTGGGGCGGGAGGTGCGTCGGCGGTAAAGCGCCACTATTATTAGCGACGCTTTACCATCGCTTTAGCGGTGGTATTTGGCCACTAGCGGGTGGTTTTACCCCCGCTAGCGGCCAAGAAAGGGTTAAAAGCCACCGCAAAGCGCCTCTGCAGAGGTGCTTTGCCAGCGGTATTGCCGCACTGCCCCATTGATTTCAATGGGCAGGAACGGTGAAGGAGCGGTGTATACACCGCTCCTTCACCGCTCCAAAGATGCTGCTAGCAGGACTTTTTTTCCCGTCCTGCTAGCGCACCCCTCCAGTGTGAAAACCCCCGAGCTTTTCCATTAGAGACACAGCAGCGGCTGTTTCGGGTCGATTTGCAGGTGTTATTTTTAGCACAATAGCGCCTGCAAACTGCCCCAGTGTGAAAGGGGTCTAAAGTCAGGCTTACTGTAGACTGGAATCTGCAACACTTCCTGATCTATGGAAAGCTGGTCTATCCACTACTGTCTGCTTCTATTGGACCACTAATGACCACTAATGATGGGCAGACTTACTGGCCAATTGGTATAAGCGGGAAGCAAGCAAGCCTTCAAAAAGAGCAGGAAGTGTTTGGAATACCATATTAGGATCTTAAGGTTCCCCTGGCACTGGAGCAGTAACCCAAAGGTAGGTACAGGGTACTTGTATTGCATTGTCAAAGTCATTTCTGTACCCCTAGCGCATTGGCTGCTTTAGTTTAGGTAAAATTTGACATAGCTCATTCAATAATATTAGACTAACTTGAAGTCATTAGTACTAAAACGTTTCAGGTTTTAGACATTTGGTATAAACAAGACTGACCTTATGCTTGCATAACAGCAAATCAAGCGTGAACTGCTCGAGTCACAGCTGAAGGTGGCATTACTGCAAGACATGTCCTGTCATTTGCTGGTCAATGCAGAGGGCAAGGATTGCCTTGAAGCCAAAGAAAAGGTACATGTCATTGGGAACAGGCTCAAAGTGCTCTTGAAGGAAGTAACTCGTCATATCAAAGAAATAGAGAAAATATTAGACATTTCAAGCAATCAGCTGGTAAGTTTTGCAGTATGAGTGGATATGAATAACATAAAACTTAAAAATGTATTTTAACATTTTTTTCTTTTATTGAGCTTGTATCAGAAATTAAGCAAAAAATTCATAAGCAAAGAGTGACATGCCAAGGGTGTCAGGCTGCTGTTTAGCATACACAATTCTGTTTATCTTATTTGTGAAGCAGTAAGGGCCCATTCACACCACATGCAGTGGGACTGCATTGGGTGACTATTACACTGCAAAATTGCCTTGTCTCCTGTGTGCCTGGTTAACACAACCATGTTGTGCGGGTGGTGTGTGCTGAAAAAGGTATGCTGTACTTTTTTCCAGCACAGTGCAGTGCAAGGCAATCGACCTCCACACAATGGCCAACAAAACTTAATGAATTGTCGCTGTATGATATTTCAATAAAGTTAGTCTAAAAAAAGAGAACAGTGCAATGCACTACGATTGGTGCACCAACACTGCAGTTATCCAGCCCAGTCACATCACACACCAGCCGCTACATTGTAACACAGCGGCTGATGTTAATAGATCCATATGTTTAATTTTATTTTATTGAGTTTTTAAAATAAGAAAGCATATAAAAGTATCGTACACATTGGGTAAAGTCTACAAAATATATGTAAAACATTGTAAAACAAATTAGACCATAGTCAGGAATACATGAACATCACCCCTATAATGTATATCACACAGTGCTTTATTAACTACATTTTTCACCTTTTCTTTCTAAGTCTCAGAGTTTACAGTGATGGACCAGTAGAC